>OY725495.1:1535931-2135931 GCA_963281255.1 Aphrocallistes beatrix
TGATTATTTTGAACGTTATGATTTACTATTATATATTATAGTCATAATTGAATTGACACTAGACAGACAATTCCAAAAAACCGTATTTTGCACATTTTTGTTCATTTTATTCCAAGGTATATGATATGAGGTCATGATGACAGGACGTTTACAATTTTTCCTCATGGATATTATTTTTTTTTTAATGTCAGAATATTTATTTCAATGTCTCAGGGGTCAGAGAGAAGCCAAAATTAGCAACTTTCCGATTGTGAAAAATGTTTCGAATTGTAGTGATAATATTGTGTGTGTTTCTGCATCCACTGTTTTCAATACAATTTATAGACCAAAGTTCGAATCGTCCATTATTTATAAGCTTGGAGCCTGTAGAATTGAGGAAACCACTACTCCGAATTATAAAATAGATTGCTCTAGTCGTCAACTTAGATCGAGTAAGATAAATCCATTATTTACTGTTAATTATATTGTAAGAGTCACAAGAGATAACGTTACTCATTGTTTACACAAACTTGATTGCTCCAAGGCTTACACGAAACCTATTCCACTAATATAAAAATAAATCAGCTTAAAATATTTCCTTGGGGATAAATAACATCAAAAATCAATTGCAACATCCTACCTATGCAGATTAAGTTTTCGTTTAGATAATCGAATGTAGATTAATAAGGCACTTTGAGAACACTATTAACAGTCAACCACACTCAAAACATTATGTTCTCTTATATCCAGTGTTTTTATAGCTGACATTCATTATATTTTGAATAGGCTACAAATTTTCAAGATTATTTGGTGAGTGAATTGTTTACTGCATAGAATTGTTAGAACATTCCAGATTCGTAAAAAGATCAAGTAAAATATTAAAAATGAATTTGGGAAATGAGAACGAACCCCTTTGGGATTGGGGGATTATCCCTGGGGACGCATCCGCTACCCCAGTGTCCCTCTTCGTGCCGCCACTTCTTGAAGATGTTGATTGTATCCACTTCAAGTGAAAAAGGCCTTGAAACGACGGACATATCGAATTGCAGAAAATCAAATCTGCCAAACTCTCTGAGAATTCGAAATGCAGATCTTGTAGCTTAGAAGCATAGTTTTGATTTTAATAGATTTTACGAGTCTAAGACCTAGAACTGCGTTTTGTATGGTGAGTTTTGTGGAGAAAATATGTGTCCTGGCGCGCAGCGAAATTCGAGAATCAGGGTCACTGCTTCTGTAAAAAATGTCTCTATAATCGATGTTCCATGACGATTTAGCACCAGATACTTTTCATTCACCATTAAAATATTTCACAAATCCATTGAATTCATTATCACAAACGAGATAAAGTTATTATTTCAAAATCACCCAAAATCATTACCAAAAATCTGATCCAAATAGTTCTCAATATATACTGATCTAAACATCCTATATTTCTGCAAATTTACAGTGTTCGAAGAAATTGAGAGTGCTATTTTGTCCTAGAATTTGAAGACTCTAGAAAGATAATTTGAAAAGCAGTGGGCCCTGATTCTCGAATTTCTCTTCGCGCCAGGACACATATTTTCTCCGCAGAACTCACCATGCAAAACACAGTTCCAGGTCTTATACTCGAAAGATCTTTTAAAATCATTGAGAATATTTGAATTACAATCTTAAAGACCATAATAACTAAGATTGTTTGATTATAAGAAATTTTATACCTAATCAAGCTTGGGAAAGAACTTAAAAGCCACCCTGTATATATATACATCTTACTATTAAAACTCGATTAATGTTTGTGATATATACGATGTATGCAGTATGTCCCATAATTATTGGTAGTACATCGAATTTTAAATTTTAATTGTTACTCAACCACTTTTTGACACACCAAATGTTTAATTCGTATTCTTAAACTGAGTATGGAAAAGAAGTATATTTTATACGCCCTTTAATTATTGTGATTAGAAATATTTGGTATCAGCGCTGCATAACTTTTAATATTTTTCTATATTTGGACACATATTTACACCTTTATTTTCTGATCAACCCATTGTTATTTGATCTATGGCTTGTTTACAAACACAACAAAAACGCCGATTAGAAGTTCAGACTCTCTACAATGCTGGAATTACCGATGCCAAGGATATTTCCTCCTGGATTCATGTCCCAGAGAGGGGTTTTCGGGTTCTTGCGCTAATTACAAAAGATTAAAGGTCTTGATCACAGACAGGGTGCTGGTGTCCCGAGGAAAATTCCACCAAACGACAAGAGGTGTTTTTCAAATATACTGAAGTCAATTCATAGGATATCTGTGCGACAGTTAGCAACACGATTGAAGTCGAATGTCGGGAAAAGTACGGTACATCGACACATAATGAGGGAAATTTCATCAAATCCCCGGCGATCCGAGTTCTAGCCCTAATCGATCTCCAGATCCAAAAGCTTATCAAATGATGTAAAGAAATGAAATGATTTGACTGGTCCAAAACATTATTTACGGACGAATGTTCAATCTGGCTTGACTCAGGAAAAGTTAAAGTGTGGACAAAGAAGGTTCAGCGGGTACAATTACCTTCCTACCGACACCCATCCAAAGTTCATGTTTAGGGTGGGATTTCTGTAATGAGGACTACCCCTTTGTGCATTTTTACCGAGAACTTTAATCAAGAACGGTATATTTCTACCCTCAACGGCAACCTAATAGAACAGGCTAAGGCGCTGTATGATAGTGAATGGACCCTGCAAGATGATAATAGCCCTATCCACACAGCAAAGGCGACAAAGGCATGGAGGACCGAATTTGTCCCCCTCAGGATCGATTAGCCCCCTAACAGCCCTGATCTTGCTCCAATTGAGAATCTCTGGGCAGTCCTTAAGAGTAGACTGATGATACGTGCGCCGAAAACAGTTGAGCAGTTAAGGACTGGGATTTTAGAGATTTGGCAATCGTTCGAACCAGAATTAATCCAACCTTTTTGCCTCTCAATGGACAATAGAAATGATCTCTGTCTGAAAAATAAGGGTAGAAAATGAAGTATTGATTATTATCAAAAAACTTTAGATATAATTAATCATTTTGATTCACTTTACTTATATACAAGCGCGCTTTGCATGCTTGCGCTGCGCGGCTGGCGGACACTTCGTGTCCGCCGGAGGCTCCCTTCGGTCGCCTGGAGGTGACATTGGTTAATTATAAGGGAGATATCATCTCTAAATATGTCCATCTTAGATTTAAAATCGATTTCACGCGAAAAAACAAGTTATCAATTTTTAACATTTTGATGCGTAATAATGACGTCATAACAAAGTGATGAGTCATCATATTTGGATGAGAGTTGTACCATATGTGAAATATGTTAGTATACAGATTCTATTAAAATTTCAGCCTTCTATCTCCTATAATGGCTGAGTTATGCCCGAAAACTGTGTTGCTTAACTTTTAAAAATGTGACAATGACGTCATAATTCCATGATGAGTCGACATTTTCGTCTGAGCTCAGAACTTACTGGAACCATAGCCAAAATACTCCCACATGCCAAAAATCAGCATTCTACGCCCGGCAGTTTCTTCAATCAATTCGTTACAGATATATATATATATATATAAATAAATATACATTAATCGAGTTTTAATAGTAAGGATTAACATATAAATCATCAAGGTAGTCCCTGTGAAATATAGTAGCAATTTAAATCACTGCTAATAATTTTGGGACATACTGTTTATATACGTATATATATATATCTGTAACGAATTGATTGAAGAAACTGCCAGGCACAGAAAGCTGATTTGTGGCATGTGGGAGTCTTTTGGCTATGGCTCCAGTAAGTTCTGAGCTCAGACGAAAATGTCGATTCATCATGGATTATACGTCATTGTCACCTTTTTTATAATTAGAAATTTCAGTTTTTTGACCATAACTCAGCCATGTTAAGTGATAGAAGGCTGAAATTTTAAGAGAATGTGCATATTAATATACCTCACAAATTATGCAAATACCGTCAAAAAGTGATGACTCATCACTGTTATGAAGTCATCATTACGCATCAAAATTTCTAAATTGTTAAATTTTTTATTTTTCGTGCGACATCGTTTATAGCAGTAAGACAGACGTATTTAGCGATGTTATCACCCTTCAATTAATCAATGTTACTCCAGGTGCCCACACCGCTCCTCGGGCGGACACAAATTGTCCGCTAGCCGCACAGCGCAAGCAAGTGTAGCGCGCTTGTACATAAATTAACATTGATCGAGTTTTTATATCAACCATATGGTTAATCTGTTCCCTTGTCCCTTGTTCGCTATTCCTAGTGACTGTTATGGCAAGCTCCACTGTTTTTATCAAATTTTGTTTTATTATGGTTAACTTTTGCTGTTAGAAATGCTGTTTTTAGCAAAAGATTTTCACTCAGTTATTTTCATATCATCGAATGGTGAATCTTACTGTTACTGCTTGATTATTTCCAAAAGTGCTCGAGTTTGTTCGGTTAGTAGTTCTCGAAGGTATCCATGTTTCCTAAATTATCATCATATATACTTAGGGCGGTCAGAAAGTTCTAATCAGTGTTATCATACACTCTTATTGTACCTTATTAGATTGATATTGAAGCTTGAATTTACTTCTTAACACATTCACAAGTGATACCAATTTACAGAATCAAAATCTAGAGAAAACTCTTTGTATACCACGTCCTATATATTGTGTCGCTTGAGCCACCGTGTAAAATTATGGCCACAAACCACCCGTTCACCACTCGTCCTTCCCTAAAAAGTAGGCTCCATTATCAGATATTTGAATCTGAGAGAGTATCATTCCCATCAACTTCCTAAGATTGATTTGTATTTGAGCATTCGTATCGCTTAGTAATGCCCTTGTAATGTCGTTACTCTTGAGGGAAGGTCGGGTGGTTTGTGGCCATAATTTTACACGGTGGCTCAAGCGACACAATATATAGGACGTGGTATACAAAGAGTTTTCTCTAGATTTTGATTCTGTAAATTGGTATCACTTGTGATTGTGTTAAGAAGTAAATTCAAGCTTCAATATCGATCCAATAAGGTACAATAAGAGTATATGATAGCACTGATTAGAACTTTCTGACCGCCCGAAGTAATTGATTTTTAAATTTTTGTGACAACACAATTCGATATATTATCACCATTATTTATGACCTGTTTATTAATTCACCCATAAAAAAGAGTAATAAATTCAATTTTAATTGAAATTCATACTTATTGATCTTAATTTTTCGATTTAGAATTTACTACATAATTGGACAAACCTTTTGAAAAGTTCATCTACAACTACCAGACGAATGGCTTCATCATTGATTGTTTCATTAGTAACTAATTTGAAGAATGACTCGCAATATATGTCCATTTTACTTCAGATAGTCCTAGGTATATTGTTTATTTTTTTGGATGCTCTTTTATTGGTGAAAGTTATCTATACATTCATCCTATTATATAGAAGGATGTTAGGTACTCTTCAGTCTAATAATTGATAATTACTAGTACAATATAATAATAATAATGATCCTCACTTTTAAAACTCGATTAATGTATATTTATTTATATATACAGGGTGTCAATTAAGTTCTGTTACATGCTTCATTAGATATAAAATTTCTTATACTCAAACGATTGAGTTATTATGGTCCTTAGAGATTGTAATTCGAATATTTTCAATGATTTTGAAAGATTTTCGATTCTATGACTTAGAAACGTGTTTTGTGTGGTGAGTTTTGAGAAGAAAAAAATGTATCCTGGCACGCAGCGAAAATCGCGAATCAGGGCCCACTGCTTCTGTCAAAAATGTCTTCATAATTGATGTCCCATGACGATTTAGCACCAGGTACCTTTCATTCGCCATATAAATATTTTATAAATCCACTGAATTCGTTATCAGAAACGAGAAAAAGTTATTCGGTCGCAGTTCAAATTAGGTACATTTTGCAAAATTTCCCAAAATTGGATTTTTTTTTCAAATCACAAAAATATCTGATCCAAATGGTCCTCAAAATGCACTGATCTGAACATCTTATATTTCTACAAATTTAGAGTGTTCGAGGAAAATGTGTGAGCTAATTTTCTAGAATTTGAAGACACTGTCTGTGAAGATAACTTGAAAAGCAGTGGGCCCTGATTCACGGTTTTCGCTGCGTTCCAGGACACAAATTTTTTTCTCAAAACTCACATACAAAACACATTTCTAAGTATTAGAATCGGAAAATCTTTTAAGATCATTGAAAATCTTCGAATTACAATCTCTAAGGACCATAATAACTAAGATCGTTGAGTATAAGAAATTTTTTACCAAATGAAGCTTGTAACATAACTTAACTGACACCCTGTATATATATATATATCTGTCACGAATTGATTGAAGAAACTTCCGGGCACAGAAAGCTATTTTTTGGCATGTAGGAGTCTTTTGGCTATGGCTCCAGTAAGTTCTGAGTTCAGAGCAAAATGTCGACTCATCATGGAATTATGACGTCATTGTCACATTTTAAAAAGTTAAGCCATACAGTTATTCGAGCATAACTCCGCCATTGTAGGAGATAGAAGACTGAAATTTTAATAGAATTGTATACTAACATACCTCACATAATATGCAACTATCATAAAAAAATGATTACTCATCATTTTTTTATGACGTCATCATTACTCCTCTAAATTTTTAAAATTGATCATCCTTACTATTAAAACTCGATGATTGTATATATATATCTGTAACGAATTGATTGAAGAAACTTCCGGGCGCAGAAGGCTGATTTTTGGCATGTGGGAGTCTTTTGGCTATGGCTCCAGTAAGTTCTGAGTTCAGAGCAAAATGTCGACTCATCATGGAATTATGACGTCATTGTCACATTTTTAAAAGTTAAGCAATACAGTTATTCGGGCATAACTCAGCCATTATAGGAGATAGAAGGCTGAAATTTTAATAGAATCTGTATACTAACATACGTAACTCACATATGATGCGACTTTCATCAAAAAATGATGACTCATCACTTTGTTATAACGTCATCATTACGCATCAAAAATTCTAAAATTGACAAATTTGGTGATTTTTCGAGTGAAATCGGTTTTAAAACACTAAGATGGACATTTTAGAGACGTTATCTCCCTTATAATTAACCAATGTCACCTCCAGGCGACCCAAGGGAGCTTCCGGTGGACACGAAGTGTCCGCCAGCCGCGCAGCGCAAGTAAGCGAAGCGCGCTTGTATATATATAAATCCTTACTATTAAAACTCTATGATTGTATATATATATATATATCTGTTACGAATTGATTGAAGAAACTGCCGGGCGCAGAAGGCTAATTTTTGGCATGTGGGGGTCTTTTGGCTATGGCTCCAGTAAGTTCTGAGCTCAGACGAAAATGTCGACTCATCATGGAATTATGACGTCATTGCCAGATTTTAAAAAGTTAAGCAACACAGTTATTCGGGCATCACTCAGCCATTATAGGAGATAGAAGGCTGAAATTTTAATAGAATCTGTATTCTAACACGTTTCACATATGATGCAACTATCATCAAAAAGTAATGACTCCTCACTTTGCTATGCCATCATCATTACTCATCAAAATTTTGAAAATTGGCAAATTTGGAGTTTTTTCGAGTGATAACGATTTTAAAACTAAGATGGACATATTTAGAGATGATATATCCCGTTTAATTAACCAATGTCACCTCCAGGCGATCGAAGGGAGCCTCCGGCGGACACGAAGTGTCTGCCAGCCGCGCAGCGCAAGCAAGCGAAGCGCGCTTGTTTTGGTAATTTTTCGTGCGATATTGATTACATGCATGCTTGGCTTGCTTGCGCTGCGCGGCTGGCTGACACTTTGTGCGCGCCGGAGGCGCCCTGAGGGCGCCTGAGGTCGCATTGATTAATTATAAGGGAGATAACATCCCTAAACACGCCTGTCCTACTGTTATAATCGATATCGCATGAAAAATCACCAAATTTGTCAATTTTTAAAATTTTGATGAGTAATGATGACGTCATAACAGAGTGATAAGTCATCAATTTTTGATGATATTTGCATCATTTGTGCGATTCATTAATATACACATTCTATTAAAATTTCAGCCTTCTGTCTCTCATAATGGCTAAGTTATGCTTGAATAACTGTATTGCTTAACTTTTAAAATGTAACAATGACGTCATAACTCCATGATGAGTCGACATCTTGCTCTGAGCTCAGATTTTACTGGAGCCATAGCTAAAAGACTCCCACATGCCAAAAATTAGCTTTCTGTGCCCTACAGTTCTTCAATCAATTCGTAACAGACTGATATATATACAAGCGCGCTTCGCTTGCTTGCGCTGCGCGGCTTGCAGACACTGCGTATCCGCAGATTTACCCAGTGGGTGCTTGGGGATATTGGGGATTTTAGAGGAACAATACGTCGCTTTCTTGTTTTATGCTAAGTACGCTAGATTGTCATTTGTCCACGGTTACATTAATGAAATCAGAACTGTAGCAGAAATTTTGTTTCGTGATAAATATAATTTACTTAGTATTAAGTCAACTATCCTGAATGAAGCTCAATTTGAATCCTCAAAGTTCACATTGCTTAAGATTATTATACTTAAATAATCAATTCCAGTCCATGTCGTTAAAAGTTATTTTATGATCGTGGTATATAACACACTTTAATTGTTATTAACAATCAAATTATAGACTCAAAATAGCAGTATTCAATCATTTATATGAAATAGAATCGTGTGAATGGCATTATAAAAGGCTGATAATTGATTGGTTCACATAAACCAATGAATTTCAATAACAAATAGTTCTTTTGATTGTATGCATAAGTGACTACTATTTTATTCCAATGTATTTGCATTATAAAATAATCGAATTTGATTGGTCAGCACATTTTGTCACCTTTCTCGGCGAGGTGTGAATATTTCGCTTAGATCTTCGAAGTTAATCCTAGTTTCAACATTTGACACCTACATGCCAATTTTCGTATCTCTACGACTTGCCAATTCTTCAATCAATTCGGACAAACAAAACAAAACAAAACAAAAACAAAAAAATCCTAGCATTTTAATATATAAGATATATATATATAGTATATATAGATTAATCGAGTTTTAATAGTAACAAGCGCGCTTCGCTTGCTTGCGCTGCGCGGCTGGCGGACACTTTGTGTCCGCCGGATGCTCCCTTCGGTTGCCTGGAGGTGACATTGGCTAATTAAACGGGATATATCATCTCTAAATATGTCCATCTTAGTTTTAAAATCGATATCACTCGAAAAAACACCAAATTTGTCAATTTTTAAAATTTTGATGAGTAATGATGACGTCATAGCAAAATGATGAGTCATCATTTTTTGATGATAGTCGCATCATATGTGAGACGTGTTAGGATACAGATTTTATTAAAATTTCAGCCTTCTATCTCCTATAATGGCGGAGTTATTCCCGAATAACTGTGTTGCTTAACTTTTAAAAATGTGACAATGACGTCATAATTGCATGATGAGTCGACATTTTCGTCTGAGCCGTGAACTTACTGGAGCCATAGCCAAAAGACTCCCACATGCCAAAAATCAGCCTTCTGCGCCCGGCAGTTTATTCAATCAATTCGTTACAGATATGTATATATATATATATATATATATACTTAGGGCATTCAATTAGTTCGTAACCCTCGCTTTTACTTATATTGTTTAACTACATTTATCCCCTATTTGCTTCCAATTACATAGTTTATATATTCTTCTAGTAGGAACCATTTAGTTTGATAGAATCGATTGATTATTTTCCAAGTTATGCTTTCCTAAAGATTGGCTATAGTATGTAACCACAGAAGAATTTATGGCTTCAAAATCGAGCGAAATTTACTAGAGCAGAGAGCCTACATCAAAATTCGCTCATTACTCAGCGATACTTCAAGGAATATCCACCAAGTTTTGGTTACCGTATTTGGGGAAGAGGCCTGTTCGGAATCGACGGTTAAGAAGTGGAGTCTTCGTTTTCGTGGAGGTAGGGAGTCGATTGAAGATGACCCTCGGATGGGACAACCCGTTACTGCTACTACCTCCAACAATATTGCTCTTGTAGCTGAAATGTGTGATTCTGATCCGCATATTATAGTAGAACAGTTAGCTGGCACCCTGGACTTGTCAACGGGAAGTGTTCATACTATTCTGACAAAGCATCTCGGTATGTCAAATGTTTGTTCACGTTGGGTTCCACATTTCCTAACACAGGCTCAAAAGAAGAACCAATTGAGAATGGCCAAAAACTTGCTTGAAAAATATGAGCATTGCGATGAGAGGCGATTATCTGAAATGTCTACCGGGGATGAAACTTGGATAAGATATTCAGAACCTCCACGCAAGCAACAGAATAAGGTATGGGTGGCAAAAGGGAGTGCTCCCCCAGGATTACCGAGACCCGATCGCTGGGCCCCCAAGGTTATGTACACGATATTTTTTGATGCGTATGGTCCAGTGTGCCAAATCTGTGCCCCAAAGGGGCAAACAATTACTGGCAACTTCTACGCAACAATTGTTCTTCCTGAGATCCAAAAACATTATTTTAAGCGTCGACCAGCCACCGGACTCAAAGGAATCAAACTTTTGCACGATAATGCCAGACCACACAAATCTAAGCAGGTGAAGGAAACAATTGCTTCTATGGGTCTTGAGGAGTTAGAACATCCACCATATAGTCCTGACCTAGCACCCTGCGACTTTTGGCTCTTCGATGGGCTCAAAAGACATAAAGCTGGATCAGTTTTTGAGGAAGATGTACAAATTGAAAGGGCAATTCGTCTGATTTCAGAGACATCCCCCAAGAGGAGTATAAAAATACTTTTTTTAAGTGGATTGAACGTTTAAAGCTAGTAATTGAGCAGAAGGGAGACTACTTTGAACATTTAATGTAGTTTTTGATGTTTAGGTTTCCTAATAATAAAAATAATTGCAGGGTTACGAACTAATTGAATGCCCTAAGTATATATATATATATATAAATATACAATAATCGAGTTTTAATAGTAAGGATGATAACAGTAGGACAGACGTATTTAGAGATGTTATTTCCCTTATAATTAATCAATGTAACCCCAGGAGCCCTTTGGTGCCAGGGGTTACATCTCCGATCTAAGGCCTGGAACTGTGTTTTGTATGATGATTTTTATGTGGAAAAAATGTGTCCTTGCACTTGCAAAATCGAGCATCTTGGCGCACTGCTTTCCAAATGATCTTTCTAGAATCTAGAGTCTTCAAATTCTAGGAAAAATTGGCCCTCACATTTCCTTCGAACGCTCTACATTTGTAGAAATATAAGTTGTTTATATCACTACATATTGAGAACCGTTTGGATCAGATTTTCGTAATGTGGAAAAAAGTTATTTTGCAAAATGTACCTATAGTGCATGGCAATAAAAAAAGATTATGTGCATATTTTCACACCTCTATGTACATATTTTCACACCATTTGATGAATTTTGAAAATAATGCTAGAGACTAGCTTCCAACGGATGACATGGGGTTTTTAGTGGTGTAGATTTCGAATATCACATTTTCGAGTAAATTTGATGATCTATTTTTTTATTTTTGTTTACAATAGATACATAAAGTAAACAAATCTCAAAAATATGTCAGAAACTTGCTTTCAACGGTTGACATGGGGTTTTTAGTGCTGTAGATCACGAATATTATATTTTCGGATTCATATGAGAAATTATTCGTTGATCTTTGTTTATAATATTTATATTGAAGTAAAAAAATTCCAAAATATGTTAGATTGAGTAACTCCAGGCCCCTGCAGGGCTACACTGCGGACACACAGTGTCCGCAAGCCGCGGCAGCGCAAACAAGCGAAGCGTGCTTGTTATATATTAAAACGCTATTATTTTTTTGTTTGTTTGTTTGTCCGAATCTACACATTCTTATTACTTATGATTGAGATCCTCAACTCGATTAGTAACTCTCAAAATTATGAATATCTACCTTTGATACTTATGATACTTGTCCCGAGTCACAGCCATTATATATGATGGCGATTAGTGACACAAAGTGGCAGAGGTTGATAATTTTCTACATGAGAATTAGTATTTGTATTGAAAGTTTCAAAAATTAGTAATTCGGATGTGTAGTTTACGAATCTGAAATCAAAAATAGAATACCTTTCTGTTTGATTACATATTCCATTATGAATAGATCCACTTTAATACTATTTGTATGGAGGTTTTCGTGGTGGTCGAATACTTTTTCCGGGTAGTGTATATATGACTACCCTATCACAATAGAAATCATTGTACACGACACTACAATATATTGTCATTTGTATTAATACTTCAAAGCAAAAACTTTTATAGATGTCTAAAGATATTATACTGTATAGAAATAAAAAAGATTTTGTGTATATTTTGCACCTTTATATACATATTTGATGAATTTTAAAAATAGGCTAGAGACTATCTTCCAACGGTTGTTGATATGGGGTTTTCAGGGGTGTAGATTTTGTATTTTATATTTTATTATTATATTTTTGGATTTATATTTTTATATTTAATCTTCGGATATATATGAGGAATTATTTGTTAACTCTTGGTTACAAAATTTAATATAAAGTATACAAATTTCCCAAATTGACTAGATTGAGAAACTCCAGGCTCCCGCAGGGCGACTCTGCCTACACAAAGTTCCCGCAATCCGCGCACAGCGCAAGCAAGCGAAGTGTGCTTGTATTAATTATAACATATAAGATTATTAATGTTTTAACGATTAGACAAAATTATGTGATTTTCCAGATACATTAATGCAGACTTTGTAAAAATAGATATGAATTATAATCTAATTGAAGTACACGCAAAGTGCGCGGGTTCATTTTTTCTCTCTTTGGTCATCTCTCTATTTATCGACAAGTGTCAATATTTATATTGGATGCAATTTCATTCTTTGCTCAGTATAACTTTGTCTTTTATTTTCCACGTCCTTGTTGATTAAAGTAGGTTCAATTTAAGAATCTTAAAATCAGTTAAATATCAGCATAACATTGCGAAATACTCTTCCACTCTTTATAAAATGTTAATATATCACAAAATCGAATAATTTAACCTATTTAATTAATGGGAGCTAGCGTGTGGAAATCTGAGTGCTATGCAATTTTAACCTGTAGATCGATATTTGTGGAAACTTAGGGAATCCCTTGATACAGATTAATATTCGGAATATTCATGCAACAATTTCGAATTGAAATCATACATCTAAAAGTGCATCTCATGCTTTTAGATCTCTCCTTATTTGTTGTCTTCCATCCAAAAATAACCAAATATAGTGATTTACCACTAGAATTAGCGACGATATAAAAGCTAGTATCCCTAATTGTACACGGAATCTAAATCTTTTCGGTATTTGGATTTTTAGCATGTTACTTAAGTTGCTTCCCTCATTTAATTCCCACTGAAATAAATTCTGTTGCAATTTGTTCCAACTCCTTTATTAATTGTATACTTTTTATATTCATTACATAGGTTGATAGTGATGTCATATAATACCAATTTCTTTCCGAACTCATTAAGGCATTGCTTCTTGACTTAAAATTTATATCGCGGCATCCCGTGTTTAAAAATTAAAAACCAGTAGATATTTGATGATGCTTAAAATATTAGTAGTGATTGCTATATAACAGGGTTTCTTAACTTTGTGCCTCGATACCCCATTGGGGTATCGAGATTCATTTTAAGGGTATCCAATCAGCTTGTAAAACTAAAATGTTCTATATTTGCTTGGTATTTTCAATTTTATTGAGCTTATATATTTCCTTTCGAAGTCATTATACAATAGCTTCAGTAATTGCTGCAAAGAAAAGAAAGTGAATGTACTCTCATTTCGAGTTTGATTTTTTGAAGTGCCACTGCAGTGTGCATACAACAAAGTCCCTCACACAATGGCAGAAAAATTAATCAAACCTTGTGCCATCAAAATGGTTGAATTGGTTTTGGAAAAGGATGCTGCCAGAAAACTTCCCAACGTATCGCTCTAAAATGTGATTAGTTCCAGGGTTATAGAAATGTCCTCTGATGTGCTAGATCAAGTCATTATGTTCATCAAGGCATAGCCTACTCAATATAAGGCCTGGTATCATCCTCAAAATTTTGGACTAGGGATGAAGTAGTGGATGGGAATTATTAGTAAACCACAACTATTTTGCATGAATCCTGCATTGCAAATATATGCTCTACAAACTTTCAATTACACTTTTGTTTAATATTTGATTATTTATTCCATAAATATTTACCCTAACCCACTACAAAGCAGTTCTCTACACTTTTTTGACTTATAATTATATATTTTGATTTATTATTAGCTGCTTTACTATATATTCTTACGATATCCACTGTTCTCTTTCCGGATATTGAGTAAATATTCCACAGATCTAGTAAATTGTAAACATGTTCCAGTAGTCAGACGAGATTTTATATTTTAACAAATTGATGATTTTGAGAATATGAAGAAAAACAGTTGAAACGGAACAGCTCTTTCAAGAAGGCAGTGGGCCATTGATATGGGACCAGGGGGGAAGGGGGGTCAATCCTCTTCGATCCTGTAACGAGTTCACACTCAGAAAATTTTAAGAAGTGTTCTAGAGTTTAGTAAAGTCTGCCTCTTGTGACGATGAATGAAACCTTCAAACATACCCTGGAAACGAATAATAGTAAACTCGTACCACATACCAACTCTTACCAAGTCAACAGAAAACCCTGCTTTTCGCTGTGTTCTTATAGACATCTCATCCAAAATACTATAGAAATCGTACATTTCACTTTGGTAGTTGGTACGAGTTGACTGATTCCCTTGGAAACCACTGAAAGAATTTACTTTCCGAAGATTGTACCCTGTGAACTCATAGCAATTGATGATATACTCTCTATGAGAAGATGACTATGATATCTTGTATATTTCAATTATCTATAAGCAAACAGGCTGATAAGAAGGGAAAATATCATAGTAAAACATGTGGCAAGGTCTCTAATACTTAATATAGCTAAAGGACTCTATTTCATATATAATTCTACTGAAATCATATTGAAGACTAGGGATTCTCAGTTTATATCTTGGTGATAAGTTTGCAAAACTTTCCTCTTCTGTAGAAACAGTTCTGTCTAATACGGTGTGGGAAGAGTGAAGACATCGCAGCAATACAATAATCTCCGTTGAAAAGAAGTCTACATAACTTGGCGCGTACGAAAAGTACGATTTGAAAAAAATCGATGCTGGAGAAGCATTTAACAGACTACTTATAAAGTCGATTTTGTACTCGAAAGTAACGTTTTTAACGCAGGCTACTCACTTATCTAAAGGTTATCGTCTTGTACGAGTGTTAGATTGGCTTAGTATTCGGCTGAGTACACTTGAAGTGTTAATTTGATAACTTTCTCAATGTCCGATTTGGATAAATTTGTGTTTTTGGAAAGAGGAGTGACCGACGTTCATGAATATCTATTAAAATTTTTTTACCTTTTTAGTTGATAAAATTTTATAGCCGAACCGAGCACAGCCCCAAACAATAATTTAATAATTCCTATTGAAATTATAATTCAGGAGCTTGTGCCAATATTTCTGAATAACCGACGTTTATGCAGTTTAAATCTCAAAATAAAATTCCAAATTTCTTGAGAGTAATAAATTGGCAAAGTTGGCATTCAGTTAAGTTCGGACGTTTACCCCTCCTGCTAGTTGCCAGAGTGAGCATGCTTTAAGCTTTGATTTTTCGATATTTTCAAGATGTAATTCAGTTGGATGTATTAATACTTGATAGAATAGACACAGACCTTATATGAGACGTGATTTGAATGCTGACTTCTGCCCACTTTCTCTACATTTTTATCTAGCTTTCAGAGTTGATACTCCATCAATGTATTATTTATGACCTTATATCTTATTTTAATTAATAAGAGCATAGGGCTGCTAATCGATTTTTTGCAATATTCCATTTTTAATCCATCTATATTTGAGCATCTTCCCCAATTTTAAATCCTTAATTAAGAAATCGGAACTTTTTAAAGTATATCTAATTGCTAAATATATTTGTTTGCATTCGACCTCGAAATCATTTTAATTATTAAGGTCTCAAGCTTAAATAGGATTTAATGTTATCATTTATAGAAAAGAATGATGTTCCCCTATCTCTTTAAAGCCATTCGAGCTTTTAAGAAGGATAATGTTCACAGTTTATGAAACATTCCAAAAGAGAATAAAATAAAGTATATAATTTTAATGTTTGTAATCCACAAGCAACTGAATTCACAGTAATGTGCCAGGCACGAGCTCACTTCCCACTGGAGGGTTGATTCGAAGGCAATGCAACGAGCTACTAGATCAGTTTTTATTATTTTAAGACTAGTAGCATCTAAGGATAGTGAGACTCCTGGCTCTAACATACAGAATAGAATAACAAATAATACATACAAAATACATAATAAAACAATAAAAATATTTAATAAAAAGAACATAAATATATTATCCAAAAATGTAAAACAGAACAAAAAATATTGAGAAGAAGCACAAAAATATCTTTCAAATTAGAAACCTACTGATATGAAACTGCTGATGTTACTGATTCATTGGAATTGCTTTCAAAAGAAAATCTTATTTTCCAATCTTGTTTATTGTGGGCGTTGTTATGCTAGAATCCTCATCAACCATTTAATATAGCTATTATACTTTGTGAACTACGATTTGAGTAAGCCAAATTCCTTTTACAAGTAATAAATGTGGATGTTTACTCTTCTGCAACAAATGAATTGAATGTATATATTTTACCATTACTAAGCAAAATTAATGGGGCTTAGCAAATTTGTTAAACTCCCTCTAACCTTTACTTCGATCCATAACTGTGGAAGGCCTATCAGAAGTACGTCTTTTTTTCCAATTTTGAGCCCCAAACCGGACAAATCCCATCATAAATCTGCACTTGGGGAATCTTACCTTGCGGAACCTACACTGGTAAATATCGTAATATATGGGTGTGTTGGATGTCTACAAGTGAACACTAATATACAGAATCTGGCCATTTCCATACGCCAGTATCTGTATGGACATGTTAGAATCATTGTTGACGGATGGACATCCAATACACCACTACATTGCGACACAATGAAACTCATTGCGAATGTTTAGACCATGTACACCAGTATACGAGTATTAACGAAAAAGACAATCGATTCGCCAATACCAGTTTCGCACTTTAGGAGCAAAATATTTATTTAAGATGAATTTAAAGACAAATTTAAATAAGGCCATGAAACTTAAATTACTTGTTTATCCCCCTGTCCCTTAACCTCCGTCCAGACAATATGTTACATTTATTTTAGCACAATTTAGCTAAAACTAGCTAATTAATTAGGTGCTACACAATAATATTTGAGGCTGGTTACGACAAAGCTGTATTATTTAACAAGTAATTGTTTATTTGATACTATGTTAGACGCACGTGAAGGACGTAAACCTATTCATTTTATAAAAACTGGCTCAATTTTAATTGATGTTGTTAGACCGCATAAAATAAATTTAATTATTTATTTTATGCGGCCTAACCAGATTAATCACTATATTATATTTTAAATTTAACTCTGATACAGGCTCATAGTGATCGCCTGTAAGTCTTATATATACAAACGCGCTTCGCTTGCTTGCGCTACGGGCGCCTGGGGTTACATTGACTAAATTTAGGGGGATAACATCCCTAATACGCCTGTACTCCTGTTATAATCGATATCGCACGAAAAATCACCAAATTTATCAATTTTTAAAAATTTGATGAGTAATGATGACGTCATAACAAAGTGATGTGTCATCATTTTTTGATGATAGTTGCATCATATGTGAGGTATGTTAGTATACAGATTCTATTAAAATCTCAACCTTCTATCTCCTATAATGGCTGAGTTATGCTCGAATAACTGTATTGCTTAACTTATAAAAATGTGACAATGACGTCATAATTCCATGATGAGTTGACATTTCTGTCTGAGCTCAGAACTTAGTGGAGCCATAGCCAAAAGACATTTACATGCCAAAAATCAACTTTTTGTGCCTGGCAGTTTCTTCAATCATTTCGTTACATTATATATATATATATATATATATATTTATATATATAAATATATATATATATATATATATATATTATTCGAGTTTTAATAGTAAGGATTGATCCGGCCTCATTAGCAGGTGGTAATGTCATTACCTTTCCCAGACTTGCACCACTTCCTGAAAATACCATCCATTTATTCTCCATATGCTATAACTAGTGAATACCCAAATATATGTCCTAAATAATAATGCAACTGCAAATAGTTCTAAATTTGTATCCTTATTTACCTGCATTTTAGACTTAATAATATAGTTTTTAATACTCCGACTGTTTTCGGAAATTTTCATCCAATGGATTTCTCACAAACTTGAGCTATGAATTTCTCAAAAACTTGAACTTACCCATAGAGGCTATTTGTTATTATCAATCTCATTTCAAGGTAACAATCAACAAGCGCGCTTCGCTTGCTTCCGCTGCGCGGCTGGTGGACACTTTATGTCCACCGGAGGCGCCCTGCGGGCGCCTGGGGTCAAATTGATAGATTATAAGGGAGATAACATCTCTAAATACGTATGTCCTACTATTATAATCGATATCGCACGAAGAATCACCGAATTTGTCAATTTTTATAATTTTTGATGTCGGCACTCTCGTCCAATTGAAGGTTAACTCGACAAGAACTAGCCTTGATCATAGCCTACTCAATACAAGGCTTGGTATCAAATGTACCATGGATCAATTAGAGGATGGGAATTTACATTATAAAAAATCTATCAGCTTAGATTACAAGTATAAACTATTTAATGTCCTCAAGAATTCCATTTCCTGATATTATCTAATCATAAATCTAACAATGTCATTGAATTCAACTTTATTAATTTTCAATATCATTCAGAATAATAATATTTTGCTTCATTTTTAACAACTATGTTAAAATAACAGTAAGATAGATGTTCACAATAGCTCGCTCTCATCTATTTCTATCATCGTATTCTACTCTCGATCTTTTAGTCTTCGTCAATATTTTGTTTCCAACTTTTTCATTAGTATGACGGCCTCAAACAATTTTGATAAAACTTGATAAACCTTATTGTGACAACAATTTCATATAACTAGCATGAATCAACTCTAACATCTTTTTAATTCGAGGTCAGAAAATGTGGCTTCGATAAGTGGACAAGACGCACGAGTGTTAAGTTGGCTTAGTATTCTACTGGGTACACTTGAAGTGTAAACTTGAGAGCTTTCTCAATGTCCGATTTAGATAAATTCGATGTTATTGGAAAGAGGAGTAAGCGACGTTTATGAATAGTTATTAAAATTTAATCTTTTTAACTTTAGTTGATAAAATTTTATAGTCGAACCGAGCATAGCTTCAACCAATAATTGGTTGGCAAAGTAGGCATTCAGTTAAGTTCGGACGTTTACCCCTCCTGCTAGTTGATATTCAAGATGTAATTCAGTTGGATGTATTAATAATTGATAGAATAGACACAGACGTTTTATGAGACGTGATTTGAATCGTCTAAATTCATTAGATTCTTAGGACTACCTCATCAAAGTTAACTAAAATTCGAAATTTTGAATACAGACTTCAGGCGACTTTCTTACATTTTTATCAAGCTTTCAGGGTTCATACTCCATCAATGTATTTTCTATTACCTTATATCTTATATTAAATGATAAAAGCATAGGGCAGCAAATCGATTTTGGAAATATTCCATTTTTAGTCCATCTATATTTGAGCATCTTCCACAATATGAAATTGTAATACAGCAACACTCTACTGTATACATACAGAGAAGTGATTGTGTAAAGATAAGACTATTAGCTAAAGTGCTACAATGACTGTGTTTCTTACTTGAAGTTATAGTTCCAGTAATGTTACTCTATTTTTAAATCTAAAAATTAGAATACTTTACAGGTGGTCTTGACTACTGATTTCTACATCGATTTTTTAAACTGCAGAATTACGTAGGTATATTGCGCTCATTTCGAAATTTTCAGAAAAAACGGCGGAATTACACTAAATCAGTTCCTAGTAAAAAAATAGAAAAAGTATTCGATAGTTTTGGGGTTGATTTAGTTTCAGCTCCAAATAAAAAGAAGAGGGCATCATCTATAGCGAATTCAGGGGTTAAAAAAACTAAAATTGATGAATCTCTTGAGACACAAGTAGTTCTTCCTCAAGATGATATTGAAATACTCACTGACTTAGACGTTTTAGCAATCGGTAATATAGACTTCTTATTACAACCATTCAAACCTCTGTCAAGTCTTGGTAAACTAATATCAGCAAGGAATTTGGGCATAACTTTGGAAAGTCAATAACTACAACAAATGAAAACAGTAACAACAGTATATTTAATTTGAATGAATTAGCTCCTACATCCACTTACGAATTTGATATCAAATTTTCAGTAGCTGTCGTGAGTTTAATGAATTGGCCTCAATGGAGAGACCCATTTTAGTTCATTTATGATGCAATGCAATATGGTGTTCCAATACTTTTGGCCAGGTAGTGTATATATATGTAACGAATTGATTGAAGAAACTGCCAGTCACAGAAAGCTGATTTTTGGCATGTGGGAGTCTTTTGGCTATGGCTCCACTAAGTTCTGCAGCCGTATTCACTAAAATCGATCTTAAGATCGAACTTAGAAATAACGTTAGGGTTAATATGATTAGAATATAGCATTACACTAATAAAATACAAAACTAAAGTATAATATTAGTAATGGTAAGTAGTCATTTATTATTGATCTAGTGAAAATAAACTATATTTCTTCTTTTTGAGCAAAATTGAGGCAATTAATTTCAAAATATTAGAAGCAAAGAAGATTGATTAACCCACTCCTGTAAGACATAGCTTCTATATATGTAGTTGTACCGCTTGGAATGCCTGGTGAGTCTCTTACAATATCTGCTGTGGTAAATCTTGTTTTAACTTGATTCAATTCTATTATGAAATTCAATGTTTCATGCATGTAATCTATAATTATTCTACACTAGTCAATATCAAAGGAAGAGCTATCAAAGATTCATTCATAATATTACTTAGGGCATTCAAAAAGTTCTCATCTCATATCTGTATCTCAAATGATAGTGAAAATAGGATATTTCCGATTTGTCCATTGTATTCCTTAGGGGATCAGCTTCCAATTTATATATTGGTTTATTTTAAAAGGACAATTATTGTGGTTCCTACATTAGATTTTTTGTGCATCGGTTTAGGGTAGTGTCGAAAAGTTGGAATCTCCCCATTGAAAATGGCTTAAAACTAAATTTGGAGAATAAAAGTTGTGAAAATCGTAGAATAAGGTCATTAAAAGGTTAAATAATTAAGAACCAATGTGAAAAAGTAAACGGGAGGTGTTCAATAGTATTGCTCGTGTTGAAAAAATATCATGCTACTTTTAGTGGATTTTTTGTCAATTTTCGCCACTCAAAAAGTGGGACAAAAATGGTAGTAAACCACTTCAAAACATAGTATTCCCTCAGCCTCAAACTATAATACTTCAGAAAATTCAATCTATATGTTAGTTGATGCGTAGAATTCGATGGAAGGATCAGTTTTAATCTAAATTTGCTCAGAACTGAAATATATCAAAGGGAACCCGAAAAATCACGTTCAAAGGGACTACCTTAAACCGATGTACAAAAATATAATGTAGGAACCACAACAATTGTCCTTGTAAAATAAACCAATATACAAATTGGAAGCTGATCCCCTAAGGAATACAATAGACAAATAGAAAATATCCTATTTTCACTATCATTTGAGATACAGATTTGGGATGAGAACTTTTTGAATGCCCTAAGTATATTAAACAAAACATATAAACAACAAGTGTCTTTGTATATTGTAACATGAAAACCTCTCTAAGACAAAATATAAACACTGGATATGAGAAGAACAATAAATTGAACTCTATCGACGTTAAAATTTCTGCGTCATTTGGTGTTACGAAAATAATTGGTGTCATTAGTGGTTATGGTAAGTCGGCGTCCTCCCGTGTATATAAATTGCTGCTGATTACTTGCCATAATACCGAAACAAATGGACAAATCCCGCAAAGCAAATTAGACCAGAGAAGAAGAGTGCAGTCTTATTATAATGAAATTGAATCAGCAGGTGAGATTTTGTGAGGCTCAGGAAATTCTGCTGACAAAAACAGGAAGCCAGAAAGACTGGTGGGGGTACAAACACTGCTGGACAGGTAGAAGACGAGGACATGTAATTATATCAGCAGATAGAAGTATTTCTGACTCTGCAGATCGGGTAACTGAGATGTTTCAAAACACCCTTGCTTTTAGCGGAATTACAGGTGCTGTTGATCTTTTTCAAGCACCAGCTGAGAACAACGAAATTCCAATAGCATCAACAGTATCAGCTACAGGTCCCGTTGAATTTGAAAGTACTCCAATTTTAGAGTCTCCAGGAGTTGAAATCCCGACAACATATACTCGTAAGACGAATTGTTTCAACAGATGGCTGTATTCTCAGCACAGCTACAGTTGATAGAGGAGCAGAGGGACTATTATAGATTGAAACGTCAGAGACTGTTGGAAAAATCCTTGTTAATAGGAAAATCTTAGGATCAAAGTTATTATTATCAGTCATGTGAATCAATATATAAAGCCCATCTCTATAATTATGCATGATAGAATTAGTGTAAGATTATATAATCAAAGAATGTATGTTTGTTTATTAATACAAACCCAAGAAGAATCTGCCACGAATTATAGCATGTTGTATACTATATTGCGATGTTACACACAATAAGAGAAATGTTTTTTAAAATATTTAAATTTTATTTGAAGTCTAATATCAATCAAGGTAGATTCAATGTTCGATAGAAGTAAATTTGAATAACATTTATGGAGTAATTAGTGGAAATCGAATCAATTCCAATACTTAAGACACCTCCCCATAGGTTGCTCGGTCTTAAGTTCGGTCTTAAGATCGAACTTAAATCTTAGTGAATACCAATCTAGTGAATACGACTTAAGATCGAACTTAAGACTTAAGAACTAAGATCGATTCTTAGTGAATACGGCCGCTGAGCTCAGACGAAAATGTCGACTCATCATGGAATTATAACGTTATTGTCACTTTTTTATAATTAGAAATTTCAATTTTTCAACCATAACTCAACCATTTTAAGTGATAGAAAGCTGTAATTTTAAGAGAATGAGTATATTAATATACCTCACATATGATGCAACTATCAACAAAAAATAATGACTCATCACTCTGTGATGACGTCATCATTACATGTTGGAAATTTGAGTTTTTTTTTGTTCGATTTTTTTTTTGTTCGATTTGTAATAATAGCTGGATTGCTTGTGGATGAATTTTTATGTTGTCGTTCACTACCTTTAAGAACTTGAGCTGTTGATATATCCGAAGTGATTGATACATTCTTTCAACACCGCTCAATTTCGTGGGATAAGGTTGGCTCTTCGGTCATCTGAATGAATTGAATGTTTCAATGCAAGGAGCAGGATCAAACAAACTGGCAGCTGACGCGAAGGTTGAAGCATTTAAAAATAAATTTGTCAATGGAAGCGAAGGACACTTCTTTGATTTCATAAATAGATTAGTTTTACAACTATTTGATGGATAATTTGAGGTTTACGAATATCTTTGGTAGTGGAGTGTATGTAGAACAAATAGGGTGCTTGAAAGACAAATGAAGTGCATATAAGGTGCCGGTGAGACATTAATCTAAGATGCTAATATAATATACTATCCTTACTATTAAAACTCGATTAATATTTATACGTACATGTATATGTCAGTAACGAATTTTGATTGAAAAAGCTGATTTTTAGCGTATTGTATATTAATATCCCTTACGTATGATACAACTATCATCACAAACTAATGACACATCACTCTGTTGTGACGTTATCATTAATCCTCAAAAAATTTGAAAAATTGACAAAATTTGTGATTTTTCGAGTGATATCGTTTATAACAGTAAGACAGATAGATTATAACAGTAAGACAGACAGACATTTTGAGAGATGTTTTATACCTTATAAATAATCAATGTGAACCTAGGCGCCCGGATGGCTCTGGCGGACTTAAGGTGTCCTTCAGCCCCACACCGCCAGCAAGCGAAGCGCATTTGTCATATGTAAGCTACTACAAGCAGGACCTATAAAGGTGCATCTTGGACGGATTAGATACAGCTAAATATATATTGTGTTTGTCATTACGCATACGAAATTCTAGTAGTACCTACAGGTTTGCCCATAAGTTTTGTCCCAAGCTTTATTAGGTATAAAATTTCTTATACTCAAACAATATTAGTTATTATTGTGTTTAGAGATTGTAATTCGAATATTCTCAATGACTTCAAAAGATTTTTCGAGTCTAAGACCAGGAACTGTGTTTTGTATTGTGAGTTTTGTCGAGAAAAAATGTGTCCTGACTCGCTGTGAAAAACGAGAATCAGGGCCCACTGCTTTTCAAATTATTTTTCTAGAGTCTCTAAATTCTAGGACAAATTGCTCTCACATTTTCCTCGAACAATCTAAATTTGTAGAAATTTAGGACGTTTAGATCAGTGTATATTGAGAACCATTTGGATCAGATTTTTAGTGATGTGAAAAAAAGTGCCATTTTTGGTGACTTTGCAAAATGTACCTAATTTGAACTCGTTAAATAATAACTTTATCTCGTTTCTGATAATGCATTCAATGGATTTGTGAAATATTTCAATGATGAATGAAAGGTATCTGGTGCTAAATCGTCATGGAACATCGATTATAGAGACATTTTTTACAGAAGCAGTGACCTTGATTCTCGAATTTCGCTGCGAGCCAGGACACATATTTTTTCCACAAAACTCACCATACAAAACACAGTTCCAGTTCTTAGACTCGATAAATCTTATAAAATCATTGAGAATATTTGAATTACAATCTCTAAAGACCATAATAACTAAAACTGTTTGACTATAAAAATTTTTATACCTAATGAAGCTTGAGACAGAACTTATGGGCCACCCTGTATAATAGTCTAGGACACATAAGCTGCTATCACGACATACAACTGCTTGCTATTAGGACAGATAAGGTGCTCGTATAATATTTGTTTTTAATGTTTATCGGATTTAACTGATTTGTGAATTGGTTAATGCAAAAAATAATTGGGATTTTTCACGGAATGTTGCTACATTCCAGCGAATTCAATGGTTTACGAATTATTCAACAATTTTACATATTGGTCACAATTGGTAATTTATCGATTATCTCTTAAACCATTGAATTTAGACACATAAATTATATCATCAGTTAATAGGAAGTAGTCTATTCGCTATCAAATGGAATATAATTTGATTTGCTAGCTCTTGCAGCTTTCAAGATATGACCAAACTAACCAAATATTTTTCCAAAGCAACACTGGAATGTAGCAACAAACTTCAGCATTCCATCTCCTAAAATGGCGTTATAGTCAAAAACTGGAATTTCTAAATCTAAAAAGGTGACAATGAAATCATAATTCCATGATGATTCGGCATTTTTGTCTTGAGTAAAAACTTATTGGAGCCATAGGTAAAAACTTCCACTTGCCAAAACTCAGCATCCTGTGACAAGCAGTTTCTTAATCAATTCGTTGCGCATTTAGTCCACTTCCGAAAACCGGGGCTCCCATAATCCGGGGCAGATTGCAAACCGGGGTGCATCTGGAAAAATGATCTTTTTCTTTGCAAAATTATGTTTTTAGTTTAAAATATTTCATTTGTATATGCTTAATGTATGAAGAGTTGTTACACAGCATTTATGGTTGTGGGTGCTACGATGAATTAGAGCCAAAATACTAATGACTGTGTAGTGTGTACATACGTATATACTATTTAAGGGCGGAACAACAGATTCGGCGGTTAAGTGAGACCCGTACCACTTTTTGGAGTTGTCTTGCTATTGCATAATGATTGAGGATGCTAGTTTACACGGACCTAATATTTTTTCTCTTAAAATGCTGTTTTTGTCACGAACTATACTAACTTGATACAGTACATCTAATCACGCGAAAACAGGGGCGCCCAGCTCTGGTCCCGAGGTTCCCTGTTTTCGGAAGTGGAATATATATGTACATATATTAAGGTGCTCCAAACTTTCGAAAGTTTGAATTTTTTGGTGCACACTATTCAAATATTAGTAGTTTTCCTTGATCACCAAATATTCACCATAAAAGTTTCAAACAATTTTGCATGTGAGAGTCTTTGGTTATGGCTCCAATAAGACGAGCTCAATACCAAAATGCCGGATCATCATGGAATTATGACGTCATTGTCACCTTTTTATATTTAGAAATTCAGTTTTTGAATATAACTCAGATATTTTAGGTGATAGAAGGCTGAAATTTTAATCGATTGTGTATACAGTCAGGGTCGCTTATTATGAACACCTTGGGGGACCAAGAAGTATGTTCAGAATAGAGAGACTTCATATTAAGCGAACTCGACCTAATACAAATCCTATGGAACCTGTTGAATTGGGACCAGAGAGTTAGTTCATAATAAACGAATGTTCATAATAAGCGAACCTGACTGTATTAATGTATTTATATACGTATGGTACAACTCTAAAAAATGATGACTCATCATCCTTTTGTGACGTCATCTTACACATCTTGTAAAATGACAAATTTTGTGATTTTCGAGTGATATCGATTATAATACTTGAGCAAATGATCTCAATGAAAGAATTTAAAAGCTTTGCTGTTGTCATTTATTTTTGGATTCCTGAATATGGGCATTGCAGGCGCAGGAGCAGTGATATACCACTTTTGCGTCGAAATTTCATCTTATTGCATATCATAAACGTGCAGATTTGCATTACTTATTAATGATTGCATTTATCGATTTCACTTTCGGAGTATATCTCTATAGATCTGCAGGGATCTTCAATTTTTTTTGCGAGCCAAATGTACTTCCATATTAAACTGGCGACGCACATTCAAAATTTACTACGGGCGTTCGATAGGTTCTCTGCCCTACCCTCTTATTATGTCTGTAGTGCAATTGAAACCAAGTATTTGTATTAATAATGAACCTTATACGATTCTCTATCAGATCTACTTCTTATTTCAACACTACTCTATCTAGTTTCCAGATTATAGTCTACAAGCGCGCTTCGCGCTTGCTTTCGCTGCACGGGTGGCGGACACAGTGTCCGCCGGAGGATCCCTTCGGTCGCCTGGAGTCACATTGGTTAATTATAAGGGAGATAACATCTCTAAATATGTCTGTCCTACTGTGCTAATCGATATCACTCGAAAAATCACCAAATTTGTGAATTTAAAAATTTTTGATGCGTAATGATGACGTCATAACAAAGTGATGAGTCATCATTTTTTGATTATAGTTGCATCATATGTGAGGTATGTTAGTACACAGATTCTATTAAAATTTCAGCCTTCTATCTCCTATAATGGCTGAGTTATGCCCGAATAACTGTGTTGCTTAACTTTTAAAAATGTGACAATGACGTCATAATTCCATGATGAGTCGATATTTTGCTCTGAACTCTGAACTTACTGGAGCCATAGCCAAAAGACTCCCACATGCCAAAAATCAGCTTTCTGAGCCCGGCAATTTCTTCAATCAATTCGTACAGATATATATATATATACACAAATAACAATCGAGTTTTAATAGTAAGGATTCTATTATCCTTTTTGACCATCTGTGTTTTTTCGAAAAATGGCTTAAATTTGAATTTGAGCAACGAGCTTATATCAAAATTCGCACGCTTCTTGGTATTGGTGGTCCAAACGACATTCTATCTATAGACTTGGAAATAGTTAATGGAGATGCTTCCCTTTCATTTATCACTGTGAAGGAGTGGGCAAAGCGCAATCGTGTAGGACAGTTTCGATAGCCGATTACTATCGGAGCGGGTGTCCCAAATCCGCCGTCACCAGTGAGAATACCCTGGATGGTGGAAGAAGACCCCTATCACTGTTGACGAGTTAGCTATGCATTTGGAGATTTTAGCGGGAGCTGCTCATTGCCATCCTTATCGATGAGCTGAAAGTTACGAAGATATGTTCCAGTTGGATCCCTCACAAATGCCCAAAAAGATCGTCGGGTTATGGTTATCTGAAATTATAACCGGTGATGAGACATGGATGCGATACAATGAAACACAATCCAAGGAAAGAAATAAAGTTTGGGTGCTAAATGGAGAGCGGCATCCAGTTAACCCGAGGCCAGATTTCAGGGATCAGAAGGTCCTATACTCAATTTTCTTTGATGCACATGGCCCAGTTGCCCAGATAATTTTTCCCAAAGGAAGCACATTCACAGGGGACCTTTACGTCAATAATTGCTTATCAGAGGTTGAAAAACATTATTGGGAGTGGAGACCAAAGTCAGGTACACAGGTCCTGAGATAATTGCACGATAATACATGGCCACATAAGACAAAGCTGGTCAAGGACGAATTGGATAGAATGATAATAATTGAGCTAGATCATCCAGCAGTTAAGGAAAGACCTTGCAGACAAACATTTTCAGATCAGGCCTAGGAAATGCTGTTGGAGATCCCTACTAAAAGCCATTCCACTCGAAGACTATAATAATGTCGGTCGACAGACCGATAGTGCAGCTCCAAGTAGTTACTCGGAGGAGCTTGAAATGTAAATATCGGAATAAATAGGGAAATACTCACTTTAGGGAATTCTAAGTGTTAAGTTTTGAATCTACATATTAAAATACCCTATTATAGCCTTTGATAACTCGCTCTTTGCTTAAAAAAAGATTTATTTCAAAAGTTGTGAAAATATGTATATATCAATCTATTATTAACTCATAAAATATTCACATTATTTCTTTCAAAGTGCGAAAATATTTCGCAGTAGCGCGCGTACGGACATCCATCCATCCATCCATCCATTAACTTAATGTATCCATATCCTTGTTTGAATAGCATGATATTATGTTCCTATATCATTAATTACTTTGGTCAGAACATGTTTGGTGCTTTGGAAGTTTTACCTATTTCGTTATAATTTGAGTATTGATCAAAATTCATATGTTTACCCTTCAGCACTTGTTTTTTACATTCTAAGCCCGAATAATGACCTTCGATTGCGTAATTTTCTTTTTGTACAAAACCATGATATCAGTGTTGCAAAGATTCTCCCATTACCTTGATATCCTAAAGAAACCTTTCTCCCTGTTCTTTACTTAGGTCACCCATGTTTTCTGGAAAGTCATCTTAGTGGTTGTGGAGGTGATCAACCTTGATTATCATCTTATAGCCAAGATCCATTAATTTAGAGACCATGATGCTTACCAATTCAGAGTAATTGTATGCTTTATAGTTGCCAGTGTTTCAAAGGTCTTGTCCTGTTAATGTTCATTTATTTATTTATTTATACATATATATATGTATATATACAGAGTGGCTTTTAAGTTCTTTCCCAAGCTTGATTAGGTATAAAATTTCTTATGCTCAAACAATCTTTGTTATTATGGTCTTTAGAGATTATAATTCAAATATTCTCAATGATTTTATAAGATTTTTCGAATTTAAGCCCTAGAACTGTGTTTTGTATGTTGAGTTTTGTTGAGAAAATATGTGTCCTGGCCGCAGAGAAATTCGAACATCAGGGTCCACTGCTTTTCAAATTATCATTCTAGAGTCTTCAAATTCTAGGAGAAATTAGCTCTCACATTTTCCTCGAACATTCTAAATTTGTAGAAATATAGGATGTTTAGATCAGTATATATTGAGAAGCATTTGGATCAGATTTTTGGTGATGTGAAAAAAAGTGCAATTTGGGTGATTTGCAAAATATACCTAATTTGAACACGTGAAATAATAACTTTATCTCGTTTCTGATAATGAATTCAATGGATTTGTTAAATATTTCCATGGTGAATGAAAGGTATCTGGTGCTAAATCGTCATGGAACATTTATTATAGAGACATTTTTTACAGAAGCAGTGACCCTGATTCTCGAATTTCGCTGCGCGCCAGGACACATATTTTCTCCACCAAACTCACCATACAAAACACAGTTCTAGGTCTTAGACTCGTAAAATCTTTTAAAATCATTGAGAATATTTGAATTACAATCTCTAAAGACCATAATAAAAGATTGTTTGAGTATAAGAAATTTTATACCTAATCAAGCTTGGGAAAGAATTTAAAAGTCACCCTGTATATATATACCAACCGGACAAAAGTATTTGAAAAGTTGATTCTTTCTCATACAAATAGTGTTAAATTGAATATTTTCATGTAAGGCAATATGTTCAAATTCTAAGAGATACTGAAAGTCTGATTTCAGATTTGAAATCCACACATTCGAATGATTCATAATTTAACCTATTTAATAAGTTACCCAACTCAATGTATAATTCTATAAGTCTAAGCCACCCTGGGTAGTTCATTTCCATCATGTATGTATCCTTACTATTAAAACTCAATTAATTTGTATGTAGTTTATGTATATATATATATATATATATATATATATATATATATATATATATACAGTGGAATTTGCTTATTTGCAACTCCCTTACAAGGCCGGCGCCACCAGTCCGGTTGTCCGGTTTTAACCGGACCACTTTTAGACAAGTTTAATACAATTACTATGTAAAATAGTCCAGTTCGTGTGGTTTAACCGGACCACTTTTCAATAGTTGTATCTTTTAACCGGACCACTCTAAAATCCATGGCACCGGCTATGCCTTATTAGCAACCAATCTTCAGGTCCCAAGTGAAGATTTTGTGTTAATTCTGTTCCCTTATTAGCAACCATTTTATGAGCAATACTCGAGTTGCTAATAAGCGAATTCCACTGTATATGTAACGAATTGAGAATGCTGATTTTTGCATGTGGGGGTCTTTTGGTAATGGCTCCACTAAGTTCTGACCTCAGACGAAAATGTCAACTCATCATCGAAAGCTGACGTCATTGTCACCTTTTTCATAATTAGAAATTTCAGTTTTTCTACTATAACTCAGCCATTTTATGTGATAGTAGGCTGGAATTTTAATAGAATGTGTATATTAATATAGCTCACATATGATGCAACTATTATCAAAACATGATGACTCATCATCTCTTATTACGTCATCATTACGCAACAAAAATTCTGAAAATTGATAAATTTGGTGATTTTTCGAGTGACATCGATTTTAACAGTGAGACATACTTATTTAGAAACATTATCGCTCTTATAATTAATCAATGTGATCCCAGGCGATCGAAGAGAGCCTCCTGCGGACAAAGTGTCCGCCAGCCGCGTTTGTAGTGGGTAAAATGGGCGTATGTGGCATAAGGTGTCCTGATGGCTAATTGCAAAAGGTTAAGAATGAATGATGATTGATTAGGAAAATTCAACTGTGATTGATTCGAATGTATATTATTCAAATTTGGAATGGAATTAACTGTATCCCATATCTTTTAGAAGTAATCCTCTTCATGGATAGATCCATTTAGTATAATTTGTATGTAAATATGAAGTGTTCAAAAACATCACTGTGCAGTTATCAACTAGAACAGCCAAATCTATTTTCTTTGCGCTTGATCTCGACGAGAGCACTGATATCTCAGACACAGTTCAACTTTCCATCTTTATCCGCGGGGATCAGCAGTGACTTTTCTGAAACCTCCTCGATCTGTAGGCACTTCACGATGCTACTAAAGGTTGTTTTATAACAGAAGTTGTAATAAAGGTTGTATCTTCTAGAATTCCTGGGGTACTGTGGAACCAGCTCGCAGGTATCCCAACAGATGGGGAATCATCTATGTCAGGGAAGGAAGATGCGCGCGACGGCTCTAAATTAAGAAACACGTGTACCTACTTAACCCGGAACAAGTAGTTCTCACTATCCATTGTATTATCCACCAAGATGTTCTGTGTGGAAAAGCCTTGAAAATGGATCATGTGATGGATGTAGTTGTAAAGGTTGTCAACTAAATCCGCGCAAAGGGGTTGAAGCACCGTCAATTTCAGGCATTCCTGGAAGAACTGGACACAGAATACAAAGACCTTCTCTACCACTGCGAAGTTCGCTCGCTTAGCAGAGGAAAAATCCTTGAGCGAATCTTTGTATTGCGAGGAAATATAATATTGTTCTTGATGAAGAAGGGTCCTAACCTGAAAGAGAAAGATCGCAACCAGTGGGCTTATTCTCAGATCACTTAAACTTCCACTTAACTTAAACTAAGTAATTACTTAGTTTTCATTAAGTTTTTTAAAATAAACTTATACTTAAATTCATACTTAGTTTTTTGCTGGAAGCTAAGTATTTACTAAGTTCATACTTAGTTTATGCTTCGAACGTTAGAACTACTTAGTATTTACTTAATTTATTACTTATTCCTTTACTTAGTTTAATAATCACATACTAAGTTTTTGTTTCATTTTGACATAGAAACTAAGCTAATAGTTTGGCCAATCTAAATGTATTTAGATAATGACTCAAATTCCATCGACACATTAAACGATATTGAATTCATAAAAAGTATCATAAATATACTCGTAACATTTCATTATTCAGCAACTTAACGTTCACGTAAGAATTGAGTGATGAAAACATTTTTGTGGTAATTACTGTAAATCAAATCAATGTCGTAAAACCATACTACAGCTAATGGTGGCTCTTCAACAAATAAATAGAGTTCTAATTGCGATAAATTGGATCGTATTGTTCTTACCAATCATTAATATTACTTTTATTTTCACATCTTTCAAGTATGTAATTAAGAGTAGATTTGATTCGAGCATTAACGAGAGCTTCACAGACTTCCCTAGAGAGATACTTTCTAATACGCCGGATATTATAGTGTAGTAGAATCAAGAGTAAGCAACTTTGCTGACTTGAGTGTACATTGAGAAGGTTTTGTCCAGCCAAATTACAAGATTCCGTACTTCTTTGGAAGTGGATATTCTCAACTCACCAACAGAGATGCTATCAGTTTGAACTTTAGATAGTTGTTGACGAGTTCCTATATAAAAACTGTTCAAGGAAAGTAGAAATAGAAACAGGATGGTTCCTTGAGTAGGGAGGCCGATATATTAGGATAATATGAAAGGAGATTTCTGAAGAAGAGATAGTCCAATCCGTGCGCTCAAAATATGATACCTCACCAAATGCCATTGCACTTTAAAGTGAAGGAATCACGACAGAAAAGTGCAGTGTCCCCACCCTGACGATGTGCTAACCTAGCACGATCAAGGAGTTGGTAGCCGGTTGGAGTGTATTCAACTTTCACGGCCGCATCCCAAGAAGAAAACGAGGTATCAGTGACGGCAACAACGTCAGGATGGTGTTCAGATATAGAGTCAAGAAAACAAGAGGATTTAGGATTTCCTAAGATCCCGAGCATTGAGAAGATGGAAGGATATAAGATGGGGATGACCACGCGGGGAAGATGTAATAGGCTTGATAGTGATAAGATTGGATGGATTTCGACCCGAAAAGAATACGCATGGTTGTTAGGCAAATGAGAAGGAGAATAAGGAGGAAGTGGAGGGGACAACAGAATTACTCACCAGATGATGATGGAGGAAGAGAGCTGTATTGAGGAATGGTTGGTGGTTGTGGCTCCGAATCCGAGGTAAAAGATTAGCTGACTCGATCCTATTTATATTAGGAGAGTGCGAGCTAGGCGTACGATCGTCAGCGATAGAGTCCTTTGGTACTATTTGTATTTGAAATAATTTAGTGTGCAATTTCTTGTTTTTGTTAGTGCATAGTACATATGTAGTATAATAGTATAATACTATATGTAGTATAACAGTAGTATAATACTCAGATTATTACTTTAAAAGTGCGATAATCGGAATCTAGTAATTTTTAAGTATAAATTTCATTTGAGAATTCCCTTTGCTTAATATTAGAATTTTATAAAAAATATTGAATTGAAAATATGTTTATATAATTATGTTAATAACTCATTAAAATGCACATTATTGCTTTTAATTGCGAAAATCGAATTATACATTGAGAAATACCCATTAGTCTTAAGATGTTACTTATATCTTTAAACGAAACTATGCAGTGGAGGGGATATTATAGAAATCAGAAGTGATGAGATTTACCAAAAATTATTGACGGTGTGCACCAACACTCACCATAAAGAGAACATACATGCGAAATTTGACTGTTAGATTTCGATTTAGCGCGCGTAAGGATATACATATCTTCCTACTCTAGCTATTCTTCAAGATATAATATTTTATACCCTCTCACACTAATCCCTAAATTTAGAGTCGTAATTTCGTGTCAGATGTGGTATAGAATTGTTAGAAAGGGCAGTGGACATTTATTTAGTAGTTTTAGATTAAGTAATGATGGAGTAATGATGATATTATTGTAGTGTCTGAAGACTGTACTATATTTTAGTTACTTATTTTGTGTTTAACTATAGCCAACTATAGATAAATTGGGATTTTGTTTCCACATTCTTGATTTGGTGACGTTGCGTAAAATATTGTTTTAGCACCTAAAGGATTTGTAACCTTATCCATCCTGTCTGTGGGTGCCTACAAGGTGTAAAGAAATTGATGTCCTCAAATTTTGAAATGTAATTCTTTATAGTATTAAGTCTGATAGTCATGAAAGTACTCTATTAAGAACATATACGTAATACAAAAGAGATTCTCGAAAATACAATAATAACAAGATTGCATCGACCTGGAGGTAGTTTCTCTATCTGGGCCAAAACTATTTCAAAACATGTCTGTTTGACCTTTATACAATAGTGCGCCATGGTATCTCCGCTTAAAAGAACCCATGAATAACTCGAAAGGAAAACGTTCGCAGCTTTATGTCTAAAGATATTGACTTGCCAACTCTCCGAACCTGAACATTGAGTAAATCCATGTATAATCTTAAAATACACCGTTTATTCATAGCAACGGGAAACCTTGTCATAAACCCCCGAAAAATAAGTAATTTTAGTTAGAATGATCTTTCACCACACATCTTAGATAAAATAATCCCAATTATGGCATTTCGCATTATAAATACATCCAATTAATGTGTAGATATATTAGAAAATGATTAAGGGTTTAGCGTTGATTTAGCAATTGATCATAGTGATAGCATTAGGAGGACATCAATTTATTTACACCTTGCATTATGGTGCTTCCTATCCATAGACTCCTTTAAGTAAGGACTGTAGGCGTTCAATCTCGGGTCCTGGAACTTGGGTCCATTGTGTATTATTGATATCCCGTAATCCGCTCAAGTTAGACATGGGAGATGTATTATTGTTGAATAGGAAGTCGTATTTTTCCATTGGTTATGATGGCCTACCTCAACTATGTATGGAATGTAAGTTATGTGGTTTTTCACACCTGTTTTTCACAGATTTAAGATACATTTTGGCAATTTTCTGACCTGTTTTAAGCACATTTAAAAGCGTTATTAATGTATGATTTTCGAAGATAATCAAGGGAGGAACGGGTTAATTCGAAATATTGGGACATTTCAAATGGAATGTTGCTACATTCCAGCGTTGCTATGGAAACGTATGTATACCATTTGAGCCGATATCTTGAAAACCGTTACAGTTAGACAGCCAAATTTGACTATATTTGATAGATAATAGGTTACTTTCTATTAGCTCCTAATACATTTTATAACATTAAATCTTAAGGTTTTCGAGATGTGGTGCAATTTGACAAATATGATTCATAAAATATATTGCACCATATCCCGAAAACCTTAAGATTTAATGTTATAAAATGTATTAGGAGCTAATAGAAAGAAACCTATTATCTATCAAATATAGTCAAATTTGGCTGTCTAACTGTAACGGTTTTCAAGATATCGGCTCAAATGGTATACATACGTTTCCATAGCAACGCTGGAATGTAGCAACATTCCATTTGAAATGTCCCAATATTTCGAATTAACCCGTTCCTACCTTGATTATTTTCGAAAATCATACATTAATAACGCTTTAAAATGTGCTTAAAACAGGTCAGAAAATTGCCAAAATGTATCTTAAATCTGTGAAAAACAGGTTTTGAAAACCACATAACTCACATTCCACACATAGTTGAGGTAGGCCATCAAGACCAATGGACTCTAAAAATACGACTTCCTATTCAACAATAATACATCTCCCATGTCTAACTTGAGCGGATTACGAGATATCAATAATACACAATGGACCCAAGTTCCAGGACCCGAGATTGAACGCCTACAGTCCTTACTCGAGTCTATGTTCCTATCATAGTATATGGGATCAATGATTCTAGATATTAATAGATAAATACACAGTTCTTGAATAACTGTTGGAACCCGCCGTATCTAATCCCCTAGCCACATTTTAAAAGATGATTGCTTGAAAATTTTATTTGGGATAGCATATTGAGATCTGCACTTAACCCTATGTTTTTCAAAAATAACAAATCAACTCGATTATGCGACAGCACATATAACTCTATTTGACAATTCAATTCCAAATTAACTGCAGAGAATCACGGTTAATGTCCCAACATTAAAATACTCTCATCCTCGTGATGACGTCATGAAGACATAGTGAATGAACTAAATTCATTTTTTGTATGACAACATTTCAAAGGTCGATTTTATACATAAAACTAGAGTTTCATAGTGATTTTAACACACTTTTAAGTATATTACTTTCTTTTATTATTAATGACTATGCAAAATCATGCAGTATATATTGGATCTAGAAATATTTTGGGAATCGGCTATTTGTGCTCAAATTAAACATTACAAGCGCGTTTCGCTTGCTTTGACTTCGCGGCTGGCTGACACTTTGTTCCTCCATAGGCGCCATTCGGGCGCCTGGGTTTACATTGATTGATTTATTAGGGAGATAACATTTCTAAAATGTCAGTCTTACTATTAAAATCGATTTCACTCGGCAAATCATCAATTTTCCATTTTATAATTTTGGATGCTTATTGACGAAGTCATAACAGAGTGACGAGTCATTATTTTTGATGATAGTTGCATCATATGTGAGATATACATGTCAGAACCTTTTGTTGCCATAGCTAAAAGACTCCCACATGCCATAAATCAGCTTTCTGTGCTTGGCAATTTCTTCAATCAATTGGTTACATATATATATTTATATACATTTATATATATCAGGTCCGTAGACAAGGGGGGGCTTGGGGGCTTAAGCCCCCCAGTTTTACCATCAGTTAGGGTTTCTTCAAGACAACCCATCATTGGTGGGGCTATCCCCTCCCAAAAAAAATTAGGTTATCCCCTGGCTTGAATTACATTTGTAATCCCTCAGCCTGATGTTGGTGAGAAATTGGATAACCAATCTCTTGATTTAATTCTATACCGGAAGTTTTCTCGTCCTCCATAATAGAAACATCCGGAAGTTGAGATTTCTTAAGCCAGGTGAGTATTGACATTGTGCACGAATTGCTTGTGTGAAGCTTGTGTCAAAACCAAAAACTTAGAAGTATGTATATATGCATTCGATTTAGATATAAAAACAAACACAATTGAATAATTAAAATGTAGTAATTTTAAAATGGTTAATGTCCAGGATAGTCTAAAAAATCGACAATTAAAATATTCAATAAATAAAATGGCAAATATAAATATAACTTCCACATCGATTTTTAAAGCCCCTCCACTTTCCAAAAGTTGTCTACGGCCCTGTATATATATATATATATACAAGCGCGCCTCGCTTGCTTGCGCTGCGCGGCCAGAGGCTCCCTTCGGTCGCCTGGAGGTAACATTGGTTAATTATAAGGGAGATATCATCTCTAAATATGTCCATCTTAATTTTAAAATCGAAATCACTCGAAAAATCACCAAATTTGTCAATTTTTAAATTTTGATGCGTAATGATGACGTCATAACAAAGTGATGAGTATTTTTTGATGAAAGTCGCATCATATGTGAGGTATGTTAGTATACAGATTCTATTCAAATTTCATCCTTCTATCTACTATAATGGGTTATGCCCGAATAACTGTGTTGCTTAACTTTTAAAAATGGACAATGACGTCATAATTCCATGATGTGTCGACATTTTGGTCTGAGCTCAGAACTTACTGGAGCCATAGCCAAAAGACTCCCACATGCCAAAAATTAGCTTTCTGTGCCCGCCAGTTTCTTCAATCAATTCGTTACAGATATATATATATATATATAAATAAATATACATTAATCGAGTTTTAATAGTAAGGATATATACAGTACCCGGACAAAAGTATTCGACCACCACAGAAACCTCCATACAAATAGTATTAAAGTGGGTATATTCATAAAGGAATATGTACTCCAACCGTGAGGAATACTCCATTTTTTATTTCAAATTCGTAAATTACACTTTCTAATTACTCATAATTGATAGCCTCAACTCAATTACTAACTCCCAAGTTAATAAATAATAATATTTGATACTTGCTTGATACTACTTGTCCCAAGTCACAGCCATTATACACTGCCTGAACAAAAGTATTCGTATACCCCATAATTCCCCATACAAATAGTTATAATACTGATTTATTTAGCGAGTCAAAGTATTTAATTGGTAAGAGAATTTAACTTTAAATTCGAATTCTCCATATTCGAATTACTCATTTTATGATCTTTACACTCGATTAATCTCCCACAGGGTTAAATATTCTCAGATTGTGCCACCTCGTACCACATGCCATCATATACAATGGTGATAACTCATGATATGTGCCATAGGGTAGCAAATTCCGAAAATACTTAAATTTGAAGGAGAGTAATTAAGTTAAAAGCTTATAAAGTGGGTAATTTGAATATGGAGAATTCGAATTTGAAGTCGCTAAATAAATCAGTATTATAACAATTTGTATGGGGAATTATGAGGTGTACGAACACTTTTGTTCAGGCAGTGTATATGATGGCGATAAGTGACACAAAGTGGCAGAGGTTGATAATTTTCTACATAAGAATAAGTATTTGAGTTGAGACTCTGAATTACGAGTAATTAGAATGTGTAGCTTACGAATTTGAAATAAAAATAGAGTATTTTCTACTGTTTGAGGACATGTTCCTTTTTTGAATAGTTCCAATTTAATACTATTTGTATGGAAGTTTTCGTGGTGGTTGAATACTTTTGTCCTGGTAGTGTATATATGTATATATATATATAGTATATATGCATATATACAAGCGCGCTTCGCTTGCTTGCGCTTCGCTGCTAGCGGACACTTTGTGTCCGCCGGGGGCGCTCTGCGGGCTCCTGGGTTCACATTGATTAATTATAAGGGAGTTAACATCCCTAAATACGCCTGTGCTACTGTTATAATCGATATCGCACGAAAAATCAACAAATTTATTTATAACTGTATTGCTTAACTTATAAAAATGTGACAATGACGTCATAATTCCATGATGAGTCGACATTTTCGTCTTAGCTGAGAACTTAGTGGAGCCATAGCCAGATCAAAATATGTTAATTGCAGAAAAAGAATTAAACAATGATGATATTTTTCAATTTTGATCTAAACATGTCTAACTTTTAAATCAATCAATCAGAATCAAGAAATGACCTGTATAATTCGATTAATAGGGATTTATAATAATAGAGTGCTATTCTAAATAAATATGTAACAGACTGTATACACTATATATATGCACCCATTCGTCGAGTTTTAATTGTAAAGCTAGCCATTATATCACTATATCCAATATATATTGTTTATCATATTCAATGAATGTGCACTAATTGATTTTTCCAATTATATTTGAACTTTTCTGCATTATTCATGGTTAAGTGGTTGTTCCCTTTTGATGATTATAAATTCGCCTGATGATCCTTTTTTATAGCTTTTTTACTTCGGTGTTTACATCAAAATATAAATATTGCAAAACAAGCTCACTTTTGGGTTGAAATGCATTTGAATTTTGATGGTTTGTACGGAAAATTTTAGAGACACCCTTTAGATGTTTTTCTGGATCTTAAATGCTCACACTCAATTAACTTAGAATTCAGATTTGACCAAATTTCCAAATCAAATACTTTACCCAATGCTTTCATTTGTTTTAGCCTTAGTTCCTCATGGAATTGCGGATTATTTTACTATTCTTGGTGTTCTATCTGTTTTGAAGTGTATAGTACCATTCCTTACTGAACACTCTATATATAAAGCTCGAGATAAATCCATTACTGGTAGTTTTGGTAATGTCTATTCTTTTGAAAATAGCTATGCAATTGATATTTTGATAATTAAACAGGTAACCTTTATCTTTATACTTAAATTGAATACAATATGCCCGTTTGAACTTCTATTATTGCCATTGCTGTTTCAAGTATCAAAATAAAGGTTATTCATATCTATTATTTTTAATTATATTGATGAAATTTTATCTCAGATAATTGAAAATAGTAAATGAATTTGATAATGCTAATGAATAGCTGATTTTTCACATTTTTGAATCGATTTTTTTTGCAGAATTGGCGTTATTGATTTCATCTTCACAAAGCCTTATTTTGTTTCCTTTAGGTTAATAAAGCGTTTAATCTATGCTAACGTGAATTCTTAAATTACTGAATTTTAACTCATTTAACTAAAAAATTGATATATTCCTGAAATTAGATTGGTATAAATGAAATGTGGGTTGCATATTTTCCGTGATAATGACTTCATAGCAAGAGTTTTGTTGCAAAGACAATTCTTTCCTAGACCTTTCGTGAAATTAAAAGTTCGTTAAGACACTTTTGTGACAACGACATTTGAAACCACGCGTGACGATAATTCGTTTTTCATGATTCTTTTGAAGTTAAAAACTTTGCACTTGATCGTGGTTTAAAAAAACATTACTTGTACCTGAGCCCTCCGATTAGAGGTGATCTAGTACTATAATTTGTTGTTTGCCACACTCTATATCATGCATATTTAGGATACTCCGCAATTTAATTCCCGTATTGAAAATGATTAAAATGTTATTTTGTAGGCAGCTTTTTGCACCCTAATAATAAATTTTCATGAAATAATAAAAATAACAAAGCGAACATGAGGTGTTCAATCTAATCCAGTCCCTTTGCTTCGCAGATGTTTATGAAAATGATTTGTTATTAGTAAATCAAATCCACATTACTATTGCTGATATTATGCTGTAGTAATTATTCGGTTTCATAATTAATATGTTTAAACAATACAAACAGAGTTCGTGTTATTTTTGTGTGGATATTAATAAAATTTTATAGCTAGCGAGATATTCCACAATGATCCTGTATTAATTGTATAAATTCATCCTAAATGGATTCTTCGAATTGACAGATAGGTTGAAATATATGTATTAGTATATGTATTAGCCACATTGTTTCAAAATTCTCCAGATTGATATTATCTGCAAATTGCTAAGTGACCGCCACATCTTTGAAAGATTTCGGAGGATCCGTAAGCGAGACTGGTGAATTGCAGAGGTGCTGCATAGCAGTATATCTGAGTGAGTTTCCGTAGCAAGCGAACGAGCAAAGTGCCTCTTATTATTATTACATTTATAGTCGGGAACTGGATTGACAAACCATTGGGGTCCTATAAAAGGTGATATAATTGCAAGGAAATATATTCCAAATTAATGAAAATATCCATCTACTCAACGAAAAGACGAGCACAAAAGCATCATTTCGTATAGCTATGTTGGTGTTATAAAATGAAATTTAACCACAAATTATTATAGAATATATTTGGAATAACAGTCGAAAACGGATCTTAGTAATTCGAAAATTATTGAGTGGGCCAAGAATACATCTATTATTCATAGATACAAGCGCGCTTCGCTTGCTTTGCTGCACAGCTAGCGGACACTTTGTGTCCGCCAGAGGCTCCCTTCGGTCGCCTGGGGTCACATTGATTAACTATAAGGGATATAACATCTCTAAATACGTCTGTTTAACTGTTATAATCTATATCGCACGAAAAATTAATGAAATTTGGTGCATAATGATGACGTCATAACAGATTGATGAGTAATCATTTCCGGGTGATAGTTGTATCATATGTGAGGTATATTTCTATACACATCCTACTAAAATTTCTGCCTTCTATCACCTAAAATGACTGAGTTATGTTCAAAAAACTGAAATTTCTAATTATAAAAAAGGTGACAATGACGTCATAATTCTATGATGTGTCGACATTTTCGTCTGAGCTCAGAACTTACTGGAGCCATAGCCAAAAGACTCCCACATGCCAAAAATCAGCTTCCTCTACCTGGTGGTTTCTTCACCAATTCGTTATATATATATATATATATATTAGGTGCTCCAAGAAATTCCAAAGTTTGAATTTTATGATGTACACTCTTCAAATAGTTTACCTTGATCACCAATTCGAGTTGCATATATTCATGCATTTTGGGCATTTCTGGCGATAACGAGGTGTGACTCGATAATGTTTCATACATTTCCTACTATATATGAAGCCTAAAAGTACTCGGCGGATTTTGGGCTATAGATGCGATAGATACATGCCAACTTGAGCCATGATAAAAATTTGACGCGGGACATGGCGGGACGTAAAAGAAAAGTATTGTTCATGGAATTAAAAAAATTAGGACATAATAGGGAAATTTCATTTAAAAGCGGGACACTCGTGAAAATTTACTCAATGGATGAGTGGAAAAAGCTGGATGTCCCGCAAAGAACGGGGCAGTTAGCAAGTATAATGGTTGAACTATACGTACCCAGGAGCTTTAAATAATTAATTTAATTTGAATGTATGGCTATTGCTGTTTTCAAAATATGACTCCAACTGACCAAGGCCTTGCATGTTAGTAGGTTGAGTTTCTTCCAATTACGTATATAGATCGGAATGATGTGATATTTCCTTTTTGCTCCTTGTTGGAATTGAAATATTACCTCAATATGATCTACATCTCTCAAAACCTTGAAATTAATTGTAAGCAATATTTATATTAAGAATTGCTTTTAATTAATTCAAATGATCGAATTTCTTAATTGAGAGCTAAAATACTACCTGTATAGGTGATATATTATTATTTTATGGCTAAGACCCCACACTTCTAAGGGGAAACCTAGGAAGTGTGGGGTATTTGCTATAAATAGAAATGACCCCAGGTAATTTAAGGGATATTATTTGTTAAATTAAACTTTGTTGAATTAAACTATTTTATGGCTAAAAATTATATAAATTAAATTTCAAAATGTTTATACTTCCCTAAAGTCAAAATTAACATCATGGTCGGATGGTTTTTAACCGATACATAAACCTTCATAGCCTACTTAACTATAGCCTATTCACGGTACTAATTTGACCTCACCATGGATTACTTCAAGTATATTTTGGAAACAAACCATAATGTTTGAAACAAATTTGACTACGATCAAATGCGGTGTATAATGTCGAGTAATTATCGTTGTTAGTTTATATTACACAAGCGCGCTTCGCTTGCTTGCGCTGCGTGGCTTGCGGACACGCAGTGTCCGCAGAGTCGCTCTGCGGACGCGTGGAGTAACTCAATCAAGCCAATTTTTGGATTTTTTTCCTTTATATTAATATTGTAAATAAATGTTAACCAATAATTACTCATATCAATCTGAAAATATAATATTAGAATTCTACACCCCTAATGTCAACGTTGGAAGCTAGTCTCCTGCATAGTTTTGTAATTTGTTTACTTTCTATATCTATTGTAAACAAAAGTAAACAAAAAATATATCATATCGATCTGAAAATATGATATTCGAAATCTACACCCCAAAAATCCCATGTCACCCGTTGGAAGCTAGTCTCTGGCCTATTTTTGTTATTTGTTTACTTTATGTAACTATTGTAAACAAAAGTAAACAAATAATTTATCATGTCGACCTGAAAATATGATATTCGAAATCTACACCCCTAAAAACCCCATGTCAACCGTTAGAAGCTAGTCCCTAGCATAATTTTCAAAATTCGTCAAATCGTGTGAAAATATGTATATAAAGGTGTGAAAATATACACATAACCTTTTTTATTGTTATATACTATAATATAATTGAGATATCTTTATAAGTTATTGCTTTGAAGTATTAATAACAATGACAGCCTACAATAGTGTCGTACAATGCTTTCTATTGTGAGAGTGAAGCCGTACATAGTATTGTATAGATAAGGTGTGAAAATTTGTTTTCCATTTTTTTTGCAGAGGTGTGAAAAATTTGCTTAGATTTTCGAACTTAATCCTAGATTCATCATTTGACACCTACATGCCAATTTTCGTATCTTTACGACTTACCAATTCTTCAATCAATTCGGACAAACAAGCAAAAACAAAAATCCTTGCGTTTTAATATACTATAAGATATACGTATTACTACCTACAATATTTCATAAATTTTCTCCCAAATTCCCAATTTATACATCCACGTACATTTTGTATGCCAAATAAGTGTAGTGTAGCCAACTGCTGCTCCAATTATAACGGCACTGATTACGTTCCAGTGTTTGAAATGTTGAATCATTGGTCCAAAGAAATGCAAGATGAATGCCGAATGTTTCTCCATAGAGATGATGCATGGAAATTGTCGAATCTTCAGCTGTGCGAGACATTTCTGTGACGAGGATATACTACTTCACTTCGATATTCCCCAGGGTTACGGTACAGTAAAGGAAGTTTCCAGAAAACCTGGTCTTCGGAAAATGCCAAGCCCATCAAATTCAAGGTTGTGTCAAACTCAATGATTTGAATTATTTTTTTGTAATATTGCATCTGATCATTTACATAAAACACACCAGATCAATCAATTCAATCATTTGCGCTTATTCAAATCGTTCAGCTCATTCATTTTAATCATTCAATTAAATTCAAATCAATCAATTCAACTCAATTCAATTCAATTCAATTCAATTCAATTCAATTTAATTCAATTCAGATCATTTAATTCAATTCAGATACCGTAGATAATTTTTAGCCCCATTTAGCATTTAACCCCTGAAAAAAAAAAATGTTTCACAATACATATGCAAGAGAGCTTTCGATGAATATGACCGCACGAGTGAACCAAGAAATTTAGAACCCTCTTTTTGGAGGGGGATGGTTCGAAGGCCGGTAACTATTCGAGTATATACGGTCATTCAAATAAAAATCAATTCAGATAACTCGAATCAATTATAATCAGTTCAAATCAATTCAAATCAAATCAATTCAATTCAATTCAATTCAACTCAATTCAATTCAATTCAATTCAATTCAATTTCAGATCATTCAGATCATTTTATTTTATTCAATGACAACATTCAGATCAATCAACTCAATCATTTCTTATTAACCAACTCAATCAAATCAAATCAAAAAATGAAGTTTTTTTCAAATCAAATTGATTTGACTCAACCTTGCCATCAATCTTCTTAATTGTCCTTCACATCTTATATATTAAAATGCTAGGATTTTTTTTTTTTTTTTGTCAGAATTGATTGAAGAATTGGCAAGTCGTAGAGATATGAAAATTGGCATGTAGGTGTCAAATGATATGACTACGATTAAGTTCTAAGATCTAAGCGAAATTTTCAGACCTCTGCAAAAAAAATGGAAAACAATTTTCACACCATTTCTATACAAAATTAATGACTACACTATCACAATGGAAATTATTGTACGACACTCCAATAGATCGTCATTATTAATAATACTTCAAAGCTACAACTTATGTTTAAAATCTTAAATGTGTTATAATGTATAGCAATAAAAAATTATGTTCATATTTTCACACCTATATATACATATTTTCACACCATTTGATGAATTTTGAAAATAATGCTAAACACTAGCTTTCAACGGTTGATATGGGGTTTTCAGGGATGTAAATTTCGAATATCATATTTTCGAGTAGATTTGAAAATTAATTTGTTTACTATTGTTTACAATAAATACATAAAGTAAACAAATCTCAAAAATATTCTAGAGACTAGCTTCCAACGGATGACATGGGGTTTCCAGGGGTGTAGATTTCGAATATCATATTTTCAGATCTATATGATAAATTATTTGTTTACTTTTGTTTACATTAGATACATAAAGTAAACAAATCTCAAAAGTATGCTAGAAACTAGCTTTCAACGGTTGATATGGGGTTTTCAGGGTTGTAGATTCCGAATATCGTATTTTCAGATCTATATGATAAATTATTTGTTTACTTTTGTTTACATTAGATACATAAAGTAAACAAATCTCAAAAGTATGCTAGAGACTAGCTTCCAACCGTTCACATGGGGTTTTTAGTGCTGTAGATTTCGGCTATAGTTACACGTAGGCTGTGATAAACCTTTAGTTGGACTAGATTAGACTACAATATTAGCGAAAAACATGATCAAGAATATCCATATTTCATACATTTTGCTAAATAGAATATTTTGGAAAATAGTTCAATTATTATTATTTGCGCTCTATTAATATATGTGGGGTTAAATCTAGTAGTAGGTTTCTAAATATACAGCAAGCGTAGTAATATGTCTATCTTTATTCATGAACTTTCATTTGCTGAGAGCTCTTTTATCTGGTTCATTTTTTGTATGGCATTTATTGGACTTATTATTGGTGAATGAACCTAGTATATCCTTTCTGATATTCCAATTTCCATAACCTTTCTTATGTTATTCTTTAGTCCAAATGTGATCGTATAAATATGACTAACATTTTTTTAAATTGTGGTTTTGGTCTATTTTTTATCTATTATTCGAGTTAGAAATCTAACTAGAAAACATATTATCAGTAATTTTCCACTATATTATTTTTCTAGGTCTTAAAAATAAACTGAAAAAAATTCCGAACCTGCTAAGAAAAATGTTTAGAGCAAGATATATCTCTGGTTCCTAATCACTAGTTGTAAAATTGATCTCAAAATTATTCTTATTGATTTTAAAGAAATCAACTTACTTATGATATTTTTGTCCAATGATTGCTATACACTGTGATAAATTTGTTCAGTGATATAATTTTTAAAAATGATCAAAATTATAGGTTGCGTTCTAATTAAATTACACATATACTGGACACTCGAAAATCAATACACTCGCAAAAAGGGTAACTCCTAAAATGGAGCACATAGAATATATTTGTTTACCTAGTGTATCAATCGAGGCGCATGCATTAGTTCGACTCAGCTTGTAGTCATTAATTCGAATCTTAGAAGTAGGCATTTGTTCGACTCCATATTTGCTATGTAGGCATTAGTTCGACTCTATTTTTGCTATGTAGGCATTAGTTCTACTCGAATTTGGGAGAGTTGGCATTAGTTCTAAATGATCAATTCTTGATATTTACTCATTGTTATGCTCCAAACCTCACAAAATTAAAATTCCACTTTCACGCTCAATTTGACACTGTTTCAAACTTAAAATGCCTACTTTCACTTTCTGTGATTATCTTCTCCGCAACCATATTTCCGTTAGCGAATGTCTACTCTCAATAAAATCGAGTAAAACTAATGCCTACATAGCAAAAATAGAGTCGAACTAATGCCTACATAGCAAATATGGAGTCGAACTAATGCCTACTTCTAAGATTCGAACTAATGACTACAAGCTGAGTCGAACTAATGCAGCTTCCCCGTTTAAATCAGCGTAAAACTTGACTTTCGGAGACCTGCCACATAGAATTATTATTTTTTGATTAATTAATGTAGTATTAAGCATTATTAAAAATAAATTCCATAATTCTGTGAAGAAGAAGCATCTAACCTTGGAAGCGAGAGTGAAGGTTTTGGACTGACATGTTAGAAGATAGTCAGAGACCAAATAGTTTGACGTTGAATATCTGTACATAAGATTAAGTGATCTGAAGATTCGATACTTGAATCCTTCATAAATCCTTCAGAGGAAACTAGGAGAAAAAGTGAAATGTCCTGGGTAAAACCTCAAGATGAAGTAATTGGGAACATTGTTTTTGAGTTCCAAAAGAGAAAGAACTGACTATCACTGATCTGTAATTGGAGCTGAAAAAGAGGTATCGTGGGGTTTGCTGCTTTTGAGGATGTTTGGCGAAAATCCAAGTGAGATATAGGATTGAAAGTATCCATTATATGGTGATTAACATTCATAACATCTTCAATTGTGATCAAGTGGGTGCTCAATGCCAATAATCTACAAATCGTTCTCTCCTTCCTGGCACCACGCTCATGGAACAGTGTAGTCCAATAATCTTGTAACTATCCAGTTCACTGCATCTTAGATGAGGGGAGGGAGAACCCTGACATTATCTGGAGGAGTGTGAATCCTCGCTGCCTGAACAAGGTAAACAAGTCTATGCTACCTGTCCACGACTATTCACTGCAGAATTCATGATTGACATAGAACATCCTTAATTTTGTCCTAAATATTATGAAAGAAGGAAGGAAGATGTTGCTATTCTTGGATAATGATGTTGTATATAATACCTCAGCGACATCTGAATTACAGTTGAAGGTCATCAAGGTAGTCTTCTTGTAACCCAATACTAAATCATGTTCTCCTCTTCAGAATCCAGATTGAAACTTGTCAGATAGATTATTCTGTGGACAGTCAAGTGTTCTGACCTTTTTCTTCTACTCACTTTCTGGAAAGAAATCGTGGATATGCAGAAAATAATATTCTCGGCAGCCCTGAAGCTAACATTATGCAATACGTATAAAATTTGTTGGTATTATTAAGCATAAAATGAAAAAAATGCAAAGTGAACATTCTTGACTTTCGTTATAATAGTTAACAAGCGCGCTTCGCGCTTGCTTGCGCTGCGCGGCTGGCGGACACTTTGTGTCCCCCGGAGGATCCCTTCGGTCGCCTGGAGTCACATTGGTTAATTATAAGGGAGATAACATCTCTAAATATGTCTGTCCTACTGTGCTAATCGATATCACTCGAAAAATCACCAAATTTGTGAATTTAAAAATTTTTGATGCGTAATGATGACGTCATAACAAAGTGATGAGTCATCATTTTTTGATGATTCCATCATATGTGAGACATGTTAGTATACAGATTCTATTAAAATTTCAGCTTTCTATCTCCTATAATGGCTGAGTTATGCCCGAATAACTGTGTTGCTTAACTTTTTAAAATGTGCCAATGACGTCATAATTCCATGATGAGTCGACATTTTCGTCTGAGCTCAGAACTTACTGGAGCCATAGCCAAAAGACTCCCACATGCCAAAAATCAGCTTTCTGCGCCTGGCAGTTTCTTCAATCAATTCGTAACATATATATATATATATATATATATATATATATACAAATATTAATCGAGTTTTAATAGTAAGGATAATTCTTCTATTATAATGTTACAAGTATATTATGCAAGGTCACTTTTTGCAAACAAAAAGCATATATTCCTCATTTCCCCTGGAGACAAATTATTGGGAAATAGAACAACACTAGTGCTGAGTTAGGCACTCAAACGAGCATGGGTTAATGAAGAATCTACAATTGATGATAATCTTCCTCTTCATTTCTTCCAAAAAGGTTCCCGCTGATGAAAATGCCGCCCATATATGTCTTTTCTGGGTATGTTTAACCATTGGGTCCTGATACTACGGTTGGGCTTTCCTGATGCTACACATTAATCGAGTTTAAATAGTAAGGATATATGTAAGTGTATCCTGAAAAAGAATTAATCGATCGTTTAAATCATTTGCTCTAGTTATGCTACCCTCTGCCTAGGCTCAGAAAAATCATACTTTAATCTTTTTCTAAAACAATTTGTCAACCCAAATAATTGATTTATCACCTGTATATGTTCAACCATGATATTGTTGCCTAGGACATACTAATGGTGCTATAAAAGAAACCGCATATACTCATATTTACCTAAACCTTTAGCGGTATCCTATCCATCAATTTTCACAAGACCTAGAATTCCGTGTATGGGAGATATGGGAAAGGATTGTAGGGGACTTTTGAAATTAGTGAAAATCTGGGCCCGAAAATGCAAGTACATTCTTTGGCAAACTGTTAGGTACTTTTATATTGTCTTTAAATTTCTTATACATCAAATCTAAATTGGTTCCAGTTCACGATTTTCCAGGCTCACCGTGAATTTTATTGTTCAAATGACATGGAAAAGAATGACGAGCATTTCTACCTTTGATTCCTAGAACCTGACACAAAACCTTTAAATCACAAGTTCGTGCAGCATTTGGTTGATCTAAGGTTAGATCACGGAGCACTATAATTTGCTCTTATTAAATGCAGTTTCAAAACAATCTGCTACTGCCACTATTAATGCTTCTTTTATCCTTACTATTAAAACTCGATTAATGTATATTTATTTATTTATTTATTTATTTATTTATTTATTTATATATATATCTATATATATCTGTAACGAATTGATTGAAGAAACTGCCGGTCATAGAAAGCTAATTGTTGGCATTTGGGAGTTTTTTGGCTATGGCTCCAGTAAGTTCTGAGCTCAGAGCAAAATGTCGACTCATCATGGAATTATGACGTCATTGTAACATTTTTGAAAGTTAAGCAACACAGTTATTCGAGCATAACTCAGCCATTATAGGAGATAGAAGGCTGAAATTTTAATAGAATCTGTATACTAACATACCTCACATATGATGAAACTATTATCAAAAAATGATGACTTATCACTTTGTTATGACGTCATCATTACTCATCAAAATTTTTATAATTAACAAATTTGCTATTTTTTCGTGCGATATCGATTATAACAGTGGGACATGCGTATTTAGGGATGTTATCTCCTTTATAATTAATCAATGTGCCCCCAGCCGCCCTGCGGGCTCCTCCGGCCGACACAAAGTGTCCGCCAGCCGCGCAGCGTAAGCAAGCGACCGCGCTTGCACTATCAACAAACTGAAGACCGTGAATTGGGCTAAGGACAACTTTCAACCAACCCTGGTCATGATCAATATCATAACGATTTAGTTGACTTGGTTTTCCACGAATTTCTCCAAATCGTTTTAGGAGGTAATCAATGTTATTACACTATATAGCTTCAGTAGGATATTTAACACACTTGTTGTCTTCCAGTCAACGATCGCAGATTCAAATAAACCAATGACATTCTCCTTTTTCAGGATTTGGGTATATCGAGTTGTTTGGTATACTTAAGCCTTTGTGCTTCATAAATTGATATATTGTGTGCAATTGATCTTTTGTTAAGTTAAGTTCTCGTTGTATTATTTCATTTCGAGTGACATTAATATTTTCATACCCTCATTCAGCTTGAGAACTTTAACCTTCATCGGCATATTACCATAACCAAAAAGTGGTATTACATTGGACATCGAGGAATCTGCTCTTAGAAATTCATGCAGTTTTGTCCTTTAAACACTCCACACGCAGATGAACATTAAAAACTGTGCTTCCTACAGTACACCCCTGCGTTCTGAATTCAGATTGATAGTGTAGTTCAGGATAACTAAGAGGGATTCATGCGCTGGTGGAGATCAGTCATTAATGGAAGCAACTTCCCATCAGTTATATTCTAGCCACAGTCCACCTTGCACTTGACGATAAACCATGAGACTGTAGTATTCAGCTTTTGCTGATGTGGGACGATGGTTTCCTGCTTTTGAAACGATGAACCAGCAGAGACCTTCTGACAAAAGAGTGAGTACTTCAATTAATCCAGTCTATCATCTGGACCTCCTCCATAGATGTAAACTGGTACCTTTTCCGCAGCCTTTATAACATCATGTCTTGTCTTTTCGGAATGCAAAAAAACATCAGCTTGTTGGCAGAATACGTCATTGTATCTTAACTTCTTTTAAGTTAGTCCTTTCCCAATTCCATATACTTGTTCGCATCCAATTATTGCATGCCCAAATAAAATATTCGTGCATACCTTCTGCCCCAAGGCGTTCTTTTCCTTCTTGATGTTCTCGTTTTGCGAACTTTTCCTTTGCTCTGGCATGAAGAACAAGTCGTGAGCATTAAGGTTTACATGAAGGAGCATGAAGAATCAGATCACTGTCATCACCAACCAATGCCGTAGTGCTAGTTCTGCCCGACTAAGTTCCAGTCTTCATCAAGCTGTTTGATTCGCCTGCTTTCGTGGACGTGATGACTCAAATATTGAGGGAGGATAGTTATACATTACTTTTAATTTGAATAACTTTTTGTCCTATCTTCCGGACACGGAAAGTACATCGAGTCTCTGAAAGAACAGCTATGGAACTAACAGAACAGTTCCTCCAGAAAAAGCCACACCTGATTTTGATGCAAGTGTTAATGTCAAATCTTTTCGATGAAAAGCAAATTCGTATGCATCCCTGCAGTCCATGGAGACTATAATTTTACAACCTACTACTTTGACCTTGCCCATGTTCATGTTGTCATTCGCAACGACGCCAGACACAATGCTGCGCAGTGTGAGTCTCCTTAAATGGATTTATCCTGCAAAGATAAGTGGTTAGTGTTATTTAGTCCGTGTAGTCACACTCTAGCCTTGCGACGGTTGAAGCCTTGTGTTGCTCGCTAGTTAAGTACTTAATACCCATTAAAGTGTACATTTCATTGTTGAATTCTGCGCATTCCGACATAAACAACAAACAAACCTGACGTTGCGTTTCAGTCATCCATCTACCCCGCGTCAGACTGCCAGTGGTCTTAACACTACGCATAAGGATTTGCTCGATGGTAGGTTCCGCATCCTCACGTATATCAAAGCTTACAAGATAAACTGCATGTTGTTCGAAGAAGTGATCGACTCTGGGCAGAAAGGGCAGACCAGAATCGATCACTTCTTCGAACAACATGCAGTCCATCTTGGAAGCTATGATATACATCAGGATGCGGAATTCGCACTTTCATCATTGATAAATCAACAAGCGCGCTTCGCTTGCATGCACTGCGTGGCTGGCGGACACTTTGTGTCCGCTTGAGGTCACATTGATTAATTATAAGAGAGATAACATCTCTAAATACGCATGTCCTACTGTTATAATTGATATCGCACGAAAAATCACCATATTTGTCAATTTTAAAAAATTTTATGCGTATGATGACGTCATAACAGATTGATGAGTAATCATTTCCGGATGATAGTTGTATCATATGTGAGGTATATTTCTATACACATCCTACTAAAATTTCTGCCTTCTATAACCTAAAATGGCTGAGTTAGGGTCGAAAAACTGAAATTTCTGATTATAAAAAAGATGACAATGACGTCATAATGCCATGATGAGTAGAGATTTTCGTCTGAGGTCAGAACTTAGTGGAACCATAGCCAAAAGACTCCCACATCCCAAAATCAGCTTTATGACCCCGACAGTTTCTTCAATCAATTCGTTACAGAATTATATACAGTGTGTTCGGAAATTATTGAGACTAGACTTTAACTTAATGAAGTATCAAACCTGTACTTGGAAAGAGTATTATAATTTCAGTATAACCTCATGTATGTATTTTCTTACTATATTTACATTGTTTTGAGTTACACTATCATACCATGTGATTACCCAGCATCTTTTCTAGAATGCAAACTCATTCTTTGTCTCAGTTTTCGTCAAAATTCCAACCACAGTTTGCTATGGTATAGCAATGTTTTCTTCTATACCGCTTAATTTAGTTATAGAAATATCTAAGCATGTATATATCTTGTAGTTGTACAATTCTTAAGGATATGTTTAAAGTATTCAGCAAGATATAGGTTCTGAAAGTCAGAATTAGGGGTGTGATTGAGGCCCGCAGAGAATAACAATGTAAAAAGTGGAATTTAGCCCATTAAATTCACAATTTTGAACTTAACTTGTTTAACGTAATGGAGTAACTAATAATTAGTGCTATTTGTGGGGATTGACTACAAATACAATTATATTTTCTAAAATTCAATTTTTTTTTCTCGAGAAATTTGATTATTGTAGGGTAATCACTGGCACACCCCTAATTCTGACTTTCAGAGCCTATATCTTTCCGAATTCCTTGAACAAATACGCAAGAATTGCACAACTACAAGATATATACATGCTTAGATATTTCTATAACTAAATTAAGCGGTATAGAAGAAAACATTGTTATACCATAGCAAACTGTGGTTGGAATTTTGACGAAAACTGAGACAAAGAATGAGTTTGCATTCTAGAAAAGATGCTGGGTAATCACATGGTATGATAGTGTAACTCAAAACAATGTAAATATAGTAAGAAAATACATACATGAAGTTATACTGAAATTATAATACTCTTTCCAAGTACAGGTTTGATACTTCATTAAGTTAAAGTCTAGTCTCAATAATTTCCGAACACACTGTATATATACTACTATATTCATAGGCAAACATGAATCGAGTTTTAATAGTAAGGACAAGCGCGCTTCGCTTGCTTGCGCTGCGCGGCTGGCTTACACTTTGTGTCCGCCATAAGCTCCCTTCGGTCGCCTGGGGTCACATTGGTTAATTATAAGGGAGATAGCATCAGATAGCACCTACACCTACACTATTAATGTTCGACCTACATTGATCTATATCAATACACACTTTGCGCACTAGGGTCGCGAACTGTAGTATCCGTAGAGTCTCCCTCGCAAGCATTGGGATATCAGAGACCTGAGATACGCCAATTAATATGTAGATATTCACCAAGCCTTTGATGCATATATTAAATTCATGATAATCACAACGATAACGTCATCACCATTGCTCGACCAAATCACAATTTGCTTTTGCTATCTAAGCCATCATATTTGCTATTCTGGTGGCTAAATACTCAATCTGAATGGTTCAACATTTATTCAATTCTTGTTAAATAATGACGCTTTATCATTACATTTTGGTGTCTACCATCAAAACACGATATTTGTCGAGCACTGGTCATCACTTACGAAAGTGAGAATTTTCAAACAGGTAGAATAATAATGTATCGAATGAAAGTCAACTTTCTGTGAATAGCAATTTCTTAATTAATTCTATATAGGAGATATCAATAGATAGATTTACAATTGTATGTACATACATTTACATTCGGCCCAGCACGGCTAGCGAAAATTTCGTAAGGTGTCCATTAACTATATTTATTATTTTTTACTGTACTATTGGATATTTATTTTCATATATGACAAGCGCGCTCCGCATGCATGCGCTGCGCTGCTGGCGGACACTTTATGTCCGACGGAGGCGCCCTTCCGGCGCCTGTGGTCACCATTGATTAATTATATGGGAGATAACATCTCTAAATACTTCTGCCCTGCTGTTGTAATCGATATCGCACGAAAATCATCAAATATGTCAATTTTTAAAATTTAGATGTGTAATGATGACGTCATAACAGAGTACTGAGCAAGGTTGTGTCAAACTCAATGATTTGAATTATTTTTTTGTAATATTGCATCTGATCATTTACATAAAACACACCAGATCAATCAATTCAATCATTTGCGCTTATTCAAATCGTTCAGCTCATTCATTTTAATCATTCAATTCAATTCAATTCAAATCAATTCAATTCAATTCAAATCAATTCAATTCAAATCAATTCAATTCAATTCAATTTAATTCAATTCAGATACCGTAGAAAATTTTTTGCCCCATTTAGCATTTAGCCCCTGAAGAAAAATAAATGTTTCACAATACATATGCAAGAGAGCTTTCGATAAATATAACCGCACGAGTGAACCAAGAAATTTAGAACCTTCTTTTTGGAGGGGGATGGTTCGAGGGCAACTATTCGAGTATATACGGTCATTCAAATAAAAATCAAATTCAGATAACTCGAATCAATTATAATCAGTTCAAATCAATTCAATTCAAATCAAATCAATTCAATTCAATTCAATTAATTTAAATGAAATTTCAGATAATTCAGATCATTTTATTTCATCTAATGACAACATTCAGATCAATCAACTCAATCATTTCTTATTAACCAACTCAATCAAATCAAATCAAAAAATGAAGTTTTTTTCAAATCAAATTGATTTGACTCAACCTTGATATACACACACATTAATCGAGTTTTAATAGTACGGATGGATCGATTTACAACGAATAGAAATAGTTTCCTAGATAGTCTTCGTCTAATTAAATATATCAACATCAACGTCAAATCAATTCAATTCAAATCAAATCAATTCAATTCAATTCAATTAATTTAAATGAAATTTCAGATAATTCAGATCATTTTATTTCATCTAATGACAACATTCAGATCAATCAACTCAATCATTTCTTATTAACCAACTCAATCAAATCAAATCAAAAAATGAAGTTTTTTTCAAATCAAATTGATTTGACTCAACCTTGATATACACACACATTAATCGAGTTTTAATAGTACGGATGGATCGATTTACAACGAATAGAAATAGTTTCCTAGATAGTCTTCGTCTAATTAAATATATCAACGTATGGGAAAAATAAATTGCGGTTTGCTCGCAGTAACTTTATTATATTTTTAGAATAAGGTACATACATATTATTTTTGAAATGCTAGTGCTAGAATTTCGTTATACTCGTTTAAGCTTTGTTATTTTCACCCTTGGAAGCATTTGGGATTTTCCTATTTATAGTAGTAAACTCAAACCATAGCATTCTAATACACTAAGGCACTAGCACTGCATATACCATGGATGTGTTAATGCTGTTCAATGTATATTTTGGAAGATTGTGTTTAGCATCAATTATATCATTCTAATATGCAACAATAGTAGGATCGGAATTTATCATTGACTATGTTAACCCAGTCTTACCCAATCTAATCGCCTAGACTAAAATTTGAGAATATAATAGATGTTTATTGACAATTCTGAGGTAAATTACAAACAAATCAGCAATTCTCAACAATCACAAAAACAACATTACAACACCAACAAAAGCAGTACACATCTAGTATCTTCAATTGTAGTGAGTAATGAGGTCAAGTACATAATGACATCTAGTATCGTTAATGAGTAATAAAGTTAGTTAAGTTAGTAGTTAGAATACATCGTAAATATAGTATGTTGAATGAGTTAAGTACACATCACGTAGTATCTTTAGTGAAGGTAAGTACACATGAGGATATAGTACATGTATACACATCTAGCATAGAATCTTGATTGCACTGAGGTAAATTTCTGTAGGAATTAAGTGTGGGGTCTTTTGAGTATCATCAGGTCAGGTATAAGAGATAAGTACGAATTAGAACTAAATTTTTAAGCTTTGTATTGTCAGACTTTGCGACTAATTCATTAAAATTCTTAACTCTCCTTGATAAAATACTATTTAAAACGGTTATTACTAATTAATGTAAAATATCCCATCGCCATACTTTACGATCACATAATTCTCTCCATTTTCCAACGTTTCTCTTCAATTATTGACACACTTCTTCGCACTGACAAACTACGGTTTGGCCCAGCATAAAAGTTTTTACATAGAATTTCTGAAGTGTCTATCTTCATAAAAGTCTCGTAAATAATATTCACACAATCAATAACGGCGAGTGATGGAAACATAAGTGAACCTCTATCTAATGAATCAACAAGTATACAGTGCCCGGACAAAAGTATTCGGCCACCACAGAAACCTCCATACAAATAGTATTAAAGTGGATCTGTACATAAAGGAATACGTACTCAAACTGTTAGAAATACTCTATTTTTGATTTCTAATTCCTAATCTACACATTCTAATTACTCATAATTGAGATCCTCAACTCAATTAGTATCTCCCAAAATTATAAATATCTACCTTTGATACTTGATACTACTTGTCCCGAGTCACAGCCATTATATATGATGGCGATTAGTGACACAAAGTGGCAGAGATTGATAATTTTCTACATGAGAATTAGTATTTGTATTGAAAGTTTCAAAAATTAGTAATTCGTATGTGTAGTTTACGAATCTGAAATCAAAAATAGAATACCTCTTCTGTTTGATTACATATTCCATTATGAATAGATCCACTTTAATACTATTTGTATGGAGGTTTTCGTGGTGGTCGAATACTTTTGTCCGGGTAGTGTATATTGAGAACCAACATCATTTAAAAGTTCCATTTGTTTATCAGTCGTTAAGAAATTGTAACAATTGATGCATTTATTAGTTTTTTTAATGTATGAAAACACGGCATATCCAGCAACTTAACTAAGGCATTCAAGTTGTGAAGGACTGATTTGAATATCTGGAAAAAATTGTAGTGTTTCCAAGAAATATTGTAATTGATCAGAATTTGAGTCTTGATCGCTAACATTTTCGACAAACGTATTCAAATAATTTTTCAATGAAATTCATCGAACTGCTTGCTATGAAGATTCTTGATCCACGCGGAATCACTTTCTGAGAATCGCGATTTCTGCTGTTTGGTGTTGTTATCATGTTTACTAAATGATTCTCCCTATGTCAGCGATGTTTAAACTTTGTAACGCCATTACTAGCCTAAACGGCTTTGTATCACTATTTAAAAAGATATACCTGGGATGATTTTGCATCAATTGACTTCAGGAAAATCATACTAACTTCAAAGCTAGCTGTGTAATGCTGCCACATATGATTACGATTTGGCAAAATTCAATTTGCAAGTTTTGCTTTCGTTTATCCCTTAATTGCAACCTAAAAGCCTCAAAGGGACCTTTTTTATTTTTGTCGAAAATTAAAACCATTCATCTAGTACTTCGGTGAAAACCTGACTTTTTTAGATTTTGAAATTTTAGCCAATTTTCAAATTTATTTTTATCTTTAATATTTCAAAACTTATTTTGTTTCGTTTTTACTTTTCATGAAACAGAGCATTATTATTAATTATTAAATGCAAGTGCGCTTCGCTTAATTGGGCTCGCGGTATGCAGACACTTATGTTCGCAGAGTCCCCCTGCTGGCGCCTGGAATTTTTCACTCTAGTCTTTATTTTGGGAATTTGTTTACTTTTTTTAAATATTGTAACCAAAAGTTGACAAATAATTTCTCATATAGATCCAAAAATATAATATTCTAAATCTACACCACTGAAAACCCCATGGCACCAGTTGGAAGCCAGTCTCTAGCCTATTTTTGGAATTTCTTTCCTTTATGGATTTAGGTAATATAAACAAAAGTATACAAATAATTTTTATATTGATCTGAAAATATAATATTCAAACTCAACACCCTAAAGACCACATGTCAAATGCTGGAAGATAGTCTCTAGCCTATTTTTAGAATTTTTTTACTTTATGCATCTATTGTATCAAAAGTAAACATAATTTTTCACATAGATTCTAAAATACGATTTGGAACTCTACATCCCTAAAATCCCATCTTAACCGTTAGAAGCTAGTCTCTAGCGAATTTTAGAAAATTCTTCCAATGGTGTTTAAATTTGTTAAAATATATACAAACCCTTTTTATTACTACAAGCGCGCTTCGCTTGTTTGCGCTGCGCGGCTGGCGGACACTTTGTGTCCGCCGGAGGCTCCTTTCGGTCGCCTGGGGTCACATTGGTTAATTATAAGGGAGATAACATCTCTAACTACGTCTGTCCTACTGTTATAATCTATATCGCACGAAAAATCACAAAATTTATCAATTTTTAAAATTTTGATGAGGAATGATGACGTCATAACAAAGTGATGAGTCATCATTTCTTATGATAGTTCCATCATATTTGAGGTATGTTAGTATACAGATTCTATTAAATTTCAGCCTTCTATCTCCTATAATGGCAGAGTAATGCCCGAATAACTGTATTGCTTAACTTTTAAAAATGTGACAATGACGTCATAATTCCATGATGAGTTGACATTTTCGTCTGAACTCTGAATTTAGTGAAGCCATAGCCAAAAGACTCCCGCATGCCGAAAATCAGCTTTCCGCACCTGGCAGTTTCTTCAATCAATTTGTTAAAGATGTATATATATATATATATATAAACATTAATCGAGTTTTAATAGTAAGGATATGCTATAATGTAATTGAAACATTATACGGTGTTGCTTTGAAGTATTAATAGCGACAGCTGATAATAGTTGCGTGCAATTTCTATTGTGAGTGTGAAGCCGTATATATTATTGTATAGAAAAGGTGTGAAGATTTGTTTTCCATTTTTTTGACTGAGGTGTGAAAATTTCGCTTAGATCTTCCAATTTCATCGTATATTTATCATTTGACACCTACATGCCTTTTTTTAATTTACGTATCTCTACGACTTGCCAATTTTTCAATTAAATCGAACAAACAAACAAATAAAAAATCTGAGCGTTTTAATATATAAGTTTATTCTTAATCCTATGATATATTTACAAGTATATAATAAAGTAATATTACTCTTTCTAAGTTTAATTAAAAGCTCTATACAATTTCATTTTATCATTTAGGCATTTGTATTCTGTTTCCATTGCACTACTCATTCGAACCATATTATTTGCGTTTCTTCTTTGGAAAGTCTCAAACAGTTCTTTTTGTTTCCAGATGGAAGATTATTGCAATGGTTATTTGATTCTGTCAAATCCGAACTCTTCTATCCAATATTATATTCAATTGAATATAATATTTTCGATTTTGATGCTTTGTTTTCTACAATGGCAAGCGATATTGATACAAATGGTTTGTACTCTAACATCTAATTCTGATTTTTATTTATTTATTCTTTCCTTTTTCATCTAAATCATGATCTTAATGCCTTTATATTTTGTTCAGCCACCTATTTTTCCCTTTGTTTCGTTGTCCTCTATTAATTCGTCAAAAATCATAATTAATCTATCTACGTACACTATTAAAACTCGATCTGTATTATTAGATTTGTGTATTTATATTTATACACTGCCTGAGTCAAAGTATTCGTGCACCCCATACAAATAGTTATAATACTGATTTATTTAGCGAGTCAAGGTATTTAATTGGTGAGAGATACGCTTAATTTACCTTCAAATTCGAATTCTCCATATTCGAATTACTCACTTTTTAATCTTTCAACTTGTTAACACTCCCAGAAGGTTAAAAATTTTCAAACTGTGCCACCACATACCACCAATGCCATCATATACAATGGTGATCACTCGCGACATGTGGCATAAGAAATCAAATGCTGAAAATACTTACTCTTGAAGAAGAGTAATTGAGTTGAAAACTTATAAAGTGGGTAATTTGAATGTGGAGAATTCGAATTTGAAGTCTAATCAAGTCTATCTCTCACAAATTAAATATTCTTCAAACGCTAAATAAATAAATATTATAACCTTTTGTATGGGGAATTATGGGATGTACGAATACTTTTGTTCAGGAAGTATATATGTAACGAATTAAAATACCGAAACTCGGTTTTGATATTTGGTTTCAATATTCAATATTCAATATAACTCACAACAAAATAGATATATAGAGAGAGTAAAAACCACTATAGTCGCAATATTACTCGAAATATACTAAAAAAACAGAAGAGTTATACTCATAATCTTCAGTCAGATTCATCTGAAACTGTGTCCATTTCAGTATCGGGAAATTTTTGGTTTCGGTAATTCACTTTTCTGATTGATAATTCAATATATTAGAGCACATGCAAAATGTTTCATTTATTACACACTGTGATAATTTATATTATAACTGACACTAAATCGAACTTTCTGTTGTGAATGCTTAACAAATTATATAATTAGATGTTTAACTCATCAATTTACTATGGATTTTGCTAACTCATTTTTGATTAAGTGATTTGGGCAGAAAAACCTTAAGAATGTGAGTTCCCTACTATAAATAGAATGAACCCCATGTCATTGCGGGGTTAAGATTGGAAGTAGTTATTCTAATTCTGGGATCCAACAAAAACCCAAATGTAGTATATGGAGTAGTTAAGATATACAAAATATGATCATGTAAATTGATCCAAGTGGAAGATTTCCTTCAAACAATCATTCTTTTCAAAACTTTCGTTTCTTGAAAGCATTTGAAGTTACTGAAGCACGCTACTTAGATCCTTACAATAATGATCCAACTGGAAAGTCACTCAAAGTTTTGCACACGAGGATTTGTTGTTAAATTTATTGGTCATGGAAACAAACATAATTTGCAGGATGGTAACCGCTACACCACAAAATTGGAGAGCAAGGATCTTATATTAGTATTGAGGTTTGCTATATTATTCTTAGAACACAGCCCGAACCATCATGCTAGGATTAGTAAGAAGCAAAAATCTTTATTCACGAATCCTATACTGTCTGCAATTTTGGCGCAAGAGTGTAGGTAGATATAATACATATGCATGCTATTCTAGATGGCGAATTCAATTGGTTGCAAAATTACCAAGATCCCTTTACTATGTGATTTGTCTTAAGAGCTTTAAAAAAAGAGTGCTAAAGATGTTGCAAATGATGTTTCTACATACTAAGTGCTCCAAATATGTTTCAGAGCGATGATATTGTGGAGTTTAAGAACAGGTTGCTGTTTGAATCGCGAATGCACCTAAACAATACACGGAAAACCTAGGGATCCAGAATCGCATGGGTCAGTTGAGAATAATCGAACTCATAATATATTGCAAAGTGTCTTGGAAAATGTTGGTCACTCTCATTGGGTCAATGAACTTGAAAAAGTAGCATATATGAAGAATACTACACTTCATACAGTCCTTAATAATAATCTATACAAAGTCTTATATGGTAGAGGCCAACATAAGAGACTCCTCGATTCTAACACTCCTCCTTCATTACACCCTTCTATAGATACCGTTGAAGATATCAAATCTGTACTTCCAGATTTAGAATTAAAATATTCATTGAAATAGAAACAACATGTCATTTTGATGCTCAATGTTGTCATACCATGAACAAAGTTAATAGATTTGACCATTATCATGGATTTTTGAGTTGTGGCATGAACTTTGGCATAAACTTTTGACTTGTAGCATGAATATGTTACGAGCTTTTACTTTTAGCATGTACTTGGTATTAATTTTTTATTTTGACATAAACATGGCAAGAACCCTTTTACTTTTGGCACGAAAGCAGCAAAATATTTCTTTGATTTCACATGAACATGGTGTTAACTTGACATTAACATTTGAATTTTGGCAAGAATTTAGCAAGAACATTTAATGCTGTGTTGCATGAACTTGGGGGGAACATTTGAAGGTATGTGGCATTAACATGCTATGCAGTTCATCTGGGAACACTGTGCTGATTCATTATTGATAATATCCCCATACACCTCCGAGCGAAATCTAATATGTCTGGACGAAGAGACCAATTTTCTGACACTGACACGGATGATGCAGATGAACACGATATTAGTATGAACTGATTTATCAAGTTTGTGTGCTACAGCTAACCACATATCAGCTTGAAAATCTTGTTCAGTTTGCAACTTTTTATTAGGAAGTGACTTTGTAAAATGTCGTCTTGTTGCTCAATGGGGCATAAACACTATTTTAGCTACCATTTGGATCAGATATTTGGTGTTGTGAAAAAATATTTTTGTTAATTTTGGGTGATTTGGCAAAATATATCTAATTTGATCTCGTGAAATAATAACTTTCTCTCTTTTCTGAAAATATATTCAATGGATTTATGAAATATTTCGACCTTTCCCCACTTGAACGAATAACATTTGAGTTAAGTCGTACTTAAGCGACCACTGCTTTTGGCGAACCCACAAAACAGCGAATATAGAAATGCAATGTATAATGTATATGGGTCCACAACACAGAGAATATCGAATTGCAATGTATAATGTATGAAGGAAATAATTGATTTAATGTAAAACAGAGAATATAGAAATGCAAAGTATAATGTATAAGGAGAATAATTGATTTAATCTATAAAACAGAGAATATAGAAATGCAATGTATAAAGAAAATAGCCGAGAACAAAGAAATATGAAAAATTAAAAGAAAAATTTACTATTTCTAGAAGTGCGTCAAGTGCTAAATACGTCTGTTAAAGTGAAATACCTGTGGGTTGAGCTAAATTATTCGCTATTCTGAGTAGAAACTCGTCCACATTCTTATTCCCCATAATACTATATTCTCTTGTAATAATGTCAATTCTTTCATTGATTTGATTATACAGGTATCCCTCGCTGTTCGCGGGGGTTACGTTCCTGAGAATTGTCGCGAATGGCAAAATCGCGAATGGCAAGACGTTAGTTAGTTCAATGAGAATGGTGGGATTACGTTCCTAGATTATAAAAACGACGCTAGATACTGTTTGCTAAATACGTCATTGATTCAATAGTTGAGCTGTAATACTCATACACACACTGGCACAAGTAAAATGGTAGTAATAAATGAAGTGATAAATGAAAGATATAGATCCCCTAGTTGCAAACCTAAGTACCATACCTAAATAGCAAAGTCTAGCCTTTAGTACTAAACCTAAATTGTAGATACGTATAAGGTTATGGACTTATGCTAGCCCATAAACTACTGAAGAGAGCAACTAAAATCGCGAATAGTCGAGGGAACGAGTCGCGAATAGCAAAACAAGACTAAAAATTTTTCCGCGAATAGTCGAAACCGCGAATGGCAAACCCGCGAACGGCGAGGGTTACCTGTACTTTGTGCTATTTTAATTACGTTTGATTTTGCCAGCTTCAATTTGGAATAGTAGAGTTTCCGTTGCCCTTTGCTCTCTGATCAATTTTGAGATGAATCCGTAAATGTTAGCATGTGTTTTCCCAATAGCGCGATTTAGGCACAAGTGCCAACCTTCATGATTGTTATTCGTCTTCAGTCGAATTCCATGCATATTCCAAAGATCGTTATCAACAGTGTTAATCCAGTAATTCTAAAGTTTTCAAAAAGGCTTTGCAGTTCAGGTTAGACAATGCTCTTTCAAGTCACCGAAGGTTTCAGGGATGAGATCAATCATCGCTTTTTCGTATTGCTCCCATTAAGTCTGTCAAATCTATATGAATAACCTTCAAAACTTAATGCTAGATGATTTTTCGAGGTTGTATAACGTGATGCCATATAGTATTGTAGGAAAATGTAGTGTTTGATTGATGAATTAACTTGTTTCCTCAATGTATATGCTTGTATGCAACATGTGCTATGGGTTTGTCCATAAATCATGGAAATTTCTATTTTGTATTGTGCAAAATCGAAAAGTCAAGCTCCTGATTCAGATAACCTTTGGACTTAAAAATAAATTTATGGTACCATCACATTAAATACCAATTATTTCGCACTATAGATTAAATGATGGCATCATTTCGTTGACAAATTGTTATAGAAAAATATTAAATTACGATTTTTAGAGTTTTCTAATCCAGACAGATAATAGCACAACTTGAGTTAATCATTTAAACGAACGATTAGAATTTATTTCTGCCTAAACCTATACATACAGTGCCGGACAAAAGTATTTGACCACCACGAATTAAACTGAAGAGGTATTCTATTTTTGATTTCAGATTCGTGAACTACACATCCGAATTACTAATTTTTGAAACTTTCAATACAAATACAAATTCTCATGTAGAAAATTATCAACCTCTGCCACTTTGTGTCACTAATCGCCATCATATATAATGGCTGTGACTCGGGACAAGTAGCATAAGTATCAATGGTAGATACTTATAATTTTGGGAGTTACTAATCGAGTTGAGGATCTCACTCAATTATGAGTAATTAGAATGTGTAGATTAGGAATTAGAAATCAAAAATAGAGTATTTCTAACAGTTTGAGTACACATTCCTTTATGAACAGATCCATTTTAATACCATTTGTATGGAGGTTTCTGTGGTGGTCGAATACTTTTGTCCGGGCACTGTATATTCTACGTATAAAAAAATTGACATCATTCGTTGATGTCTCTTTAATCCTAGATTATCGAAAATCCTCCAGCCATTTTAAATGGGAAAGAATCCATAAATTTGTACCTGTGGATTGGTACATTTCAGTAGTCTTAGTTTAATGGATTGAAACTTCATTTTCAGGTTGTGAACTGCCAACAATCTCTCGTAGCATATATATACATGCATTAATCGAGTTTTAATAGTAAGGATACTTATTTATACCTATACTTAACCTTTACTTGTTTGGAACAAAACAGAGTTTATTAATAATACTTGTAGTTAGTTTTGTTTAGCAATGGATTCAAATTGTCTATAGCTCAAGTTTATTTGTAGGATTATCGATAGTGATTGGTTGCAAGATTGGGTAGTTTTCTCTGAGGAGAAAGTGTAGTTATAGGAAGTATTTAGAATGCTGATGTATTGATGAACAATGTTCATTTCAATGATATATTTAACCCACTTTTCATTTTGCTAGAGGTCAAAACTTCAATCAATTCAAAATACAGGATTGGTGGATTGTTTCATCACATCAGATTTGTCAAAATATGCTGACCTAGCATGTATTTAAAAATAACAGACCATGTCAAACATAACATGTAATTCAACTATACTTAATACTTATTATTTCGATCTGATCTCTCTACCGATTTTGCATTTCAAATTATATTTTAAAATTTCTCTAAACTAAGATATGATTTTTCATGAATTATTTTAACTAATATACGTGTTTACCAAGTTAGTAATTTGAGCTTTAATAATACAAGCGCGCGCAGCTTCCAGCTGAGTGGCCCTTTGGGCGCCTAGGCTCACATTGGTTAATTATTAGGTAGATAACATCACTTACTAGTTACTACATTATATGTATGTATTACTTTTGTAATCGATATCACTCGAAAAATCACAAAATTTATCAATTTGAAAATTTTTGTTGCATAAAATATAAAATACACAGTCTATAAAATTTCAGCGTTCTATCACTTAAAATGGCTGAGTTATAGTCGAAAAACTGATATTCCTGATTATACCCACTTTTGACGAGGCAGCTTATAGGTAGGCCTGGGGAGGCTAGTAGGTAGGCCTGGAGGGCTAGTGGGAAGACCTGAGAAGGGCAGGAGCGGCCGTGGTGACTCATGGTAGATCTTTCGACGCCTCTCCATTTATAAAAGAATCATGGTTAGTTTTTTGATTTTTCAAAAATATCCTGCATCAAAATCAAAAGTTATTTTTGTTTGTTTTAAAGTATCATACAGTATACTTGAAAAATACAATTTTCTGCAACATTAATCATCCAATTTTCAGGAATGGAAAATTGATGTATCCTTTCTTAATGAATTTTCTATTGTACAATGACTATCTATGAGTAATGATGTTACAAATTCTGGGGGAATTTCCGAGACCCCATTTGGTTTTGCCTCCAAAACAGTCAATTTTTGGTATAAAATACCACATTGCGTTATTTACATTCTTCCCTGCTAAATTAGATTTTATTCTCAATTTTCAAATTTTTACCTCACCGTCCTACTTTAACATTGATCGATGGCTTACGTATATAATGTTAAAGTCCTCTTAAATTTTGTGAATTTAATACTTAGTTTCAAGCTATCCGAATTATTTACTCATACCGCCAGAAAGTTTAGTGTGGACTAAATTTTCAAGTCTCCCAGACTATGACATGTCATATTTGTAATTTTGTTTTGCTGAATAACATAGTGTTCTGCAGTGAAAATTGTTTTCTTCTCTTTATATTAGCAAAGTTAATAATTCAGCATTAAACCTGTCATCCTTTGGTTATACAAGTACACCATTCAAACATTACAATTGTGAATCTGTATATTTTTATATTTTATTTACTCTTCTTGTTAGTGCCTGATGTTCAGCTTTCTAACGAAGACAATATCGCTGAACCTGAATATTCAGAGAATTCTTTAAAAATAGGAATGACTGAATTCGATATTGAAAGTGAATCAAGCGATTCTGATAATTTGGAACTTTTAGATATTAAACAGTTAGTTTCAATTTATCATTTTGAATGTATTATTGCCTTTGTTTTTCTTTTCATATATAGTAGTGTAATATTGTTTCACTTTGAATACGCTTGATATTTGTTTCTTTTCTTCACTGGATGTAGTTTATAACCAATAATTATAAAAATCTAACAAGTACAATTGAAAAAACTTTTTGGCACATAAAAGCTGATTTATAGCATGTGTGAGTATTTTGGTTATGGCTCCATTAAATTCTGACCTTAGACGAAAATGTAGACTAATCATGGAATTATGGTGTCATTGTGACCTTTTTTATTATAAAAATTTCAGTTTTCCAACTGTAGCTCAGCCTATTTAGTTGATGGATTGCTGAAATTTTAATAGAATGTGTATATTCATATATCTCAAATATGATATAACTATCATCAAAAAATGATGAAACATCACTCTATGACGTCATCATTGCGCATCAAAAAAATTCAAAATTGTCGAATTTGATGATTTTTCGAGTGCCATCAGTTATAAAAGTAAGGCAGTCATATTTAGAGATGCTTCTTCCCTTAGTTAATCAATCTGAGTCCAAGCGCCTAAAGGCCGCCAGGCGGACAAAAATTGTCCGCCAGCCGCGCAGCAAACAAGCGAAGCACGCTTATATATATATACTCGAAGCTCTCTTATCCGGACCTCCGATATCCGTGCACCTCTCTCAATCGGACAGCCCTTTCGACATTTAGTCAATATACATTGTCCTATTTTCAAGTCAATTATTAACCACAATTCCAGCAATCATTATCATGTAATATTATTTAATGAACTTTGATAATAAATTTGGAAGATAATTGCGACATCTAATATATTCAGGGGTAAATACTGCTTAAAATGTATTAATCAATCGCAATGGAATAGTTTATTTTCCTTTATAAAATATGTATCTATTTTACAATCAACTCTCTTATCCGGAAATCAAATTTTGATAACCTCTAAGTTCCGGGCACTAGATATTGTTTAAACTCACCCATTATTCAAATTGACAGTTTTAACACTATAAACTGCTATTCAAGTTGATTTCTGAGTTACGGGCACCTCTCTTATCCGGACCTCCGATATCCGGGAAAATTCTGTTATCCGGGCACCCTCCGGTCCGGCATTGCCCGGATAAGAGAGGTTCGAGTATATATATATATATATATCTGTAACGAATCGATTGGAGAAACTGCTAGGCACAGACAGCTGATCTTTGGCAGTCTTTTCTCAATAGCTCCACTAAGCTCTGACCGCATACCAAAATATCGACTCATCATGGAGATATGACGTCATTGTCACCTTTTTATGATTAGAACTTATGTTTTTCGACTATTGCTCAATAATTTAGGTGATAGAAGGCTGAAATTAAAGCGCTGTTTTTATTATTATATATACAAGCGCGCGCTTCGGTTGCTTGCGCTGCGCGGCTGGCGGACACTATATGTCCGCCGGAGACGCCCTGTGGGCGTTTGGGATCACATTGATTAATTATAAGGGAGATAACATTTCTAAATACGTCTGTGCTACCGTTATAATCGATATCGCACGAAAAATCACCAAATTTGTCAATTTTTAAAATTTTGATGCGTAATGATGATGTCATAACAGAGTGATGAGTCATCATTTTTTGATGATAGTTCCATTATATGTGAATAATATTAAGAACTCAGAACTTAGTTGAGCCATAGCCAACAGACTCCTGCATGCCAAAAATAAGCTTTCTGCGCCTGGCAGTTTCTTCAATCAATTCGTTACATATATATATATATATATATATACACTAACCGGATAAAAGTCTTTGTACACTATATTCTTCCCCATACAAATAATACTAAATTGTTCTTTTCATGTAGGGAAAAGTATTCAAACTCGAGCTATTAAGAGTCTGATTTAAGATTCGAAATCTTCACATTCGAATTAGTGATAGTTGAATACTTCTAACAAATTGCTCAACCCAATGAGTAAAATTATCAACCTGTGGCACAAGGGATAGTACATCACCATCATGTATCGTGATAAAAAGGGACATATGTAGCACAAGGTGGCAGTGATTGATAATTTGAAATAATTGGGAATTAATAATTGATTAGAAATATCCTACAATAACTAATTCGATTGCGAATATTTTGAATTCGAAACCCGATTAGTTGTATCACTTACCATTTCGGAGTTTTAATCTTCATGAATAGACCCATTTAGTATTAAATGCACGTAAGATAATGATGTGTGCAAATACTTTTGTCCGAGTAGTGTATATATAATTAAATAAATAAATAAATATACATTAATCGAGTTTTAATAGTACGGATGTATATATATATATATATTAATCGTGGTGATGATACATATTCTAACGAATCAATTATTTTGGAGGTTTTTTGCTTGACTGTGAAAGTTTTAGCAATTTCTTTGCTTTGTACAATTCAATTTCTCCGGACTATTATATAAACCCTTGTAATTGTAGCGCAAAAATTTGATTTCTTTAATGTACTTTTAAATATTTAATGTATTTACATTACGTGATATTCTTTAGGCATCTTCAATCTGATAATGATACATATTCTAACGAATCAATTCTTTTTAACGAGGAAAATATTGACGATAATTTATCTTCAAAGGACTCCGTTTCTTTTTTTCGAAATATCTTGGATGATGATTTCTCGAATACGTGTCTTAATGATTCACTAATACTCCAAAGCCCAATATCTAGAATTATTAGGCGAATCTGTAAAGAATTTTTATTATCAGGTAATTGTGTTTGTAGTAATATGTATGGTTAACATCTTTTAAGCAATAAACTTCGCGATGATTTCTTTCAAATTCTTACATTTGTTTTCTGATTTGTTGATAGTAAGTATATAGTATTTATATCATTAATGTTGGTTTTCTGTTGAAGAATTGGAGAATATAAAGGGCGAATGACAATTTGTGTTTTGGAATTCTATTGACCCTTTTACTTATTATACGTATATACTATTTATATATATATATGTAACGAATTGATTGAAGAAACTGCCAGGCACAGAAAGCAGATTTTTGTCATGTGGAAGTCTTTTGGCTATGGCTCCACTAAGTTCTGACCTCAGACGAAAATGTCGACTCATCATGAAATAATGTCGTCATTGTCACCTTTTTTAGAATTAGTAATTTCAGTTTTTCGACCATAAATCAGTCATTTACGTGATAAAAGGCTGAGATTTTAATGGAATGTGTATGTTAACATACCTCACATGTGATACAACTATCATTAAAAAATGATGACTCATCACTCTGTTATGACGTGATCATTACGCATCAAAAACATTTAATATTTGACAAATTTGGTGATTTTTCGTGTGATATCGATTATAACAGTAGGCATAGCATTCTAATACACTAAGGCAATGATACTCTAATGAATTTCTGGACCATGGATTAAGATTAAGAGCTATTATGAATTCATTAATTTAACGGCAATATTGAAGTTGATGATAGATTCAATCATAGCCTACTAAAGATAAGGCCTGATCACTACTTTGGACCAGGGATAACAGGAAGTCGAGTTTTCTATAATTTAACATACTAGCATAAAAATGGGTATTTTCGATTCATTCAATTGTCAAATGAGTACAAGATTTTTTATTAGTACATCATAATCAACTAATAGGGACTGTACTATTCTAAATATAATAGTAATTTGTTTATTTCAAAATTTCTCTGAAAATACATACACACACTATTTTGAACTAAGTTTAAGGATCTTTCTCCCAGGTTCAATTGGGGTATAGGGGCGAAAGACTAATCGAACCATCTAGTAGCTGGTTCCCTCCGAAGTTTCCCTCAGGATAGCTGGAGCCTGTGCTATGTGTGTAGTTTTATCAGGTAAAGCGAATGATTATAGGTATTGGGGTTGAAATGGTCTCAACCTATTCTCAAACTTTAAATGGGTAAGAAGTGCAGCTGACTTGTGTGAAGTTACAAGTTATGTTCGAATACAGAGGCTCTTAGTGGGCCATTTTTGGTAAGCAGAACTGGCGATGCGGGATGAACCGAACGCTGGGTTAAGGTGCCCAAGTCAACGCTCATGAGATCCCAGGAAAGAAAGGTGTTGGTTGATACAGACAGCAAGACGGTGGCCATGGAAGTTGGAATGAAAATGGATGGCGCTCAAGCGTTGCACCTATCCCCAGCCGCCGTGTGGAGATACGACCAGTGCTGGTGACACGGCGTGTAGGAGGGAGCAGGGCTATACTGTTTCTTTACAAGCTGTACAGGCTATCGTGAGCTCAGCTGAAGCTGGCCCTGGTGCAGATCTTGATGGTAGTAGCAATTATTCAAATGAGAAGGTATTACTTTGAAGGCCGAAGTGGAGAAGGGTTCCACGTGAACAGCATTTGGACGTGGGTGAGTCGGTCCTAAGAGATGGGCGAAAGCCTGGTTAGTAAGGGTGCAGATGTGCTCGCTCCCTCAAAAAGGGTGAGCATGTCCGATTGGTTCTTCACCGAGCCATAAGTGGCACCTTCTCTCGAAAGGGTATCGGGTTAATATTCCCGAACCAGACACTTGGATGCCGTGTGAGGTCTTGCCTTCTCGGAGGTGGGCCGCATGGGGCACGGTAACGTATATATATCATTTATGCTAGTACTCGGTGACGCTTGCGATAGCCCTGGGAAGAGTTGTCTTTTCTTCTTAACCGTACCAACCGTGTGCACAGCCCTGGAAGCAGTTTACCTTGAGAGAGGGCTGGAGGTCGGGTAAAGCGCTGCACTTATTGCCGCGTCCAGTCCGCTGTCGAGAGCCCTTGAAAAGCTGAGTTAGTACTGGACCATGTTAGTCTCGTGTCTGGCCGTACCCATCACCGCAACAGGTCTCCAAGGTGCAAAGCCTCTGGCCGATAGAACAATGTAGGTAAGGGAAGTCGGCAAAATGGATCCGTAACTTCGGGAAAAGGATTGGCTCTAAGGGCTGAGTAGGTCGGGCTGCGGGAAGAAGCGTCTGGGCAAGAGACCGATTGCTCGACTGGGGCTGGCCGGCCCTCACCGGTTGGTCGGCCTCGGTTGGGCGAGGAGTTGACGGCTCGGGCGTGGACACTCGCAGCTTGAAGCTGGTCGGCTGGAAAACAGTAGAACTCGATTAGTACGTTCCCCTCCGGGAAGCGGAAAAAAGTACGTACTATCCGTAAGTACGTACTAACCTTTTTATTGCATAGGACTCTATATAATAAATGAATTTTGTTTCAGAGAAATGAGTACGTACTAAGCCGAAGTACGTCTTATTTCGAACACGTACTAACCGATTTCTACTGTATATAGTATATATATACACACATGCACATTAATCGAGTTTTAATAGTAAAGATGTGTATATTAATATATCTCACATATAATGTAACTATCATCAAAAAATGATGACTCATCACTTTGTTGTGACGTCATCATTACGCATCAAAAATTCGAAAATAGACAAATTTGTTGATTTTTGAGTTACATCGATTTTAGCAGTAAGACAGTCGTATTTAGAGATGTTATTCCCCTTATTATTATTCAATGTGACCTCAGACGGACACAAAGTGCCCGCCAGCAAGCGAAGCGAGCTTATATATATTTATATATATAAAAATAAACATTAATCGATTTTTCATAATAAGGATAAGCGAAGAGTGATAGTGTCATTTGAATTTTTTCTTGGCTTTTCAAGGAATTTTATTCTCTCTCGCTATAACTATTATTTAATCAAGTCACTTTTGTAGAATATGTCTAGGATCAATCTATGATGAAGCATTTACTGCTTATTCAATTCAGTATAGCTCCCGTATTGTTTTAGTTATTACATGATGAGGAAAGAAATAATATTTATTGTGAGTGCTGATAGTACACTTCGAATTTCTGATAATGTTCCCCATTGTTCATTACGTAGATTTTCTGTGATTATGGTACCTTTTACATTAAATGGAAATTTACAAGGTGCAATAAGGATGTATCTACAATATTATGCTATCATCCACTTGATGACTTAATGATGATACTGAAAAATATGAATTCTTGCTTCTTCCTCCAGACATTTTATTGATGTTAGGAGATTGAATGAAACTTACAGTCCGTCACAACTTGAAATTGGGATAATATTTCACGTCCTTAAACTTCTAACTCTTAATCTGACGATATATGTCAACTTCATTATGATGACTTCATGATTACTTACGACAAATTGAAATTCCAAGTCGTTATTTCTAATGAGATTTCTATCAAGGGAATAGGATAATAGAAGTGGGCTAATCTGGACATTTATATTATTATAACCCATTCTAGATTAATTTTGATTTCTCTAATTATCTTATTAAATTCCTAAACGTTCGAAACATCCTGATCAATTACGATGGCTAATGGAAAATCGTTCAGTGATGCTAGAATATAATTGTTCGGGGGGCAAATCTCAGTAAGGTGAGCGGATTTAAATTGACTGGAAAATTACCACGGACATATATTGAACTAAAAGATGTGAAAGCCTAAGGGTATAAGCAAATTGATTCGAAAAAAATATTTGAACTGGCCCAAGAGTATTTGTTCTGCAGTGAATCATTCCAAGCCTTAATTCTACAGTTGTTGATAACTGCAGTAACAAGCTGTACAGTTGCAACTAATTGTCTAAATTCATCCAAAACGTTAGGTTCATTTGTTGTTCCGAAATTCATTCAATGATGCGTGATTTACTGATATTTCCAATTTCGAATATACTAGGAATTGATACTAGTGGAGAAAAAACAAGACATTGATAACTTGGAAACGAGTCATACTATCTACACTTTGAAAAAGTTTTGATCGAAATGCAGTAATGTGCCAATTTTCCAAGACGATTTTTTTCACGAGCTCAGATGGTAACGTCAGCGGTCCTCTCAACTCTCATCGTGTGTCTAACTATTTTCTCACGATTTGGAACTACTGTTCATGGTACTATTTCTGATATCTCACGATTTGTCACTTGCCAACACATGATTTACTTGAATTCCAGGTTGAATGCCTGCAACAATGAAGATGAAATTAGGTTTGTACATCTAACGAGCTTTGGCTATGAGTTCAAAATTTTCAAACTCAACCACCCTACAATGCCACTGGTGGCAGTACTTCAGCACAAACTCATTCTAGAAAAAATGTGATTGTAAATAATCGATTGCTTGTTGATTCTGACTTCGGGTCAAAATATATCCAAGATCGAAAGAGAAACTAGAATTGGGCATTCTGAGGTAGGAGAAACTTAGAAAATAGAGGTGAACTTTCTACATTCAGTGAATGTCGTCAAGAAATTGATACTACTCAAAAACGAAGATCTGATGAAGAAAGTTATCAAATTGTTAACCATTTAAGGAGCCTGAAAATCCCACTGCGGACCAATCACTTCTAAAAATGTCATGTTCGAATTGAATGAGAAACTATTTCTAGCTGAGATCTCTTATCTGCAGTTAACATTTTCCCCAACAGTCAACTGATGAAGCGTGTCAAATCAGGAGACGGGAAATTTTAAAATGAAGTAGCAATCATCTGCAAACGTCAATAAAGCATGCGCTGAGACCAGAGGACAATATTTCACGTGTATTTATTATCTGCTAGCACTTTGCAAATGATCCTTCAAGATTGTTTTTCGTCGAAGAAATGTCAATTGTTCTTGATAGTTCAGTATATAGTTTAAAATAATACTATATATATAGTATAGCTAAGATTTAAAAGTATTTGTTATTATTTGTATTTAATCAGTAAGAAATATTTGAAATTTTGTCTCAAATTCATTTTCTTCAAATTACGTCCTTATACATATGTTTTCAGCTGAATTATGCTCAGTAATGGTTAAGAATTTTCAACATTTGCTACCCTGTGGTATATGTCACTAGTCATCACCACTATAAATGATGGCGTTAGTGTCAAAAAGTGGAACCGGTTGAAATTTTAGTTTGAATATGTCATTTCAAATAGTCTGGGAATTACAGACATTCATATTATGTTGAATTTGTTGAAAGCCTTCTTGTTAATTTTCGCAAGCTTGGTTGCTTAATGCGGTTAAAAGTGCACTTCCTAAACTCAAACTTAGCTTATTTTACTCACAATCTTGGAAAATCCAGCAAATAACATGGTGTGTAATTTTACCAGGATGTCAAAGAAATGGAGAAGAGATATCATGGCAACTGGGACACCACAATGATGGGTGACTACTGTTGATCAATAAAATGCGACTTGGTGGTGGTGCAGTTTAGAAGGGTGTCAAAATAATCTTTTTGGCAAGAACAACTAAATGAAGCTTTTGAATGGTTCATTGCTTCACTTGTACTACGTTTTCTGTTAAATCTAAAAATTGTAGATTTCCTAATGTTCCCTTTATTTGTCCCTACGAGTATTTTATCGTTCCCATTCCCATTTGATCTTCTACAATCACCATGTTTACTAATATGCGCACGTATATTTTTATTAGTTATAATTCTTTCGCACGCAATTCTTTATAATGTATAATATCATAGACAATACGGGGAAAATGACTTCACTTTGTTAAAAGGTTCAAGTGCTGAGGTGATTTTCATATCATTTTCTAAATCATCATCCTTAAACTGATTCCTTTGGTTTTGCTCTTCAATACATACTAAATTCATTAATGATTTGCCAAATGTCCTAATAATATTAATTGCATTCTTCCATTTTAGTCGTAAAATCCTTGCTCATTATTGGTAATTACGCTACTTTCATCTTTCTTTGTTATTATTCTGCCTCATCATTATTGATTTGAGGAAGTAATCAATCTTTTACATCCGTAGCTGGCCTCTGAATTATTTAAAATCCCAATGCGCTCTCAGAGTGCAGCTAGCTTGCAAAGTTTAATTTGTCTGTACAAATATTTATACATTTTTATTTTAAATTTCCTTTCTATATTCAACTTATTAGTGCTGGGTTCTGTCGTTGTGCAAACATACATGTTGTGTTTATCATTTCATTATTTCTAATAACACAGCATTAACAAACCTGGACTCTTAGTATCCCCAAAATAAGGGTACTTTCTGGATATACATTGCCTGGCTTTGAATATTAAAATACTACATTACTTAATTTTACTGAAGATTCGTCTATTCTTAGATGACAAATCATTTTAACTTGGATACATACTGAAAAATCAAATTCATAATCTACAAAATTAATCCATTTGTTTAATTTCCTTTTATATCATTTCGTTATTAAAGTTATGTCATATCGCTATCGTCACCTTGATCCAATTGTCATCATATACACTGGTTATGCATATTGGCAATGTGGCTAAAAGTAGAACAGATTCTGCAACTTCCTGATATAGAGCCCTACTCAGTATTGCTTATTATATTTTGGTAAATGATTCTTAATCTTTGTTAAATGTATTCCTTCAAATATGCATTACTATTATTAATACGTTTGCTTATGTACTATATAACCCATATTTTCATCCCTACAACTTTATAAATACTACTTTAGGTTTCCCGAATACCCTGATTTCAGATGATATTATTCGAATTAGCTTGAAAAATTCTGCAATAGCTTGTGTTGTTGTTGCAATCGCCTTTAAACCCGAATTATTGTTTACTCTCAAAATAGACGATAATTATTTTCAAGGAGCTATCCAAACACCTTCTGATGTTGTTAATTACATAAACTATTCGGATCCTTCAACTGTTGAAAAAATTACTATTTTTATTGGTGACTTTATGAGATCAAATCTCAAAAGAAATTGTGGAGTTTTTACAATCCTACATTCAAGAAATCAGAAGCATATTTCTTTAGATTTTATTTTGCATAAGATGATTAAGCTTCTTGAATCTTCTGATCCGCTAATAATAAGGGCAGCTTGTAGCGGATTTCAACATTTATTGCCCGAATTAGTGCTTAGTTGTCATGGTGAAACTTCGGTTGAATGTATCCAGAATTTGATTTATTTGAGAAATAACTCATTTTGGTTAATTCGACTTCAAATTGTTAATATTATTTCATCATTCGACTTATTCAATCTTTCTCATTTGATGCAAAATGTAAGTTGAACTTCTGTATTACTTGTATTTTTGATAGTTTATAATATTAGTGGAAATCTTTTGGACTATTATTATTTTTGCTGAATCATTTTCTATCTTTAATGATATTAAATAATTATCCCATCATTTACTATGGATTTGCTAACTCATTCCCGGTTAAATCATTTTGGGTGGGGAAACCTTAGAAATGTGGAGTTCATTCTATAAATATAATAGACCAGGGGCCTTATTCACTAAGAAAACTTAAGATTTGCTTAACTTTAATTTTGAATAAAGTTGAGCAAATTTTGAAGAGTTGCATTACGATTTGGGTAAATAGATGTTCAATGATACCAATAGAAATATAAACTACCTAAATACTGGAAATATTCCAAGTCACTCTCGAAATATTCGTGATGTCATACTTAAGTATTATGACGTCATACTTAACTTAAAATATTACGTAACTTTCTGAAAAGTTTAACAAATGAGTCAAAATTTTTCAAGCATTTCAATCACTTAAAATTAATAGAGTATGCAATCTATTTGAATTCTTTAAAAATCTCTTCTAATTTTGAAGATTCAATAGTTAAGCAAATCTTAAGTTTTCTTAGTGAATAAGGCCCCATGTCTTTGGTGGGTTTAAATTATCGTTAAGTGTCGATAATAAATTTGCACTGAATCTTAAACTTGCAAGTTCAAGTTTCAATCATGTTTGGCCAATGCTGCATAAGTACACAATCGACTCCGCTTATTAAGGTCCCTGTTTAATCGAGTTTTATTTTTGGCAGGACCGAAATAGCTCCCAAACATATGAGCTAATACAAAATATTTTCAGTTAATAGTGTCCCCCGCTTAATCGGGTCAAAATTTCTTCAGACCGATCTGATCCTATTAAGCAGAGTCGACTATACTTCCTAATATTATTATACTGGATCATAATTCACAAATCTAAAATGGAATTATGACGTCATTGTCGCATTTTTATAAGTTAGAAATTCAGCCATATTGGCTATTTTAGGTGATTGATTGCTGAAATATTAATACACTGTGCATATTAAGACCTTTCACATGTGATACTGTAATCATCAAAAGATGACTCATCACTCTGTTATGACGTTATTATTAAGCATTAAATAGTGAAAGATGGCTAGATTTTGTCTATTATGACAGTAAGTCAGACGGAAATACAAGTATTTAGAGATGTTATCTACCTTATAATTAATCAAAGTGAGCCTAGTCGTGCAAATGGTACCTCCGGCGGATACTTTATGTCCCCCAGCCGTATAGCATAAGCAAGCGAAGCGCGCTAGTAAGATGTAACTTTTAAATGATGGAATGTTCTACATTGATGTTTCAGCAAAATTTTCTCCATTATGATATTTTATTAAATAAAAACTTGCTTCGATTCCTCTTGCGGTCTGCTAACAATATATGTCTGTTTGAGTCACAATGGGTCTGATGCTGCAGATTCAATATTTCGTTGGCTAAATAAGAATATTTTATACCGAAGAATAATTAATATCTTCCAATTTCGAGTGTTTTTTTCACCAAAGCTCAAACCTTTGGAAGCGATTAATTATTTAGCATCCAAATTAAAGCTCGATTTCTTTTTATTCGTGTGTTTAATGCATTGATGGAAGGTAACAACCCAAATCTTTACCAGGTCCAGTTTTAGCATCCCGAATTATTTTGTCACTAGCTTAATCAAGTGAGTTACATATAATTTGCTACTCACGGAATTATTCGACTTCAATATATCCTTTTAAAATTAAGAGATTTCTTTCTGGTCCTGAATTAATTATCCTGAAAGATTGAAATTTGAATAACTGGTTTATACTAGTAACCTTCCTCGAATGATCAAATGAATTACCAAAGATAATGGATCAACCTTGATTTATACATCATAATGGCCTATCAATTGAATCCACTAAATTTTTAATTGCCACAATACTAAAATGGAAACGCATATAAGTATTTAGATCTAGCATATAAGTGGAGAAATGTGGACAATGAAAATTTCAGGAATTATCCTCCTAATCAAATTTACCTCCGTAATTGGGAGAAAGTGGTTAAGAGCGTTTTTCTGGACACATTTTTCATTTCGTTTTAAGTTTTGATCGCTTGAGGTGAATTAAACTTGAAACTAATTTTCAGATCATCTGATTGGACTATACTTTGATCCAAACAGTATGAAATGAGCAAATTAGAACTATTATTGACCTAAAAATGACAAATAATCGCACTAATTTATAACATTTGGATTTATTCAATTCATTTTCACTAAATATGTTGTGTTTGTAGTGCAAAATCATATTGGGGAGTAGGCACATTTTTGCCGTCTCGAGCTACTCCAATTAGCATGTTCTCCTGCCCCGAATAATGATTTCTATCTAGAGATTAAAGCTATAAACGCGTGTATAATCATATCTGTAATTATGGCCTGCCTACAGTCTGTTACATAATTATTTGGAATTATATTTGACAAAATTTTCTTACAAGATTATTCATAGTCAACATTCTAAGTTAAGAGATATTATCTACATTGCTAAAATTCAATATTATATAGAAAATACATTTGAGTTGTTAACCATTTGACATCTGCGCGCCATTGATGACCACTATGGCTTAAGAAAATTAGAATCTAACCTGCTCCAGGTGGCCTCCAACATGTTCTTTAGCTCTGGAATTGTGAATCTTTTAACTTTTTTGGTTGGCTAAAGCAATTCCTGCTTTAGCCAACCAAAAAGGTTCACAATAGGATTGAGATCAGGGTTTTTGAAGGCCACGGAAGTACTTTGGGCACTTTTGAGCTCAGCCAATGCTTGACCTTTATAGCTGTATTTTTAGGATCGTTATCTATTACGAGTTGCCAGTAATTTTTCAGGGAAAACGTAAGCCTGGGCAAGTAGATGACCTTGAAGGATGTCTAGAAATAAGGCACTATCCATATTTTGATTGAAAATACAAAGGGGGAAGTCTCCAATGAAGAGAATGCCGCCTATACGTTAATCTTTGGCGTATGTTTAGTCGTGGGGACACATCTTTCTCAATCTGATTTTGTACACATTTTAATTTGATCCCTGGAGAGCTATACCGACATCTCATCAGCAAAAACTGTCTTAGCCCATTATATCTTGGAGTATTTGAATTTCTTCGCACATTATATACGATACAAACGATTCTTATCGCTAAGCATTGGCCTCTTTGTCGGGTCTCTCTTAGAATAACTCAGATCTATCAAGGCCCGGCGTACTGTCTAGCAATATACTGGAATGGGAGCTCTACTGGCTAATGCTTTTAACGACAAATACGGGTTCTGCCTTTTCTTTGGCTAATCGAGTGTTTAATTCCATTACTTAGAGAACTTGGCCTTTCAACATCTTTTTGATGTGAGATATTGATTCCTTTCATAATAAATTGTAGACAAGCTTACATCTACAATTTGAGAAATTTCTATTGGTGCATGCTAATTGTGTTCGAGCAATGTTTTAATAGTCTCTCTCTTCAGAAGTTGGGTCAATTTATAGTGTATTAAGATAAATTAATGGTAGAATATAGATGAGAAAAGCTAAATTAATACAGTAATACCCGAAATGACGTCACTATATTCTCATATAGAGCACTACAATTTTTGAGGGATGACAGAGTTCCTAGTTCAATCTTAATTTTGTAAATACTTGGTTATACAGTACTAAAAAAAGCAATATGTTGGAGTATAAGAGGTCAAAATTTCCTAATATGGTCAACCCATTACAAGCTAGAATTCCAAATAATTATGTAACAGACTGTATATGCTAGGAGATATCAAAAATATATTCGTCCAATTTGTTTGATTATTTTAGGATGAATTCACAATTCTGACAATCCGTCAAAAATGCATCAATATTCAATGATTCGATAATAGAAAAAGTTCCTATATTTTCATCATAGGTATTTATGTAGCATCTGAATCATTTGCGGCACTAGCAGACTACGACAAGGTAGCCTTCAGCGAGGCATCGAATCTGATTGGATGGGCAACTGAAAACTATTTACTATTTTTATCAGACACTATAAGAAACCCTCACCCACCCCAAATCCGCCACTGATGTGAATTATTCATGTATTCAAGATTACCTTAAGATGATATTTTTATTGACAAATAGTGGCTAGATCTAAATTTGTATTGAGAATATTTTTCATATTTGATTTTTTGCATAAGTCTATATTTTTATCCCTCTGAACCCATTTAGTATGGTTTGGTGAGTTGATTTTTGAAATGAGATATGATGGCCCAAGTACTCTCCTTCCGAATACCCTATGTAACATTTCGAATTATTCAGTTGAATTCCTGCCTTTTCTAAGGCCTGGAGTTCCCTCTGATTTTCTTGGGGCACGACTTCTGATGGGGTGTGCTGGGTAATTCAAAACATTTTTAATGATATTGGTATTTTTTAATCAAATTTCGGAAATTTTCACAATGGTACTATTTACCTATTTAAAAAGATTCCAAAACCGTTTAGTTTATGCTTCTATCGTGGCGGAGCACAAAATTTCGACCGAGAACCCATGAAAATTTACAAACTGTGAAAAAGTTAAAAGAATATTAATTGAGTAATTTAGGTGTTGAACATACTTAATTTAGGCTAAATTACACATATACACTCCCTGGAAAAGGTATTCGACCACGACGAACACCTCACTAAAGAAAGTATTAAAGTAAATCTATTCAATTAATGGTTGTGACTAGGGACATTTAGCATAATGTATTCCTTCAGTAGACTAAGTATAATTGTTGTGAATTTTCCAAAAAGGGTAATTCGGATGTGTAATTACGAATTTGAACTAAATTTATTTTACAGTTTGAGTACATATTCTTAAGGATACCGCCCTCGAAAAACCTTGCCTGGCGTAAAAAAAAAAGCACTAGTTGGACGGTATTTATTTTGATTTTTATGAGTTAACCCCCTAAAGTTTAGCGTTACTAAAAATTGAAAAATTATTGGAGGTTTTTGACTCTTTCACCAATTAGTTTTTAACTTATTTGATAATGTTTTAATGACATGGACCTTAACATTGTTTTGGCACCTTTGGAGATTATATAACACAAAGATTTAGAAGAATGGCCAAATAAAATCCAAACAAAATAGCTCTATAATGTAGTTCATTCATATAATGCTCGGGAAATCGCCTGTTTGATATCAGATATTTAGCGATCACTGGATCAGAAATTAAATTATGATCGTTTCAAAAAAAATTTGTCCGGATCCGACCATTTGTTCTTGAGATATCGCTTATTATAGGTAAAGTTCGGGCATAATGTCTCTCTATGGTCCCGAAAGAGGCCGATGTCATATCTTAAAACTATTGAAGATATATAATCTATTATATTCTTAAATAAAAGGATATAGGTATGCGAAAATATATAGGTTCCTCAAACATTCCTTTGTCAAAAAATAAATAATTCTCGACTTATCATTGATTTAATTGTAATACAAATTCTCTGGAGAACTTTCAATATATATTAGAAAATGGCGAATCTAATCATTAAATGTGTATTCAAATGTGACTATTATGCTAAATAATGAATACAATTGTCGTTAATAATGTGTAAAGAAAAATTGGAGAACTTTTGATAATTATTTTGAAAGTTCTGGCCTTGGACCTCCCACATTCGGTCAAAAACCCCCATTTAGGTTCCAAAAAGAGATATCTCTCTTTCTCTGTAAATATAAGCCCAAATTCTTAGTTCTCACTTCGCAATATACTTTTTATGAGGGCACATATATGATTCATTGATAATAATTGCACTACATCCATTGGAATGTAAGTTTAGATTTTTGTCATATGATGACGTAGCATTTTTCAAAAATCCTAACTTCTTTCGCTCTGACTTCCTAATATACTTTTTGGAAGCTCTTTATTCATTCTAAACTGATAGATTAAACTTCGTAGTGCCAGGAATATGAATTATTAGTCACAATTGTCTCAAAATATTTGGGGTTAGAGGCCTCAAGGAAATTTGTGGATTCTCAGGGTACTCTTGCTATTTTATGTAAATATTTGTTTCGAATATACCTAAATCAGCAGTATAAATGCGAATAAATGTCTGTGAATGCTTTTATTCATTATTAATGACTCATTTACATTCTTAACATCTAAACTTAAAATCTCTATATCTCGGGAGTTTACAATTTCAAAATTGACCGTCTTTACAGGATTTTAACTCAAAATTGGTTTGAGGTAGAGGTTTGAAAATTTCAAGATGTTGTTCCACATCATTAGGCGATAAACATAGGACCACTTTATTTTCGATATCTTATAACTTGGTGATTTTATTCCTGATTTCCCAAAAAAAACCAGACATTTTTCGCCGTTTTTTGGCCCTTTTTTTCGGACACCGATAAAATTTACAATTTTTGCTATTTACCTTTTTTTGGTCCTATGAAGTTGCAAATATGGTAGACTACCTATGATTCGATTTTGGAAGCATTTGTATCCTTGGTATGTCCTAAACAATTCCTTGAGTGGCCGGATTTCTACCTTTAAGATGTACTAGTGAAAAACGAGAAAAGCAGACTTTGAGACACTGTATCTCAAAAACTAGAAATGAGAATCAAAAACGGTCTGGAAACCGCCCGCGAAAAAACAATTCAATTTGGTTTGCAGCATACAATGGAAGGAGAAAAGGAAATACTTAAGCATGCCAAACCGCTTTTGATTCTCATTTCTAGTTTTTGAGACACAGTGTTTTGAAGTATGTTTTTTTCGTTTTGGTTGCACATCCTAATGGTAGACCCCGACCACTCAAAATATATTTTAGAACATGCCAAAGAAACAAATGATCCCAAAATTAAATAATAGCTATTCTATTTTATTTGCCGCCTTTAATTAAAATGACAAAATTTGTAAATTTTATTTATGTTTGAAAAAAAGTTCCTCAAATACTGGAAAACGGATTTTTTTGATAAATCATAAATAACATCACTAAGTTTTAAGATTTCGAAAATCGAGTGGTACTTTCATCGGATAATGATATGGAACAACTCTTGTAAAGTTCAAACCTCAATGTCAAACCAATTTTGACTTTAATTTGAAAACAGTCATTTTGAAATTTATGCAAATAATTTCAGCAAATTGAGAATAATAATTCATAATTCTAGCATTACGACGTATAATCCATTTGTTGAGAATAAATATAGAGGTTCTAAAAATTATATTAGGAAGATAGAACGAGAGTCTACGACTTTTAGTTTTCAAGTTAGGATTTCCGAAAAATGCTACGTGATCATATTATAAAAATGTAAAACTTAACATTCCATAGTAGTGCAATTATTATCAATGAATCCTTACTATTAAAACTCGATTAATATTTGGTATATATATATATATATATATATACAAGCGCGCTTCGCTTGATAGCGCTGTGCGGCTGGCGGACACTTTGTGTCCGCCGGAGGCGCCCTGGGGGTGCCTGTGGTCACCATTGATTAATTTATGGGAGATAACATCTTTAAGTACCTCTGTCCTACTGTTATAATCGATATCGCACGAATAATCACCAAATTTGTCAAATTTTAATATTTTTATGCGTAATGATAACGTCATAGCAAAGTGATGAGTCTTCATTTTTTGATGATAGTTACATCATATGTGAGGTATGTTAGTTTACAGATTCTTTTAAAATTTCAGCCTTCTATCTCCTATAATAGCTGAGTTATCCTCGAATAACTGTATTGCTTTACTTATATAAATGTGACAATGACGTCATAATTCCATGATGAGTGCACATTTTCGTCTGAGCACAGAAATTACTGGAGCCATAGCCAAAATACTCCCACATTCCAAAAATCAGCTTTCTGCGCTTGGCAGTTTCTTCAATCAATTCCTCACAGATATATATATATAGTGTATATATTTGGGTGCTCCAAGAATTTCCAAAGTTTGAATCTTATGATGCACACTCTTCAAATAGTTTACCTTGATCACCAAGTATTCACCATAAAATTTTCATGCAATTTGGAGATGGTTTAGTGGTCGCGCAGGGTAGCCTCCCCCTCGTGCTAATTTATAATGGGATATGTCCTGGTTGAGGCCAGAAGTTGTTAAAAGCGTACTTCTGACATTTAAATATACTAGTAGCTTGATTTTTGTGATATTTGAGGGTGATTTTATATGGGAAACATGAATAAGACCGAACGGAATAAGACCGAACGGAATAAGACCGAATGGAATAAGACCGAAAAATTATTCTGTACTGGAATAAGACCGAATAATCAAAACTGGAATAAGACCGAATTATTAAAACTGGAATAAGACCGAATTGTCAAAACTGGAATAAGACCGAATTGTCAAAACTGGAATAAGACCGAATTGTCAAAACTGGAATAAGACCGAATTATCAAAACTGGAATAAGACCGAATAGTTAAGACTGGAATAAGACCGAATTATTTAGACTGGAATACTATGAACATTTTGCAACGAAGTAACTTTTTATTCGCATTATTTTAACTTATTTAAAGTGTATTTAAACCTATTTTAGCAAGTTATAATACAGAATTTACAAGTACTTACTTATAGATTCAACAGCGAATTTTAATAATCACTATATCTCTCATTTTTTGAAGGAATTCTTCGGCCAATTGATTTTAAGAAAAATTATTAATTAAGAACAACCTATGTATTCAATAGTAGTCATAATGAACGTACAGAATTGGGCGCGCTCTATTAATACATGTAACTATCCAGGATACCGTTATTATAATAAGGATATATGTATAAATAGTATATATATCAGATAATTGGGCGCGCTCTATTAATAACTATCCAAGATACCGTTATTATAATAAAGATATATGTATAAATAGTATATATATCAGATAATTCTGCATATTCTATTTGAGTTGTTTAAATGATCGAAAACTACGAAACATTGGAAGGTCATCGTAAAGGTTCATTGATTTATCGATACGAAACACATTGTTTTATTAAAGACAAAGAACAAAATGGCGTGCGATACTTAAGATGCGTCAAATATAAGGACGGATGCCCCGCTCGGGCAAAGTTGCATTTAGAATTGAATGAATTTTCAGTTATAAAAGAACATGAAAATCACCTATCTACTGAAAGAGATATTGAGATACTAAAGGTTAAATCAAAGCTCAAACGCAAGTCAGAATATTCTCAGGAACACTTCGGGAAACATTCGATAATGAAGTAAATCAATCTGAGGTTGGTGGCTATATAAGCTTTGCTCAGATAGAAAGCACAATGTATAAAAGAAAAAGACTTCATACCCCACAAGTCCCTTTAAATGCTGAAAATGCGATCTCTTTAATGGAAGATTCCAATGATGAATATAAAATGTATCATTCTTTTTCTATTTATGAATCCGATGAAGTAGCGATTGGATTTATGAGTCCCAAATGGAAAAACTATTTGTTTCCAACAGATCAATCAGAATTACAGGCAGATGCTACATTCTATGTAGTTCCCAAACAGTTTTATCAACTATTAAATATATTCCTGCAGTACAAATCTCAATCATTACCTGCCATTCTTTGATGTCAACAAAAACAGGGACGCTATACGATAAAGTTGTAGAGAAAATTAAAGAAATTCTTCCATTCGTTGCTACTATCATCAAGACAGATTTTGAAAGTTCATTATACAATTCGTTTTCAAAGAATTTTCCGAACGCTAGAGTCAGTGGTTGCTTATTCCACTATGATAGAGCACTATACAAAACTGGAATTGTCAAAAATGGTTTGGCAAATATATATATTTCAAACCCAGAATTCAGACAATGGATAGAACTCTTAATGTGCTTGCCACTACTACCTACAGATCAGATTGTTCTTATGTTTAATTACATCAAACAAGAGAAAACTTTCTTATCACAATTGGAGGATGAAAAAGTAAAGAGGTTATTGAAGTATTATTAGCGATTCTGGCTGGGTCAAGTTGGCCCTTCTAGACTATCAGTTTTTGATGTCGAGAAACGTACTACAAATGATCTAGAGAGCTTTCATGCAAATTTGAAGAGAAAGTTTAAATCCCATAATCCGAATTACTGGGATTTCATCAAAAACTTAAACAAAGTAATCCGAACAGTCGAGACAGATATCCAGAGGATTGATAATGATGTTCCAATTAGGCGTAAAAAAAGGCCAGCAATGATCGAGAAAGAGAAACAAATTTGCGCTCATCAAAGAAAATTAATGAATAGTGAAATTTCCCCGATTGCTTATTTACGGACTATAATAACCCTTCAATATAAAGTCCAGTTTCAGAGCTTTGAAGGGATTGTTGAATCCGTTGAAGATATAGATGAAGCAAATGAAACAGAAACTTGTGTTGAAGATGTGAGCACAGAAAAAAATGACAAACTTTGTAGAATATGTTTAGTAAATGCATCAGATACCCTACTTTTGCCTTGCCGACATGCTCAAATATGTTTTAACTGTGCGGAGATACTAAATTCAGGTAATAACAATTGCCCTATTTGTAGAGAATCAATCGAATCCTACATCAAGATATATATGTAGTGCCACTGCTTCAATACAACTGTTATTTCATTCATTCTCATTATTGTGATGTGATAATTTATTGAAACATAAATTCCAATTTTGACAATTCGGTCTTATTCCAGTTTTGACAATTCGGTCTCATTCCAGTTTTGACAATTCGGTCTTATTCCAGTTTTGATAATTCGATCTTACTCCAGTTTTGACAATTCGGTCTTATTCCAGTTTTAATAATTCGGTCTTATTCCAGTTTTGACAATTCGGTCTTATTCCAGTTTTGATAATTCGGTCTTATTCCAGTTTTGACAATTCGGTCTTATTCCAGTTTTGACAATTCGGTCTTATTCCAGTTTTGACAATTCGGTCTTATTCCAGTTTTGATTATTCGGTCTTATTCCAGTGCAGAATAATTTTTCGGTCTTATTCCAGTCCTAATTTATTTTCGGTCTTATTCCATTCGTTCTTATTCCGTTCGGTCTTATTCATGTTTCCCATATAAAATCACCCTCAAATATCACAAAAATCAAGCAACTAGTATATTTAAATGTCAGAAGTACGCTTTTAACAACTTCTGGCCTCAACCCGGACATATCCCATTATAAATTAGCACGAGGGGGAGGCTACCCTGCGCGACCACTAAACCATCTCCAAATTGCATGAAAATTTTATGGTGAATACTTAGTGATCAAGGTAAACTATTTGAAGAGTGTGCATCATAAGATTCAAACTTTGGAATTTCTTGGAGCACCTAAATACTATATATACTATATATATATTTATATCTGTAACGAAATGATTGAAGAAACTGCCAAGCGCAGAAAGCTGATTTTTGGAATGTTGGAGTGTTTTGGCTATGGCTCCAGTAATTTCTGAGCTCAGACGAAAATGTGGAGTCATCATGGAATTATGACGTCATTGTCACATTTTTAAAAGTTAAACAATACAGTTATTCGAGCATAACTCAGCCATTATAGGAGACAGCAGGCTGAAATTTTAATAGAATCTTTATACTAACATATCTCACATATGATGCAACTATCATCAAAAAATGATGACTCGTCACTTTGTTATGACGTCATCATTACTCATAAAAATTTTAAAAATTGATAAATTTGGAGATTTTTCGTCCGTTATTGATTATTACAGTCGGCCTTGCGTATTTAAAACGTTACCTCCCATTTAACTAAATAATGGTGTCCACTGGCGCCTGAAGGGCTCCTCTGGCGGACACAAAGTGTCCGCCAGCCGCTCAGCGCAAGGAAGCAAAGCGCGCTTGTATATATTATTATACCTCACACATGACCCAACTATTATCAAAAAATGATGACTCAATCTCTGTTATGACGTCATCATTACTCATCAAAATCTTAAAAATTGATAAATTTTGTGATTTTTTGTGCGATATTTATTATAACAGTCTACCAGGCGTATTTGGAGACGTTTTCTCCCATTTAACTAAATAATGGTGTCCACTTGCGCCTGAAGGGCACCTCTGGCGGACACAAAGTGTCCGCCAGCCGCGCAGCGCATGCAGCGAAGCGCGCTTGTATATATTAATATTCCTCACATATGACCCAACTATTATCAAAAAATGATGACTCAATCTCTGTCATGATGTTATCATTATGTATAAAAGATTTTAAAAATTGACAAATTTGGTGATTTTTGGTGCGTTATCGATTATAGCACTTTGACAGACGTATTTAGAGATATTATCTCACATATAATTAATAAATGGTGACCACAAGCGCCCTTTGTGCGCATCTGGCTGACACAAAGTGTCTGCCAGCCGCGCAGCGCAAGCAAGCGAAGCGCGCTTGTCATATATAGTATACAGCTGTAAAAAGTATATTAGGAATTGAGAACTAAGAATTTGGCTATTATTTGCAGAGATAGAGAGATATCTCTTTTTGGACCATAAATGGGAGGTTTTGACCGACTCTGGGTGGTCCAAGGCCAGAACTTCCAAAATAACTTTGAAAAGTGCTCCACCTTTTCTCTATGCATTATTTAAGACACTTGTGTTGATTGTTTATTATAGCCACATTTGGACACACATTTCATTAATAGATTCGCAAATTTCAAAAATATTTGTAAGTTCTCCATAGAATTTTTATTTCGATACAGTCAATGATAATTTATTATTTGACAAGCGATGACAAGAGAGTTTGACAAACCTATATATTATCGTATATATCCTTTCATATAAGATTATAATATATTATATATATTCAATAACTTTAAAGATATGGCATCGGTCTCTTTCGCAACCATTGTGAGATATTATGCCCGAACTTTTGTCGCAATTGTCGCTAAATAACTGATATCAAACTGGCCATTTCCCGCGAGCATTATAGAAATGAACTCCTTTATCGAGCTATTTTGATTTGATTTGATTAACCTTTCTTCTAAATCATTGTGTTATATATTCTCCAAAGGAGCCAAAACAATGTTGAGGTCAATATCATTAAAAAATATCAAGTTTGTAAGAAATTGATGAATACTTCGAAAAACCTCCAATAATTGTGAATTTTAGTAGCGCTAACTTTAGGGGCTTAACTCATAAAAATCTCTAAATCTCAACTAGTACGAATATATCGTAGACCACTCAGTAATACAATGGAATTAACAACAAAAAATTTTACCATTTTCTTTTGTCAGGCAAAGTTTTTCGAGGTCCCGTATCCTTATTTATATGTGATGGCGATTAGTGACACAATGACCAGTTTATGCATTTAGTTCACAAATATAGTATTAAATACTTAGCAAGATGATTGGGAAAATGTTCAAGATCGAAATGACGATCATACGATCGGTTTATGATTCCTATTGGAGGGATATTTGTATTCATTGTGTAATACAGGCTGTTGATTAAGTTATCTATCAAGCTTCATTTGGTTTATAATTTAGTCATTATCGATAATCTTTAAATACTAGGAATAATTTGCTCATGCATTTTCCCTGAACACTCTAAATTTGTAAACACTTGTTCAGATGAGGGCATTTTGAGAACCATTTGAAGCTGTTTTTTTAGTGATGTAATAAAAGCGAAATTCTGAGTTATTTGCAAAATTGAACTTGGGGATGAATAACCTCTCTCATATCTGATAATAAATCCAATGGGTTTGTGAATTATGTTCATTGTAAATGAAAGGTATCTGGTGCTGAATCATTATGAAACATCGGATATGGAATCATTCTTTACAGAAGCAGTTGCCCCTGATTCGCCATTATCGCTGAATGGCAAGACACATTTTTTCTTCTCAAACGCACCATACAAACACAGTTCTAGGTCCTAGACAAGAAAAATTTGGGAAGGTCGCATATACTCAAACCCATAATAGGCATAAAGAATTGCATATAAGCTAGGGTTGCTTAGGTTGTTAAGGGCATTGCTCTACTTAAATTATTTAGTATCTATAATTACCCATTACGCTTGTCTGACAGTAGTGTATTGTTTTTCATTTTATTCTTGAATTATTGGATCAGTTTCGATTTGTATATTTTAACTGAAGCTAGAAATTTGTATTCGGTAATTTCGAATGTACACGTCTTGTTTAAGGAGCTTGGGTAGAATGATATTTTTGTTGTTGTTTTTTTTTTATAATTCTCGGCAAATACTGAAAGGGTTGGGATATAACTTGAGTAGTCCAGGAATAGTCGAAAAATTCATTAAAACCCAAAAGAAATTCAGAACAGGCTAAATTATCTGTAAAGTTATTCAAAGGCATCCTAAGAAACATATCGAAAGTCCTAGTTTCCCAAAATCGATTCTTAATACACTTTTTGGAATTGCTTAGTATCGGTGATATCAACTAATTATAGATACTCTATGCTATTATAATGTCAATTAAGACTCACTATATACATAGAATAAAGGATTTATCAAATCGATCAAAGGTTATAACTAAATGATCACGGAGTACGGATAAATTTATCTCATTTATAGTGTCCGTTGAAATACCATAACTTTAAAACTATAGGTGTTAGAGCTTAGCTTTAGCGATTAAAAACTGCATAAACAGCAATTTTCTATACCTTGGGAATACTCTAATTAGAGCTAAAATCGATCTCAAAGAAATAATTTTCAGAATCGAGTCAAAATAGACATCTGAAGTTCGAAAATGTACTGTGCGGTTTATTTTTGATGTTAAACCTCATTATTATAGAATTTAAGACTAAAATCAACATTTTTTGTTGAATATAAGATCTCTTTCACGAACCGCTAAATGTTTTTTTTTACTTTAGTGTGTGATCATTTAGTTAAAGCCTTTGAACCAAAATGTATGATTTGAAAAATTATCTGACTTGACATTTTAATAGCACAAGTGCGCTTCGCTAGCTTGCGCTGCGCGGCTATTGGACAGGCTGTGTCCGCCAGATGTGCCCTTATTGCGCCAGGGATCACATTGACTATTTATAGGGAGATAATATCTCTAAATACGTCTGTCCTACTGTTATAAACGATATCACACGAAAAATCCACCAAATTTGGTCAATTTTAAAATTTTGATGCGTAATGATGACACATAGCAGAGTGATGTGTCATCATTTTTTGATGATAGTTGTATCACATGTAAAGAATATTAATATGTACATTCTATTAAAATTTCAGCCTTCTATCACCTAAAACGGCTGAGTTATATCGAAAAACTGAAATTTCTAATTATTAAAAAGGTGACAATGACGTAATAATTCCATGATGAGTCGACCTTTTGGTCTGAATTCAGAAATTATTGGAGCAATAGCCGAAAGACCCCTACATGCAAAAAATCAGCTTTCTGTACCTGCCAGTTTCTTCAATCCATTCGTTATAGATATATAATATACACTGCAGAACTCGGTTAGCACATACGCCTTCGGGAATATAGTATATATATATATATATTAATCGATTTTTATTAGTAAGGACAAGCGCGCCTGGACCCATATTGAATATGTATAAGTGAGATAACATCTCTAAATGTGTCTTTTTTTACTATTAAAATCGATATCACTCGAGAATAATAAAATTTGTCAATTTAGAAATTTTTGATACGTAATGATGACGTCAGAACAGAGTGATGAGTCATCATTTTTTGATGAAAGCTATATCATTTCTGAGATATATTAATAGACAGATTTATTAAAATTACAGCTTTCTATCACCTAAAATGGCTGAGTTATAGTTGAAAAACTGAAATTTCCGATAATATAAAAGGTGATAATGATGTCATAATCGATGTTGAGTCGTGTATACTATATATATATATATATATATATATATATACATATATATATATATTTATAAAGGCAAAAATTGTCTTCAGAACTTGACTTTCTTTGGCTTTTGATATGTTTTCAAGCATGCCTTTGAATAGCTTTAGTAAAATTTTAACCATGTTCTGATTATTTTGAGTTTTCGTAAATTATTCCTTGACTAAAGTTTATCAAGACTAGTAAAGTACTCTCAATTTTTAAATTTTCACTCAAATCGGAGAGGGTTATTTAAATCACTGACTCCTTTGCCATAAAATTACCCCCAAATAATTTAAAGATTTGACATGGCCCTCTGTATATGAGGCCTGTCATTTAAATCTCAAAAATGGACCCTGATACTAATACATGGGCTGTCTAAAATTATTTACCACGCGGAATATAGCTTGGGAATGTATTATCAGTATATATAAATATGGTGTTGATTTTTTGATTTAGTGATTTTCAGAGCCAGTTTAAGGACACTTCTTTGTATTTTTAATATCAAGTTTTTGATAGGACCGAGCTGTGAATTGGTTGATGCGAAAAAGTAGGATTTTTTCATGGATTGTTGCAACATTCCAGCTTTGCTATGAAAACACATTTTGGTCATTTGAGTTCATATCTTGAAACCCGCAATAGCTAGGCGTTAAATTTGTTCTTTTTTGATAGTCACTAGACCACTCCCTATTTTTTCTATTATATAATTTACGTCCATATTCAATGGTAGTTATTAGATAATTTATCATATTGGTCACAATTGATAATTTGTCTGATAACTCGTAACCCTCTGAATTTAGAAGTAAAAATTAATTTATCGCTTTATACTAGGTCGTTCAATAAGTCTTGCGGGTCATGGTATATTTCGCAAACTATAATAGTAAACAAATCAGTTTTTATCTATAAGACAACCTTATATCTTAGCTTGATTTACTGAAAATCTTAGCTTGATTGAATGAAAATTACAAATTTCTGATCAATTTATTCACACATCATTTCAACATACTGGTAAAATTATGGCTTCCAAGGATGACAATTTTAATCTGAAATGGAGAGCTTACATTGAGTTTCGCACAAAACTCCGCATCCAGCCGGTACTCATCTGCAACTAGTTGCAGGAGGTATGTGCATGGACTGCCCTTCCAGATCAACGGTCGAGCGATGGGCTGCACGATTTCAGTCTGGAAATACAAACGTGTCAGATCTACCTCGATCTGGGAGACCGGTGTCCGTCAGCACCCCAGAGAATGTTGCTCTAATCGAGAGCAAAGTCACGGAAGATAAGTGTATAACAATCGAGCAGTTAGAGCAGAGTATGGAGATTTCATCGGGGGCCATTCATTCCATTCTGACTACTCAGCTTGGTTTCCGATCCATTTGCGGTAAGTGGGTCCCAAATAACCTCGGCGATCAACAAAAGCTCGCACGTGTAAAGACTGCCAAGAAACTCCTGGAAACCTATGACGGTTGTGATCCTAGACGCCTAGCTGAAGTTATAACCGGGGATGAGACTTGGGTCTATTATTCAACCCCTTACAGCAAGTATAAAATGCGATCATGGGTGAGAGGCGACGAAAGACCGGCCCAAATTCCTAGGCCCGACTTCAGAAAACCGAAGGTCATGTACACGATCTTCTTCAATAGTAGTGGAATAGTCTTGCAAATACCTTCTGAAAGTGGTAAAACAGTAAACGCAACGTTTTTTACGGAGAAAGTACTTCCAAACCTAATAAAATACGTGGAAGAGCTCCGTCCCAGGCTAAAATGAGGGGAATAAAATTATTGATAGATAATGCTAGCTCCCATTCAACCAAGCTCACTAAAAATTTCTTGGAATCAGAGGGGTTAGATTTACTTCCCCACCCACCCTACTCACCAGACCTAGCTCCCTGTGATTTTTGGCTATTCCCCAAGCTCAAAGTCTACCTTCAAAGCAGGGAATTTAGTCGAAACAAACTCTCGGGTCGGCCCTGTACCAGTTCTTCAAATCCACCCCCGAAGAAGAGTACAGAAATGCATTCATAAAGTGAGTGGAAAGATCGAAACGCTGTGTAGAAGTAGGAGGGGGGTATTTCGAATAAATAATACATTGAGACATATTCTATGACATTTATTTATGATTTTATGGTATGACCCGCAAGACTTTTTGAATGCCCTAGTATAAAATAGTATATTGGTTATCAAATAAGATCAAATTTCAAAACCTACATACTGCCGTTTTCAAGATATAACCCCAACTAACCAAAATACGATTCCATAGCAACACTGGAATGTAGCAACATTCCATGAAACTTTGTCCATTTTTGGGATTTAATTGGCAGGTCTAATATACAGATGACTATGGATTTGACAAATTAAAAGTAAACTATTTGAAGAGGTTGAATCAAATCAGTCAAACCTTTTTTGAGCATCCTAGTATATTCATGTTGTTTTCCCCCCGAAACAAAGAATGTATTTATATATTCATTATGCAGCCGCAAAAGATGTTTTGCTATCTTGTTCTTTTAAAAAATTTGTTATGATTATCTCATGTTTTTCATCATATTTATTATAATTTCATTGTAATTCAATCTCTTTTGTTGAAATAGGTAACTTCTTTACCAAAATAGTTATAATCAATTTTGTATATATCAGCATTTCAATTGATGATATAGTCTTATCTCAAAATTTGCGTATTTTAGCATTGTGAATATTTTATTCTCCACTATAATTATGCCTTTTGAATTACATGCATTTACTTATGTAGTTTCACAAATTTCAGAACATTATTCTTCACAATTATGTTCCTACTGCTATTTTTGACGAGCATCCAAAAGTAAGAGAATCTAGTCTACAACTCATATCTTCCCTTATCAAGTCTTATTTTATTTACGAGAGAAATGTACCAAATGTAGTGAATGAAAATATATTTCGGATTAATCAGGAATATTTTATTAATTTTTCCAACAATCGGGCGAATGGTCTGGAAATAATTATCCATCTTATACATTCGATTCTTATTTCAGAAATCTCTTTTAATAAATTCAAGTATGCCTGTGGTGTACTACAGAGTATCGCTAGTGAATTTCCTCCTTCAAATAACCCGCTTTCATGGGGAATTTTATCAAACAACAAGGTATCCTCTAACTTTCTACCATATTTATTCTATATACAATCTTAAATGTTGTGTTTTATCATTTATTACTATCGTCCAATAGATTTATAAATCGTTTGTAAATTTTTAAATATCTTGATATTTGATTTAAGTGCCTTAAAATTTTTGAAATACATTGCTCTCGATCTGGGTCTTGAGAGTTCGGTCGTATGTGTGATTTTTCAGATGAAAAGTCAACCGTGAATATTAGAACCAAGAGGAAACTACACAGAACTATTTCAAGCCGTCTCAATATCTCACAAAGATTATTGAGATTCCTGTATAAGAGAAAGATGGCGAACTATGGTGTTCTCAGACCTCGGTTCCGGTTACGGCAGGCGTTATCCCCCAATTACGCGAGAGAGGAATAATTGTGAAAGGACATTGAAGGAGATTTCGAGATTTGAGAATACGTAAAAGATGTTATTTTCAGTCTTTGCATTTTACTTCCAGATGCTATGACAGATAAGGTGATAAATTACATGATAGTTCCACTGGGGAATTCAGAAGACCTTCGAAGATGTCAAGCAGATGTTCTACCAGAGAGAGATTTTCAAAGGTGTTGAACAATTCTGTTTTGCTTGTGATGTGTATCTAAAAAACAAGAGATCGATTATACTGGAGCAGCCCCTAGTTTCCATCAGGGTTCCATACATTAAGGGCGCTTCGCTTGCTTGCTCTGCGCGGCTTGCAGACAATTTCCGCCAGAGGCTCGCTTTGGGCCTCTGGGCGCACATTGATTAATAATAAGAGAGTTAACACATCACTAAATGCTGAATCAACATTTCTGTCTGAGTTCAGAACTTAGTGGAGCCTTATCCAAAGACTCCCACATGCCAAATCAGCTTATATATATATATATATATATATATATAGTATATACAAACAAACAAACATTGATCGAGTTTTAACAGTAAGGATATATATATATATACACTACCCGGACAAAAGTATTCGACCACCACGAAAACATACAAATAGTATTGAATTAGATCTTTTAAAAAAGGAACATGTCCTTATACAGTAGAAAATACTCTGTTTTTTAGTTCAAATTCATAATCTACACATTCTAATTACTCATATTTGAGAGTTTCAACTCAATTACCTATTCTTATGTTAAAAATTATGAACCTATGCCACTTTGTGTCACTAAACGCAATCATATATAATGGCTGTGACTTGGGACAAGTAGCATCAAGTTTCAAATGTTGATATTTATTAACTTGGGAGTTAGTAATTAAGCTGAGGCTATCAATTATGAGTAATTAGAATGTATAGTTTACGAATTTGAAATAAAAAATAGAGTATTCTTTACAGTTTGAGAACATATTCCTTTATGAATAGACCCACTTTAATACTATTTGTATCGCGGTTTCTGTGGTGGTCTAATACTTTTGTCCGGGTACTGTATATATATATATATCTTTACTGATGTTTGGCATGTGCGAGTCTTTTGGCTTCTGAACTCAGACGAAAATGTCGACTCATCATTGATTTATGACGTCATTGTCACCTTTTTAATACTAAATTTCAGTTTTTCGACTATAGTAAATCAGTCATTTTAGGTTATAAAAGGCTGTAATTTTAATAGAATGTGTATTATAACATCTCACATATGATACAACTCTCATACAAAAATGATTACTCAATGTGTTATAACGTCATCATTACGCATCAAAAATTTGGCGATTTTCCATGAGATATCGATTATAACAGTAAGGCATACCATAGCCTACTATAGTAAGGCCCCAGAGTAACTTGCGAATTTGGGACTAGGGATGCGGTAGAAGATGGTTGAACTAATTCATGAGCTGCTTTAAATCATTAACAAAGCACAATAGAGCTTAGGAATGTATTACCAGCATATATAAATATGGTGTCAAAGTACCCATATCCATTGTTAAAATTTAGATTAGTCACCATATGGTTGCGCAATAGGTGATATTTGCGACAAATTTGGTGATTTTCAGAGGCAGTTTATGGGCACTTCTAAGTGTTTTTATTATTAACTTTTTCGCATAGAACTGAGATGTGAATGGGTTAATACGAAAAATTTGGATTTTATCATGGAATGTTGCTACATTCCAGTGTTGCTATGGAAACGTGTTTTGGTCAGTTGGAGTATATCTTGAGAACCGCGATAGCTAGACATTAAATATAATTCCATTTGATAGCTAATAGGCTATTTCCTATTAAGTAATAATATAATTTATTTGTCTAAATTTAATTGTTTACGAGTTATTAGACAATTTATCATATTGGTCACATTCGGTAATTTGCCGAATATCTCGTAAACCATTGAATTTAGACGTCGAAAATATATTATCGCTTAATAGGAAATAGCCTATTAGCTATCAAATGGAATTATATTTAATGTCTAGCTATCGCGGTTCTCAAGATATAACCCCAACTGACCAAAACACGTTACCATAGCAACACTGGAATGTAGCAACATTCCATAAAAAAATCCCAAATTTTCGTATTAACCCATTCACATCTCAGTTCTATGCGCAAAAGTTTATAATAAAAACACTTAGAAGTGCCCCTAAACGGCCTCTGAAAATCACCAAATTTGTCGCAAATATCACCTATTGCGGAACCATATGGTGATTAATCTAAATTTTAATAATGGATATGAGTACCTTGACACCATATTTATATATGCTGGTAATACATTCCTAAGCTCCATTGTGCTTTGTTAATGATTTAAGGCAGCTCATGTATTAGTTCAACCATCTTCTACCGCATCCCTAGTCCCAAAATCGCAAGTGACTCTGGGGCCTTTTTGGGGTTGCCTTTGGCGTGTATATGTCTTGGTGTTAAGGGTATTCCGTAAATAGCGGTATACGGTGCTGTATGAGAATACCCCTTAGATTTCAACTTCCGAGAGATGGATCTGGTTGATTGGTGTCTTTTCTTGGTAGACTTTGTGAAAACCAATTTTGCTGGCATTGGGACGGATGTTTTTCGTCCATGGCCCCTTTTGTTTTCGAGTGAGTGACCTTCAAGAAAGCTCAGCCACCAACGACGAACTGTTCGGATGTTTACACCAATCTGTTTAGCAACCTTTTGTTGCGTCAGCCCACACTGTAACATGCCAATTGCCAGATTACGAGTTTGAACAGTCTGTTCTTTGACCATTAGTTTTGTAAATATTAGTGGAATACCTAATTCGGAGTAAGCAGATCAAAATAACGATTATAATGGAGCAAAATGCTTAACAAGTGTTCATTGGAGTCATACTATTGAAATGCAAGCTGAATCGTTCAATTATTAATATAATACTAGTGGGTATTTATAAAGTGTGTTAAATCTGGATAGGGCATCAATTATGAAACACCCTCTATATTTACCTCGGGGGTTATTCACATGACTACTTAAACTTAATTTTGTTTAAAACGGAGTCAAAACTAAGTACAATCTAAGTTTGAAACTAAGTCGTTGTTCACTTAGCCAAAATAAGTCAAAACTAGTTTTTTAACTTAGTTTTGGCTTAGCTTTAACAGAAAGGTTAATTTGACTGATATTGTTGTTTAAAAGTTAAGTCTGCTTCTAACTATACTTAACAGATATTTTTGTTTTGTAAATAATGATTTAATCATCAAAAGAAAACACATATATGTAACTTAGAAAACCTATATGATGAGATACAGTTATATTGATATCAGGTTTTGAATTATTCTTATACTGCCAGAACAAATGTATTCGTACTACACACCAAAAAGTTTCCATACGAATAGTTATAATAGTCATATATTAGCGATTCAAGATCATTTAATACGTAAGAGGAACGCTTATTTTAACAAATTTGAATTCTCTGTTTTTATTTTTCGCGTAAAATTTTTTGTGTAAAGTTTTGCCCATCGCAAATAAGTCCTCGACTATTCGCGGTTTAATTTGCAGAATGTGCCGATTAGCTAGTATAATTAGTTTGTTGGTATCTATCCACATATTGGTCTTATTCTAGCCTAACTAAAATGGTCATCAACCAAGATATCGTTTTCTTAATCCAGAGACTGACTCAACATCTATGGCATTGAACTTAAATTTGAATGACGTAGCTTTAATTGTTCCTGAACATAAAGCTTTCATTTAGGATATTATGGATATCACTTAATGAATCTTCTAAAATACCACATGGAACCTAACGCCAGGATTTTCGCTTACATTTAGTTTCATCGCTCGCGGATCTTCCGTTCCCGGAAATTCTCAAGAACGTGCCCCCACGAACGACAAGGGATTCCTGTATTTTGAATGTAAAGAATATAAATTTTAAGCCTGATTTAGTGTATCTGTTACTGATGAAATCTATATTGACTTATATATATTGACCAATAACTGTAATCTTATATATTAAAATGCTAGGATTTTTTTTTTTTGTGTTTGTCCGAATTGATTGAAAAATTGGGAAGTCAGAGAGATGTGAAAATTGGCATGTAGGTGTCAAATGTTATGACTACGATTAAGTTCTAAGATCTAAGCGAAATTTTCAAATATCTGCAAAAAAAATTTTTCACACCTTTTCTATACAAAATAAATGATTACACTATCACAATAGAAATCATTGTATAAGTACGACACTACAATAGATCGACATTGTTATTAATACTTCAAAGCCACAACATATGTTTGATATCTTAAATGTACTATACTAGTGTATGGCAATAAAAAAGATTATCTGCATATTTTCACACCTTTATATACATATTTTCACACCATTTGATGAATTTTGAAAATAATGCTAGAGACTAGCTTCCAACGGGTGACATGGGGTTTTCAGGGGTGTAGATTTCGAAGTTCAAATTTTCAGATCTATATGATAAATTATTTGTTTACTTTTGCTTACAATAGATACATAAAGTAAACAAATCTCAAAAATATGATGGAAACTAGCTTCCAACGGGTGACATGGGGTTTTCTGGGGTGTAGATTTCGAAGATCAAATTTTCAGATCTATATGATAAATATTTGTTTACTTTTGTTTACAATAGATACATAAAGTAAACAAATCTCAAAAATATGATGGAGACTAGCTTCCAACGGGTAACATGGGGTTTTCTGGGGTGTAGATTTCGAAGATCAAATTTTCAGATCTATATGATAAATATTTGTTTACTTTTGTTTACAATAGATACATAAAGTAAACAAATCTCAAAAATATGCTATAAACTTGCTTTAAACGGTTGACATGAGGTTTTCAGGGGTGTATATTTCAAATATCATATTTTCAGATCTATATGATAAATATTTGTTTACCTTTGTTTACAATAATTACATAAAGTAAACAAATTACAAAAATAGGCTTGAAACTAGCTTCCAACAGTTGACATGGGGTTTTTAGTGCTGTAGATTTCGAATATTATATCTTCGGATCCACACTGGAAACTATTCGTTAACCTTTGTTTACAATATTTATATAGAGGAAACAAATTTACAAAATAGGTTAGATTGAGTAACTTCAGGCTCCCGCAGGGCGACTCTGCGGACACAAAGTGTCCTCAAGCCGCGCAGCACAAGCAAGCCAAGCCCGCTTGTGTATACTATTTAGGCACATACATTATATTATTAGTGGATAGGAAGTTGCCTATTACCTATCATATGATATCATTTATTAGTGGATAGCACCTACAGTTATTGAGATATCTTTCTAAGCAAGTCTTGAATAATATATAGGGGTGCCCACATTCTATTGAAATGTTTACTATCAATTTCTTTATGCCTCCTGAGAGTTGGAATCTGTTAAGGCTTTAACATACTAAGTATTCAGACATCATTCACATTCACTCTTGATCCCTTCAGCTTCAAAAAATGCTGGGTAGGGTTTTCACTAAAATAATTATGCCTGAATATTATTTTAACTAAGTCAAAACAAGTTATTGCTAATCAATGTCGTTTTACCCTTTTTCGTATAGTAAACGATATTTGTGCTGTAATTGTCTATACCTCAGATAACCATTAAATTAACCATTTTAAAGAGTTTATTAGTTAGAAATACTAGCTAACAATGTAACATTCTGATAAAATCTGAACACTAGCTCTATTTATAATTGCTATGAATTATTAAAATTATTTTAAAATATTTAATCTCAAATTTGATTAATTGAAATTAATGTTTAAATTTCTCGTTTGTTATTCACTAAGCAGGCAAATGTATTTAAACAGTGTATTATTTCCATACATTTTGGACAAAAATGTGTCTATTTGTCCCCACCAACGATCCAGACTGCACTTAATACTGTTTATTTGTTTTTAGATTGAATTATACGCATTATTGTTCCTAATCTTACATCTTTTAACTAGATTACCCACTTGTAAGAAAATATTTTCAGACAGCGAAGGAATAAGCCACTTATGTCAAATAATTACCACTATACATGGAGCAGTATATGGCATCTGACGCCACTTTCTGCTAATATTTTTCGTAGAGGAGAGAAATAAAGTTGAAAACTTGAAAAAATTACCAGATTGTGTTGAATTCGAATTTATAAATAATTAATAATATTCTGTACATTTTGAATACTTTGATCGACACAAATTTGGTAATGTTGCACCACCACTACTCCAACCTAAATCATATTAACAATATACTATGTGCAAATAGTATAACTATTGTGTCATCATGAGCAGTTATGTGTGATGTCTTTACAGGGTCATAATTTCAATGAGAAACATGATATGTTTTCTTTTGGCTTAATACATTTTTTATTATTGAAAATGAAGTATCCTGAAGTAATTGCAGATCTGACGTTACAATCAAGTTGTATATATGTTGTTACTTCGCTTTTATCTGCAATTTTTAATGTTTATGGTAAACACTTGAAAGAAAAGGGTTGGAGTTCACTTAGATTGACAACCTTAAAGTTGGTCCCTCAAAGTCTATTTTTACATTTGGCTAGGTAAGTAAATAATTATACTAGATGCATTTACTCAAATTTTGCATTCACTCGTTTAATGGTATTCTTCTTTTTTTCATTATTTGATATTAACTACTTTTCTGAAACATTTGAATAAATTATTTCCATTTCAAATTTAAAAGATTTTTAATGGTTCAAATAATGCCATCTTTATTTTGTTTGAAGCTCCCATTTTCTTTAATTGTAGTTTTAAGATCATATGTTGATCAATTATATGCACTAATCAGATAAAGATATTTGTATACTAGACTATTTCTCAAACAAATAGTCTAAATTAGAACTTTGAATGGAAAAGTATTCAGTTCTAAAATATATTGAGAGTCTGATTTAAGATTCGAAGTAAACACATTCGAATTAATAATAATTGAAGATCAATAATTTGTGGTCAACCCTGTAGTAAAACTATCGAACTAGGGCACAAAAGGTAATTCATCATCATGTATAGTGGTGTGTACAGATTTCGAATTCGATCTTAAGTACGCTGACCTGCCAAATGTTTTAGTATCCCTCAATTTTCCTTTTCAAATAATTATAATACATCTGTATGTGGAGCGTTTAGCATTTACCCAGGGGCCAATACATTTTATTTCGTTGCCAATTCGACCTCTCTTGCAATTACTTTCTTCATTCCTCTTCCTCAGAGTAAAGTATTTTCAATTGTATACCTTGTATCATTATGTCATTAAATATAATGGTGATATCTTGTGCCATTTGGCACAGGATAACAGATGTTGAATTTTTACTATGAATCAATTAGTAGTATAATTCATTGAATTAAAACTACTTGGGTATATGAATAAACTGGTGGTGAATTGTGGAGTAGGCTTCAAATTACAATCATTTTCTTAAAGATAACACTCGGCAAAATGGATTATTTAAACATTTCAAAAATCCACGTTTTCAGCGAATAACTTATATCATTTTGATAATATGAACCAAATTCTAAAAGTCCCCTTTGAGTGTTTAGAGTGCCAAAATGTTCACAAGATCTTCAACTTTGAAGTGGATTTTTCGCATAATTTCCAATCTTCAATCAGGAAATTACGTACATTTACCGAATGTTTCATTAATACTGATTATAAAATTCACCCATATATCCTAAAATGAATACGTACGTAATAGTAATTTATGTCCACCAATGTTATATACCTAAAAATTTATGATGTACATTTTGAGACGCTTTGTTCAAGCGCGCAAATCTGTACTTTAGAGATGCTTGATGAGTTATTTGTCCAAAATTTAATCATTTTGGTTTTTTTCAATGTCTGGTATTTTATTTTTATAATGCATGCTGGTCAAAGCTTTTACACAAATAGTGCTCATGCCCTACTCAATTTTCAATGGCATCCATTATACCTTTTTTCTGTCTCAAATGCTCTTTTGAGATAGACAAGAGCGCTTCGCTTGCTTGCGCTGCGCGGCTTGTGGACACTTTGTGTCCGCAGAGTCTTTTTGCTATCTACTGCCATTTTTGCTATGTACTGCCAGTTTTTCAAATTGATGTATCGGCAATAATTCTTAAATATTTCAATGAAGAACGAAATCTATATAGAATATTGTAACATTTGTAATAATTACCAGATTCATAATTAATTCGGTATTTAGAGTCAATTTTAAAAATGTATACCTTGGAAAATCTGTAAGTTTCATCCTGCTAAGTTATTCGTGTCATCTTTGCATAACTATCCTGAAATACATCTCATTATTTCCCTGATGTCTGTAGGATTATTTGAAACCCTAGATTAAACTAGGTTCTTAAGATATCACATAAGTAGATTCAGGAGGGTTTAAGTCGGAAATATAGGTTCCCATTCTAAATCGTTTTGAGACTGAGAAATCTTGCCCCAAAGAGTCATTGAAAATTTGTGACCTCCTCCATTTATTGGTACAAAAGGTCAGTCAGAATTGATGAATACAGGGTGTTAAGAAATTGATGTCCCATTTTGTACCATATATATTACAATAATGCAAACTAGAAAGGTGTACTATTTACTTTAATATGTAATCTCCATTTAATTTTAAACATTTTTTAATGCGAGAAGGCATCCCTGCTATGAGTTTCTCTAGGGTCACTGGTGAAAATTCCTTCCAGGCTTCAATTAGTTGATTTTCTAACATTTTTAGGTTTGTTGCGCGCTCCATTGAATCCAGCTTGGTTTGCAAAATTGCCCAGACGTTTTCAATATAATTTAAGTCTGGCGAGTTCGCAGGCCATATATCCTTAGTCCAAAATCCCGGCATATTGTTTTTTAGCCATTCCTGGCTTTTCTTAGAGGTATGTGCTCAGGGGCGGTCATAGGAATTTTCCAAACCGGGGCGAGGCGGGGCCAAAGAAAAAATATCCGGGGCCTTACTATGATTTTTGGCTTAGGTCGTCGAATGAAATCCAGGGCCGCAGAATCATACCAGGGGCAAATGCCCCGGATGCCCCCCCCTGGGACCGCCCCTGTATGTGCTGGGACCCATATTGTTGAAATATCGCTTTGGACCTTTCTGGCAACAATTTTTTCTCCAGAATAGTCCCTGAATCGTTCGAAGCATAGTGGATGTTAGAGATTGTTTCAATATTGTTTCTACATAGTATTCTGATGTCACAGTTTGCCCTTTGGGGATTATGTGGAGGTGTGAGAGTGCTTGATATGACATCACACCCCACACCATAACCTTTCCAGGAAATTTACCTTTTCAGTCGGGGGGACATTGACACTAGATTTTGCCCAAACTCGGTCGTTTTGCTTATTTGGAGTTTGAAATAACTCGAAGGAGGACTCATCCGAGAATTAAACCCTCTGCCAGTTTCAATTGTCCAATTCTTTCTCTCATTACAGAATTTTAGGCGAGCTGTCCTCTGTTTTTCCGTAAATTTGGGTTGAACCTGAGGTTTGTATGGTCGAACTTTCAGATTTTTGCGTAAATACGTGTGTACCGTCACGTGGGAGATAGAAAACCCTTTAGATTTAAGATTCCTGGAGATAAGTCTTGTGGATTTCATTTTTACAGATTGTCTTGGCAATGACCACTTTGGGCACCATAGTGACGGACGTTTTTCTTCCACGGCCCCCCCTTTTCTGTAGAGACTCACCAGCCTTGGACCTCATTAACCAACGCCGAATGGTACGGACAAATACCCCTATATCTTTGGCAACTTTTTTAATAAAAATTCCAGCTTCTATCATGCAAACTGCACGTGTACGGGCGGCTAGAGTTACTTCTTTGAACTTGATTATTTCTAGTCTATGAGAACTAAGGATATTTGAACAAAAGAATTTTTTTGATTCAAAACTTAAGAATGAATATAAATTATATTATTTACAGTATGTAGAAAGAGAATTTGAAGCTAAAACACGATTAATTTAGTTAATTAATAATCTTATTTGATTTCAAAAAAGGGACATCAATTTCTTAGCAACCTGTAGAGTACTCTCAGTTCCACAAAAAGTTTAAAAAAAGAATTTGCACTATAGAAATAAACAATAAACTCCATAAAAATATCATGTGAAGAATATTTATACATATACACATTCTATTAAAATTTCGGCCTTCTATCATCTAAAATGACTGAGTTATAGTAGATAAACTGAAATTTCTAATAATAAAAAAGGTGACAATGACGTCATAATTCCATGATTAGTCTACATTTTCGTCTAAGGTCAGATTTTAATGGAGCCATAACCAATACACTCACACATGCTAAAAATCAGCTTTATGTACCTTGCAATTTCTTTAATCAATTCGTTACAGATATAAATATATAGTATATATATCTACAAGCGCGCTTCGCTTACTTGCGCTGCGCGACTTACAGACACTGCGTATTCACAGACTCGCCCTGCGGGCGCCTGGAATTACTCAATCTTACCTATTTTGTAAATTTTTACTCTCTACAAGCGCGCTTCGCTTGCTTGCGCTGCGCGGCTGGAGGACACTTTGTGTCCGCCGAAGGCTCCCTTCGGTCGCCTGGGGTCACATTGGTTAATTATAAGGGAGATAACATCTCTAAATACTTCTGTCCTACTGTTATAATCTACTATATCGCACGAAAAATCACCAAATTTATCAATTTTTAAAATTTTTGATGAGTAATGATGGCGTCATAACAAAGTGATGAGTCATCATTTTTGATGATAGTAGCATCATATGTGAGGTATGTTAGTATATAGATTCAATTAAAATTTCAGCCTTCTATCTCCTATAATGGCTGAGTTATGCCCGAATAACTGTGTTGCTTAACTTTTAAAAGTGTGACAATGACGTCATAATTCCATGATGAGTCGACATTTTCGTCTGAGCTCAGAACTTACTAGAGCCATAGCCAAAAGACCCCCACATGCCAAAAATCAGCCTTCTGCACCCGGCCGTTTCTTCAATCAATTCGTTACAGAAAGATATCAAAGCACATGCTTTTGGCTTTGAAGTATTAATAACAATGACAATCTATTGTAGTGTCGTACAATGTTTTCTATTGTGAAAATTTGTTTCTATTTTTTGCAGTGGTGTGAAAATTTCGCTTAGATCTTAGAACTTATTCATAGTCATATCATTTGACACCTACATGCCAATTTTCATATCACCACGACTTGCCAATTTTTCAATCAATTCGGACTAACACAATGTATATATATATTATTTAAATATTACCAACTTACTTCATGCTAGAGCTCACCGGCACAACTAAGCCAAATGTACTTTATTCATGTTGTCGAATTTTTTTTAAGCTAATCTAGAAATAGGTAAATTAACAACTGAATAATGGAGGGATAATAGTGCTAAAATTGAGATTCTACCTAGTATTGAAGAGTAACAGTGTTGTATTCGTGGATCCATTTGGTGCAAAAATGGAAAACCGCCACTATGTTTGTCAGATTAATGTATCGTCACTCAATACTTTCTTGACCAAACTCGAAGTTAATACACCTCGACCTGGCAGATCCTTAGAACAGTCGCCATTGAGGCAATTTGTAGTAAATGTTGAATGAATTTGAAGAATCACGGCCTTATATATAGTTCTAGCGTTTTTAAATATCTCAAGACTTCCGCAATCGCTGGAAAACTATTTGCATGAAGAGTAGAAGCCCCAAGATACATGAGTAATGTTGCTGTTAATTACGTTAAAGAAACTTTGCAACTATATATATATATATAATCAAAATCTACACATTCTAATTAGTAATAGTTGAAGATTTCTAATAAATTCCTCAATCCAATAAGTATAATGGCACAAAGTAGTAGTGATTGATAAATTGAAACATTAGGAATTGATAATTGTTAAGAAATATTCTACTATTAACTAATTCGAATCCGCAGATTTCGAATTTGCAATCCGATTAGATGCATCGCTTACCGTTTAGGAGTTTTAATCTTCATGACTTGATCAACTTTAGTATTAATTGAACGTGGAATATGAAGTGTACAGTTACATTTGTCCGAGTACATAGTGTATAAAATATTTCCTGGGGCTCATGCCCCCCTGAGACAACCTTACGGACTCTCACTGTGTGCCCACCTAAATAGTATCTTTTAAAATCTGTACCCCTCTTGAGAAATGTCTAGCTACGCCCCTGACTAGCAGCATCTGGCTACATACATAGAGAATTGGGAACAAATGTATTTTAATCGAGAAATATTTCATATAAATACTATTCCTTGTAAAATGACATTATTTAATCAACGCATGGAAATATTTGATTCGATCTCAAATGCATAATTAATTATAGCTAATTGCGACCTTTGTTAGGTTGCTGATGATTAGATTTACATGGAAAAAGAAAATCGAGTTGTAATTATCAAATTTGAGCATTTTCAATGCGTAAATATCGCATCAAGATGGAATACTCTCGATTTCTCCACAATTTCCAACATGATTTTCAGAATATATATCCAAAAATATGATCACCATAACAATATTTATTTGTATAAAATATTTTATGGTTAATAAAATACTTTTATACTCGGCATATGCAATGTCGATGCTCCTGGTTAACCCCGAATAAATTGCAAATATATGCTTGTCAATGTTTAATTCTAACTTTGCACAGACATAGGAAAGAACATTTCAAAAACACAAATGATTCCAAAAATGTTGGGCCAAGTAGGAATTATTACTTGGCACAGAACAGGAATAGTTCACAATACATTCTACACAGCAACCTCAGTTTCTCGTAACTTACTATTTAGATCTCTATGCGAGACAGTAATTCAGTTATCATTTCATTTTTCGCAAGTTCTTCTCTGCAGATTTACACTTAGTTGTTGGTATATTTTATCTGAGGATGCATAATTGTGTCTGAAACCATGAGAATCGCTTGATAGATTTTGGATTATTACATTCGACGACCCGTAAATTTAGATGTTGAAGTAATCTCATACAACGAGCCCACCTCAAATGTTTATTCTTTTCCAAATGTACAGTTGTGCATCCAAGAAACACAAAGCAGTGGCGTCGTGCTCTATGACATTGAGGACTCGTGTCTCCCCAAATATTTCTTGGGGCCTCTCTCTCCGAAATTTTTTGTGCATTCTGGATATTGTATTTGCTCCCTCCCCCAGGATATTTACTAGGATTCCTAGATTTTAAAATTGCTGATATATATTCGAAAAAATTTCTAATTATAAATAGAGTAATAATGACGTCATATTTCCATAATGAGTCGATATTTTCGTCTGAAGTCAGAGCTTAGTAGTGGCATTAGCCAAAATACTAGAAAACATTCCAAAAATCAGCTCTTCATTCAATTCGTTTCAGATATATAGACATATAAATACATCTTAATCTATTTGTAATAGTATGTATTTTCACGCTCCTAAACACTTTTTTCATGCTTAAAAATCTACGCCTAAAGGAACGTCTCGCGTACCTGTATGATTACTTGTGATTACTTAATCATGTTGAAATATTGGTTTTTAATTAATATTAAATAATGTTTGTTAGCTAAGTTTTTAAACAAATAAAATTTATAAAATGAAAAAGCCCTAATTTACTGGCAAAAGAATTATTCTATTGGAAACATGTATTCATTCCCTTATATCAATGATTGATTGAACAAATTGCTTTTACACTTCAGAAACCTCCTCTAAAGTTAAGATATAAACTGTCCTTTTAATGAATTACGAAAGGTAATAGAGCCTATGCCCTCATTAGTTGCATTTAATTCTAACGAAATTGAGGTACAATTTGAAATTTGAGGACAAATTTGGATTGAAAAGAACAGAAAGGGAGAACCAGTTCCTCAGTATTTTATCGAAGCATTTACATCTTACAGTAAAGACCTACTGCAGGCACAAACGCATTCTTGAGATCCCGCGGTTTGGGCCCCTAGCACTAAATGCTAGCGTTTTAGAGAACCTTCATTTTCTAAGTCCCTTGTGATTTAAGACTAAATCAGTGTTGTAGGACCGCAACAGATATTGAGGGAATTCAGTAAAACATGGAGCACTGTTAATTATATTAATAATTACATTCATGATTATATATACTATTTATTTATCTATAAATATTCATTATAAATAAGATGATATTGCACGATTTAATTCAATTTGACTAGCGACTGTTTCACTTGATTGTTTTACCTTTATAATTAAATTTAGGATTATTCGGATAATATATTGTATTGTGTCTCACAAAAAGATCTTCTTGACTCATGAAAAAATGAAATTTAATCAAGAAAAGAAAAAATCAAAGTTAAATACTGATTTATTTCATCAGGACAAAGATTTTAGTAGTTCTCAATCTCCACATCAATCGATTAGTTCAATTTTTATTGAAGCTGGTGATTTAAATCTTCAATCAATTCTATATTTTACTGAAAACCAATATTCATTACTCTATAATGTTTTAAAATCTTCGTATATTAATAGTAAGGTTAGTACATTTCCTACTTTATTATGAAATACTATTATTTATTTATTTGTACTTTGATTTAATGTTAATGCTCGAGAAAGTTTGTGTAGTGTTTGAATTTATTCGAAAATCCCTACTCTCACACTAGAACATTAACGAAAAATAACTTTTGAGGGCGATACTTTCAGCATAATCTGTAATTTATCCTTTTTCTCTCTCAATTTCACGAAAAGTGTATAATTGCAATGATTAGTTACTCATACCCAAACAAATGTCACCATTTTCTGAAATTTATTTTAAAATTTTACTCTACCATATTCGATATCAGTGGACATATCTGAGAAAAACAAACAAACAAACCTCGATATTATCTAACCATTTGAAATTTTTCGATATCACATTTCTACGATACTAGGCAGTCAAAAATATTGTCTGAATAATATGGTAAGTATATATATCTATAGACATCTCGGATTGAATGCCGTGTAGGAATCTACTATAAAAGGTTTGTATAAAAAGACATATGAAAAGTTAACTTATATTTTGAAAATTTTGGATATTTAATATCGAAAAAATGTTTAGGACTTCCTGCGGTGGCTTAAGCTATCAAATAACTCGGCTTATCAGCGTCAAATATTAAATAAATTCCCAAATTAATGGATGGGTAGGTCGAATTCTGGAATAGAGATGACACACCATATCATCACACATGATGTTAAACAATTGAAATTACAATATTGAAAAGCGTTATGAGTGAACAGTTTTTTTGAGAGTCAGACTGACTGGAGAAATTGACAAAATACTCGGGTGTGCTAAAATTAACCTTTTTAAATCTTGTAGTTTCTTCAAAGTAATTACTTACTTCTACTTGGGTGGTGCAGTGGTTAGGGCGTTTGAGCACCGTGACTTAGGTCACGGGTTCTAACCTCGTCCTAGTCATTTGCATTTTGCTCTCAATTACTACTTTGCTTCGGTAATTTAATCGGTAATCTAATTCCAGCTACGAATATAAGCTTCTGAAGGATAAAGAAACCACTTACACCTCAAGACGAACATTGTTCTCTCCAAAATTGATAATCACGGGCGTCTAATATTACATTCATGGATAAATTGGCAATTATTTTCCTAGATAGACCTCTAAAAAGATCTCCATTAGTTCACTATCATTTTCTATGTAAATAAGGATCTTCCAAGCAGAAATAATTGATTCTAAGACCAACTCAGATGAGTTTCTCAAACCTCCACCATCGGAGAGTTCTAAGAGCTTGAACTGAGATATAGCATCGGGTTCATCTACAAGTAGGTTTCATTCAATAGTTAAGATGTCTCGGCTTATACGACACGGTTTTATGTATAGATGCACTGGATACCCAGCAATAAACGCCAATTACTGAAGCACTTGGAAACTACATTCGATATCGGATAAATCTGAAATGGCACTCAAGAATGAATCTGTCGACTTCACAGGTAGAATCTAGGCTATCCGATGATGAAAATGATTGAATGAACCCTTGACTTTGAGACTGCGCTCTGATTCTAATATCTGAAGGTATGCAACATGATAATTAGCTCCAGACATCACACGGTACAGTCCAAAATGGTGTTCCGATGGATCGGTCTGTAGGAAAGATGTTAATAGATATGAAAAGCCACAGTTCTCAGTTAGAAAATTTGCTATCTGTGGTAACACGAGGCATGCATTTTTGAAACTGGTGAATGTTTGCTTGCTTGATTTGCAACCCTTCTCATGCAAAGACTGCCAAGCCTCAAGCCAGTAGACAATTAAAGTCACGAAGATAAAGCGGTCATCATTGAATGTCAATGGTTTAGACATCGGGTTACTCAAGCGAATATGTTTGTATGGACTATTAACATTGAATATCTTCCAGAGAGATAGGAAAATCCCAACGAAATATGAAGTGTTAGATTTAAATGCAGGAGTACGTGTCTCATTCTGGATCGCTAAAGCAGCAATTGTTGATTCATGAATAACCATTCTGACGTTCAAGATTAGAATGATAACAAGTTCACGAAAAGAAGCATGTGACATATTTTCAGAGGATACGCACATTGGTCGATAGAAATACAATTTAAATCAGGATAGGAGAATAGCTTGCTATCACATATTTTGATTTAACCAATTATTACGAATAGTTTTAACAATGTGTCCAAAGTCAAAGGTAAGAAAAAGACTCGTCTCGAGTTTTCAATTATGAGAGAACAATTTGAAAAGTTTTACATTAAGAAGATAATTGTCGGTGGAGATGATTTTAACGAATAACCCACAATATTCCACATCATGAATACAAGGTTTGATCGTGTTGAATAACTTGGTACGATTATCGGGCTCGAGATTAGAAGCAAACAATCTTCCTCCCTTGTAAGAAATGTCTGATTTCACGTGAATTTCATCTACTAGTATTTGCATAATGACATGCCTTTGTTCTGGAGTATATGCTAGTGTAGCTTGCTTAAGGAATGTGAAGAACTCGTTTTCAATACCAAAAGATGGATATAACTTTTATAATGTATTGGAATGAGGGAGGGATATGCAAGACATGAAATAAGATGCGTTTTGAGAGATAAAATCTGCGTCAGTACGTTATACCTTCGCCTGTTTTATCTTTTATATATAGTCAGGTCAAAATAAGAAGCAAATAATCCCAACCAAAAAAAAATTGCAAGAAATTGTTTTATTGCATTTTCCGTAGTATCATGTCTTAAGAGTAACATACTAAAAGTTTACCGAAATCGGAGTATCAGAAAGTGATTTGCCACGACCCCGGACTATAAAAATCGCCTGTTTTGAAAATTGTGTTTAACCTTTCAAATGATTGCAAATCAGTTTTTTGTCATATTCGTGCTCAGCATCAAAATTCCGACAATTTGATATATATATTGACTATATTTAGAGCAAAATATTTTGGGCCCTTCCTAGCAACACCCTGGAATGTAAAAATTCACATCTCCAAATTTGTTGCAAACCATATCGAGTGACCCCTTGTTTTTCTCGGCTATGCTTGCTGAGTACGATTTTCTTAATATAAATAGTCTAAACGTTAGTTTTAAAATATTATGGTTTGCGACTGGTGGTATTCATGTATTTTTAGCATAGATGGATTGATATGTTCACATTTCAATACCATCTTTGGTTTCATCATCCGATGCAATTCCTTCTTTCATATTGCCAATGTTGTCCTCTTGGCATCGTCCGCATGCTTGAGAACAGTTGAGTCCTTGTTTTCTGCAGCTACATCTGAGACTACTACTATAGCCTGTGGAACAGTTCCAGTAGATCAATTTCAGGAGTGCTTCGGGTGCAGGGTTACTGTCCAACATGACTGCGATTAGGCTGTTATCTTGGCAGTTCCATCCCCATTCGGTGACCTCCATACCATCAGCCGTGCCCATCCACAACATCACCTGGAAATAGCAACTCAGAGAGTGTAATTCGTGGTGGAGACTGTAGGTGACAGTCTTTCGTGTGTAGCTAAGCTTTTAGCTGCACTCACTCCTTGCAGAAGATATCTCAAGTCGCGAAGACTGTCCCCAGGGTTTGCATTGAACAACGCGATCATGACTTTATAACCAGTGCTTTCTATCACAACTGGATTTTGGTTTGGTGCTGAAAGCATCAGGTTTTTAAGATGGAATCCTCTTTGAACATGTACAGAGCAGACTTCTTTCCGATCCCGAAAATGCTGGAAGTGGTGTCACACCCGGTGAATGATTGCAGAAAAAGCGCTGTGGCAGATTTTGTCCCCAAGCACCTGCTTTATCACCTTTATATCATACACTACGGTTGGTTTCCCTTTATCCGAGCGGAAGTATATCTTCTTTGCATTGTTGTTACGTGTGTATTGCAGCAGCAGAACCATAGATCAGTATCCTCGCCTATGGGAGCTATTGTTTTGGAGGAGGCCATTGATACAGCTGCCTTCACAATGTCAACATCGGCATCCTCCTCAGCGTGTATTACATGGCACCCTCTTTCTCTCATACGTTCAGAAATGAGACGGATGATGGGCTGTTTGTTGGCTTGATTGTAAAGGGAATCCTCCTTATTACTACAGTCTCCGCCACGAAATTTCACCTTCTGAGGTGCTATTTCCAGATGATGATGTGGATGGGCATGGCTGATGGTATGGAGGTCACCTTGCACTCCTGAAAATGATCCACTGGAACTGTTCCACAGGCTATAGTAGTAGTCTCAGATGTAGCTGCAGAAAACAAGGACTCAACTGTTCTCAAGCATGCGGACGATGCCAAGATGACAACATTGGCAATATGAAAGAAGGAATTGCATCAGATGATGAAACCAAAGATGGTATTGAAATGTGAACATATCAATCCATCTATGCTAAAAATACATGAATACCACCAGTCGCAAACCATAATATTTTAAAACTAACGTTTAGACTATTTATATTAAGAAATTCGTACCCAGGAAGCATAGCCGATTAAAACATGAGGTCACTCGATATGGTTTGCACCAAATTTGGAGATCGGAATTTTTACATTCAGGTTGTTGCTAGGGAGGGCCCAAAATATTTTGCTCTAAATTATAGTCAATATATATATCAAATTGTCGGAAATTTGATGCTGAGCACGAATATGACAATAAAAAAAAGATTTGCAATCATTTGAAAGGTTAAACACAATTTTCAAAACCGGCGATTTTTATAGTCCGTGGTCAACGACGAGGTCGTGGCAAATCACTTTCTGATCCTCCGATTTCGGTAAACTTTTAGTATGTTACTCTTAAGACATGATACTACGGAAAATACAATAAAACAATTTCTTGCAATTTTTTTGGGGTCATGCATCGTATTGACCTGACTAATATATATGTATATACAAGCGCGCTTCCCTTGCTTGCGCTGCGCAGCTGGCGGACACTTTGTCTCCATCGGAGGCGCCTTTTAGGCGCATGAGGTCACCATTATTTAGTTATTTGGGAGATAACATCTCTAAATACGTCTGGCCTACTGTTATAATCGATATCGCACGAAAAATCACCAAATTAGTCAATTTCAAACTTTTTAATGCGTAATGATGACGTCGTAACAGAGTGAAGAGTCATCATTTTTTTAAAAGTTATTACCATAAATATATTCTATTTACCTAAGTAAATTAATATCACTATATAAAAGCTTTCCAACGGTGGGAATTCTTGAAATATGACACCTAACGTCAGGACGCGTCCGGAACCATTCGGACGAAAATGACCGTCTTGAATTTTTTTAACTCCATGATTTTTCGCTTCTTTCGGGTATACTAGTAAATGCTTTCTAATCTAGATATATGTTTATTTCTAACTCTAATTGTCTTAAATACGAATATATCGAAAATGGAGTATACCTGGTGTGTCATTGTATTTTCTCATAATATTGGAGTGCACTCGACTGTTTTTTTTGTTAATTGAATTTATGCACTAGTTGTATGCTATCAATCGTGATAAATATTAATTAAACAAAGTATTTCATGGCATTCTTGACTAAATTCGAATTGAAATAATAGTTATAGTAGTGTGAGTTGTTACAAAAGTAATTAACTTCATATCTTGTTTCAAAAATATCGTTCATAAAAGTGTACAAGCGCACTTCGGGAGCCTGGAGTCACATTGATTAATTATATGGGATATAGCATCTCTAGATACGTCTGTTCTACTGCTATAATCGAAATCGCTCGAAAAAATCACCAAATTTGTCAATTTAAATTTTTGATGTGTAATGATGACGTCATAACAGAGTGATGTGTCTTCATTTTTTTATGATAGTTGCATCATATGTGAAGTATATTAATATATGCATTCTATTAGAATTTCAGCCTTCTATCTCCTAAAATGGCTGAGTTATGTTCGAAAAACTGAAATTTCTAATTATTAAAAAGGTGACAATGGGGTCATAATTCCATGATGAGTTGACATTTTTGTCTGAGGTCAGAGCTTAGTGGAGCCATAGCCAAAAGATTCCCACAGGCCAAAAATCAGCATTCTGTGCTTGGCAGTTTCGGGAAATGTGACGTAATTGTCACCTTTTTAATAGTTAGAAATTTCAGTTTTTCGAACATAACTCAGCCATTTTAGGGGATAGAAAGCTGAAATTTTAAGAGAATGTGTATATTAATATACAACTATCATCAAACTATCATCAAAAAATGATGATTCATCATTTGGTTATGACGTCATCATTATGCACCAAAAATTTTAAAAATTGACAAATTTGTTTATTTTTTATGCGATTTCGGTTATAGCAGTAGGATGGAGGTATCTAGAGATGCTATCTCCCTTATAATTAATCAATGTGACCCCAGGCGCCCGAAGTGCGCTTGTATACTATTATGAACGATATTTTTGAAACAAGATATGAAGTTAATTAGTTTTGTTACAACTCATACTGTACCATAACTCTTATTTCAATTCGAATTTAGTCAAGAATGCCATGAAATACTACTGTTTAATTAATATTTAACACGATTGATAGCATACAACTAGTGCATAAATTCAATTAACAAAGAAAAAGTCAAGTGCACTCCAATCTTTCGAGAAAATACAATGACACACCAGGTATACTCCATTTTCAATATATTCGTATTTAACACAATTAGTTTTAGAAATAAAAATATATCTAGATTAGAAAGCATTTAGTATACCAGAAAGAAACGAAAAATCATGGAGTTAAAATTTCCAAAACGGTCATTTTCGTCCAAAGGGTTCCGGACGCGTCCTGACGCTACGTGTCATATTTCAAGAATTCCCACCGTTGGAAAGCTTTTATATAGTGATATTAATTTACTTAGGTATATAAAATATATTTATGGTAACAACTTTTGCGCGCAATTATTTCGAGTATTTTGATCAAAAAATCATTCTGCGGTGTATAGCCCTGCCCGTCCATTGTCTAAATTATATGTGGTTGCACAAATAGAGTGATTATCAACGCCAGTAAGCAGACAAAGCATTGCTAATTCTGCATTCTTTCCCCAAGCATCAGTCCTTGATATGTCATTGAGATGTTCATTTAAAAATTCATTATAGACAAATATTACTATTAGAGTTTCCTTGTATCCACTTGCCAAGAAGGAATTTAATATTACATTTTTACAGAATTTTAATGAGTCTGATTTCCAAATATTATGTGTGATATCGCTCAGTATAAACAATTGCTATCTCCATTTACAGGCTAAATGGTCAATCTAAATCTGTTCTGCAATCGAACAGTAAAGTTTACTAATACTTTTAACCAACCCGTCAGCAGTCAGTATATTTACTGTCACCATGTAACGTACTTCTGTCTTCAATAGAATAGAACTAGACAGTACTTGTTTGTCAGTTAATCTAGTTGTTTTGAGCTTTTCCTTAGTATAGGTTATCAAAGGATGGTGGATAATTACCAGAAAAGGTCTCAATCGCTTCTGTAATTGCACCATCTGTTTTGGAAGAATTTAGTTTAGATATGTTAAAATGATAAAATGATTACTGCATTTTAGATCCAACCATGGATACTTCGTCTTTTATCAGTAGTTAAAAATTATTGAATCTGTTGCGAAGAGTGTTACACATATCAGCATTAAGATTGCGCATTTCTCCACTAAATTTGTTGAAGGAAGAGGAAATGCTGAATGCAAAAGTAAAATAAGATAAAGTTTCATTTTCTGCGTTTCAATATAATTCTGTACTCTTTTAATGATCTCTATTCAACAACTGCGATTGTGAAACTGAAAAGTTCTGGATTATTGGGATTCCAGTTAAGATTATAACGAATGATTTGTAGAACATTCCAAGGAAACCTGTCTAAGTTGTCATGAACTGTCGTCTGTTGAGGAAACGAGTTGTTTCTTCACAGAAACATTACATCATTTAAAAATATATTATTCGTTGGTAACAAATGTTAAGCAGATATTGCATCTATAGGACTCAAGTCATTATGCAAGTACCACGGCCTCGTTTTATAATTGCGCAACTACAACAAGGAAAGGGAAAACAAACACACATTAATTTATCGCTATTATTTACAAGTGCTGAGATACGAGCATAGGCTGCCATCATGCAAGGTACAAACATACTCAATCAGACCCCTAATCAATTATTTCAATCTACATTGCAGATAATGTGGATTACATGTCAAAACTATTGATGGTGTGAATACCTTCCATGGCATGGGCATGATAGCAACAATTACAACAACTGTAATATTTGTAATCGATTAATCATTCCCAATGTTTTCAATTTTTCAAGAAGTGCTATTCTGTGCCACATATATCCATTTTAATCACTATACATGATGGTGATGAATTACCTTTGGTCGCAAAGGTTGATAATTTTATTCATTGGGATGAGCAATTTATTAGAATACTTCAACTATGACTAATTCCAATGTGTAGATTCCGAATCTGAAATCAGACTTTTAAAAAATAATGAAGTATTCAAATACTTTTGTCCCGTTAGTGTAGAGACTACTAAACATTTAAGTTGAAATATAGTGTATGTATATGTATATCCCTCTTAAACATTCAGGTTCAGTAGATTTGCGTGAAATGTATATTATGGAGTGCGATGCGGATTTTGCTGCCCCTAATTCGGGTCACTTGGGACCTATGATATTGGTCACTTCTTCGTAGTAAAGCTGTTGCACAGGCTGTACGAAGTCACTCTTTTGTTGACACGGCTCCTATGTCAGCAAGGACCTTTGGAACTGACACTGAATAAACTGGACCAGAATCAGAATATTCAGTTTACAACACTATAAAAGAGACCTCGAGGAATGTGACTGATGATGTGACAATCTAAGAAATAGCTACACTTTACAATTAAGTCATGATTAGTGGAATATCAGCTATCAATGAAGAATTGATCGAGTTCTTGCTAGAGCATCGGAGAAAATCCAAGCTAGAAGAAATCACTCCAGGATCTTCACACAGGTACTTGTGGATCCTGTATATTTATATGATTGATATTTTACGAACCTTCTTGAAGGCTGAAAGTATGGGTAACTGAAAACTATACCTCCCCAGAGCATGTATGGTATGGGAAGTATGCCACCATATTTCGTTGCTTCTGGTCACAACTTGTATGGTAAGCTCGTTTACATCTAGTATTTGAAACAAAAAGTGAAACCTCCGGGAGAAACACCCTGACGTACAATCTTTTCTCGTAAATCAGGGCTGTCCAACTATATTTACTTCGGGCCGCAACTACTTCATTCTACAAACGGGTGGCCGCTGGCCGCGTTGAGCAGGTGACCGCTATACACAGTTTCAATATTATGGAATTTCGGACGAGACTGTTCATTGGTTACTGCTATAGACAAGTGACCGTTATAGCAGGTTCGACTGTAATTGCAACTACCATAGAAGGGATTATTACAACACTTTCAACAAATACTACCTCAGTAGAATAGTTTCAAGATAATGTAATTAATCCCATTGTGGGAACCTGCCAGTCTACTTATTGAATTACTACCAAAGTAGCAAATCTTCAAGGCAGAGCGATCGATTCACCAATGGGAACCCTACCACTCCACTTATCTGAATTACTACAGAAGTATCAAATTTTCAAGGCAGAGCGATCGATTCACCAATGGAACCCTACCACTCCACTTATCTGAATTACTACCGAAGTAGCAAATCTTCAATGCAGAGCGATTGGTTCACCTGAGTGAATACTACTCAAATGTACATCAGAACGCATGTTATTAAAACAGCACACTGAGTACAAATACAGCTGATTCACATAAAACATGCGTAATAATATGTAGAACGACTAAGATGTCACTCTCCCCTGCAATAGAAGCATCTAGTCTCGGGAATGATTCCCATAGACTCACCATACTAACCAATCTTCACAGCACAATTAAACCAATGGAATAATCAGTGCAGGATAAAGTCAGTAAAATTATCGAGCTAACCATTACTAGTATATAATGGATCAAAGTGTTCCATTCCTATCTGATGGTGAATCCGGTGAAATAAAACACCTAATTTACGACCATCATAAATAGGGTCACACTGTGTTTGAGAATACGATAAGAGCTCTCACTACCAAAAATGACATGAGATAGAGTCCGATAGAAACAGTTACCGTCGCCATACACTAGACACAAATACATTTAAGGGCCAAATTTATTGCGCAGTCTAGCTTTAAGTGACTGATAGTAGTGCAAAATAGGACCACGAGACATTATATCTTCTCTATTGGGTCAAATCGCTTCATTCTCCAACTCAATTGATTGGGCCAGATTATATCGCATTATGAGAATAAAGTTATTAATTAGAGCGATTTCCAAATGTCCAGTCATACTTGGATACCTAATGATTGCATTGAAAACAACATCAGACGATTCAAATGTAACGTGGTTAATGTGAAAAGCATTGTTTTCAAGATCCTCCAATGTAGCAACGCTACTCTGACTGAACTCGAAGATTTTAGATAGTTTACTCTTCCTCTCAGAATCAGCAATGATTACCCCCTTTTTGGCATGAGAAAGAACTGGTGACAGCTTAGGAGAATCAAACGATATATCATCCAGCGAAAATTAATCAATCAAATTCTGGCTAAATGACGAAGGCTTTCCAACGTAAGTTAGAAAAACCTCCCGATATACGACATTCTTAACAAATACTCCTTCTCTAGTAGACTGTTGTCCTCCACAAACCATGGTCTTCAAACCTCTAGGATTCTGAACGCGACTAAGAGCCACATAGAGTTGACCATGCCTGAATATGGCTTCAGGGGAAGGAAGGAAAGTACCAACATTCTCTAAACTCTGATCTTGACCCTTATTTATTGTGATACATAAGGCAAGCCGTACTGGGAACTGTTTTCGCTTTAAGATAAAAGGAAGGCCAGAATCTGAAGGAATAAGTAGTGGAATGCGAGGAATGAATACTCGAGTCCCCGCATAGATACATGTGGCAATCGCAAGAGCACAGGTCTCTCAGAGTTCGATCCATGCATTCAGCAACATGCTTATGGGCAAGGTTGAGTCAAATCAATTTGATTTGAAAAAAACTTCATTTTTTGATTTGATTTGATTGAGTTGGTTAATAAAAAATGATTGAGAATACGATAAGAGCTCTCACTACCAAAAATGACATGAGATAGAGTCCGATAGAGACAGTTACCGTGAGTTGATTGATCTGAATGTTGTCATTGAATAAAATAGAATGATCTGAATTATCTGAAATTTCATTTAAATTAATTGAATTGAATTGGATTGAATTGAATTGAATTGAATTGATTTGAATTGAATTGATTTGATTTGATTTGAATTGATTCGAGTTATCTGAATTGATTTTTATTTGAATGAACGTATATACTGGAATAGTTGCCGGCCCTCGAACCATCCCCCTCCAAAAAGAATGTTCTAAATTTCTTGGTTCACTCGTGCGGTTATATTTATCGAAAGCTCTCTTGCATATGTATTGTGAAACATTTATTTTTCTTCAGTGGCTAATTGCTAAATGGGGGTAAAAATTATCTACGGTATCTGAATTGAATTAAATTGAATTGATTTGAATTGATTTGAATTGAATTGAATTGAATTAAATTGAATTGATTTGAATTGAATTGATTTGAATTGAATTGAATTGATTTGAATTGAATTGAGTCGAATTGATTGATTTGGATTGAATTGAATAATTAAAATGAATGAGCTGAACGATTTGAATAAGCGCAAATGATTGAATTGATTGATCTGGTGTGTTTTATGTAAATGATCAGATGCAATATTACAAAAAAATAATTCAAATCATTGAGTTTGACACAACCTTGCTTATGAGACATTGGAGCCTCATCCCACAGAGTGATTTTTTGATCAAAATACTCGAAATAATTGCGCGCAAAAGTTATTAGCATAAAATATTATATATACCTAAGTACAATTAATATTACTATATAAAAGCTTTCCAACGGTGGGAATTCTTGAAATATGACACCTAACGTCCGGACGCATCCGGAACCCTTTGGACGAAAATGACCGTCTTGATTTTTTTGTAACTCCTTGATTTTTCGCTTCTTTTAGGTATACTAAATGCATTCTAATCGAAATATATGTTCATTGCTAACTCTAATTGTCTTAAATACGAATATATCGATAATGGAGTATACCCGGTGTGTCATTGTATTTTCTCATAAGATTGGAATTCACTCGACTGTTTTTTTGTTAATTGAATTATGCACTAGTTGTATGCTATCAATCGTGTTAATTATTAATTAAACCGTAGTATTTCATGGCATTCTTGAGTAAATTCGAATTGAAATAAGAGTTGTGGTACAGTGTGAGTTGTTACAAAAGTGTTTAACTTCATATCTTGTTTCAAAAATATCATCCATAATAGTATACAAGTGCACTTTGCTTGCTTGAGGTGCGGGACTGGCGAACACTTTGTGTCCGCCGGAGCCGCACTTCGCGCGCCTGGAGTCACATTGATTAATTATTAGGGAGATAGCATCTCTAGATACGTCTGTCCTACTGCTATAATCGATATCGCACAAAACATCACCAAATTTGTCAATTTTTAAAATTTAATGCGCAATGATGACGTCATAACAGAGTAATGAGTCATCATTTTTGGATGATAGTTGTAGTACTTGTGAGGTATATTAATATACACATTCTATTAAAATTTCAGCTTTCTATCCCCTAAAATGGATGAGTTATGATCGAAAAATTGAAATTTCTAATTATTAAAAGGGTGAGAATGATGTCATAATTCCATGATAAGTTAACATTTTCATCAGAGGTATGAACTTAGTGGATCCATAGTCAAAATACTCCCACATGCCAAAATCAGCTTTCTGTGCCCGGCAGTTTATTCAATCAATTCATTACAGATATATATCTATATATACAGTCGACTCCGCTTAATAGGAGCCACTGTTTAATCGGGTCAACCGCTTAATCGAGCCACTTGTGGCAGGACCGAAATAGCTCTCACGCATAGAAGCTAATGCAGAATATTTTTGGTTAATAGGGTTTTCCGCTTAATTGTTAAAATGTCAAAATGTCTTCTGACCAATGTGACCCTATTAAGCGGAGTCGACTGTCTTTACTATTAAAACTCGAATAATGTAAATACACCATATATATACAAGTATATATATCTGTAATTAATTGATTGAAGAAATTGCCAGACACAGAAAGCTGATTTTGGCATGTGGGAGTATTTTGACTATTGATCCACTAAGTTCATACCTCTGATGAAAATGTCAACTCATCATGGAATTATGACATCATTCTCACCCTTTTAATAATTAGAAATTTCAATTTTTCGATCATAACTCATCCATTTTAGGGGATAGAAAGCTGAAATTTTAATAGAATGTGTATATTAATATACCTCATAAGTACTACAACTATCATCCAAAAATGATGACTCATTACTCTGTTATGACGTCATCATTGCGCATTAAATTTTAAAAATTGACAAATTTGGTGATGTTTTGTGCGATATCGATTATAGCAGTAGGACAGACGTATCTAGAGATGCTATCTCCCTAATAATTAATCAATGTGACTCCAGGCGCGCGAAGTGCGGCTCCGGCGGACACATAGTGTTCGCCAGCCCCGCACCTGAAGAAAGCGAAGTGCACTTGTATACTATTATGGATGATATTTTTGAAACAAGATATGAAGTTAATCACTTTTATAACAACTCACACTGTACCACAACTCTTATTTCAATTCGAATTTACTCAAGAATGCCATGAAATACTACGGTTTAATTAATAATTAACACGATTGATAGCATACAACTAGTGCATAATTCAATTAACAAAAAAACAGTCGAGTGAATTCCAATCTTATGAGAAAATACAATGACACACCGGGTATACTCCATTAACGATATATTCGTATTTAAGACAATTAGGGTTAGCAATGAACATATATCTCGATTAGAATGCATTTAGTATACCTAAAAGAAGCGAAAAATCAAGGAGTTACAAAAAAATCAAGGCGGTCATTTTCGTCCAAAGGGTTCCGGACGCGTCCGGACGTTAGGTGTCATATTTCAAGAATTCCCACCGTTGGAAAGCTTTTATATAGTAATATAATTTACTTAGGTATATATAATATTTTTATGGTAATAACTTTTGCGCGCAATTATTTCGAGTATTTTGATCAAAAAATCATTCTGTGATATCCCAGACCAATAATTTGCACGCTGGATGAGGCGAGCAAGCACACTCTGCTTAGTAATGTTACACTCAGAATGTACATTGGTCGAGAGAGGAACTTTCATTCTCGAATGTACAGTCCTGACACAATTTAGGAGGAGTGCCGCAATCCCCGAAGAAGCCAATGCAGGGAAATCTCTCTCCTAGAACGGACCTTAGTTAACAGTGTATTATTGTAAACGAATGTTTACCTATACCGGTCCATCCACGAAGAACACCTTAAGATAGACCGCAGAATCATCAGTGGCCTTCATCACAGTGTTGAAGACAATCAGTTTGTCTGCATTGTGTAGTGGCACATTGACACGCACCATTTTCAACAGATCACTAACACAATAATCAAGTTCATTCTGTATGATTCTGGGTTCTTCGTGCGGATTAAGCATATGCTTAGGCACAGGCATACCTGGGTAATCCTCTAAAGACTTTCCATGTCTCTGTAAGCGATTCTCGATATCCAACAATACACAGTTTAAAATGTGCTCATCCAATTGGACATCAAGAACTACTCGCTTAGCACGACACAGAAAGTCCTCAGATAAGGAGGTCTGATGGTGTTCCCAAAGGGCTAAGGGATCAGTTGGGACACTAAATAGGAAGACCGTGTCAAAGAGCAGGCGCATCTGTGGGGGTATCACAGAAACAGCCGCTTCTGCCAAACACTGATCTAACTCCGTGTCATTTTCCAATAATCCAAGTCTGCGCGCGGCCTCCTTAATGCTTTCACAGACAGTACCATCAGCGAGAGTACGGATGTCCTGAAAACTCATCCTGTGTCATGGTTGAGGAGCATTATTTGATAAAAACGCTCCCCTTCACCGGGATGAGCTGCATACATGTGACCTATCATGGTGCCATGCCCCTTCACTCTCAACTTCCATTCGCACTTCGATTTATCCCATACAAACTCATCGTGGAAATTAGTATATGTAACCTCCCTAACGCAATGGAATTCCTGGTTTGCAACAAACCATCCAGTCAAAGTGGTGTTCCTTTGTCGGCTCAACACATCATCAAGCTCAGCCTGCTGATTCTCAAGATGCAGAGCTAATCTCAACACATGTGGCAGATTCGCGTGGAGCTCATACGCAAAGATACGATAACACGCTTCAGTGGCAGACACATACCGGGCATCTAAGTAAGTCGATATTTCATCGACACACTTTTTCTATACGGCAGCCTCTGCTTCCTCACCACCTGACTTAATTCCTACAATAGCTCGGTCGTGTCCTTTGTAAACGTATTTGTATAGATATTTAACTGCACTCACTGTACTACAGATTTCTACGTTAATATGAGCATTAAACTTCAACAATAACAATGGATTGTAGGGTACAACCCATCTATTATCCAAGCGTGCCCCACCCACAATAACAGCACGGTCGTCATTTCTACGACGATACAATGGGTAGCCATCTTCAGACGTTGTCGTAACTGCTGAAAATGCCTTTGGGAATCTCTTAGAGGATTTCCCGTCTTTTAAACATGGAGCGCTCTTATTGGCTACACACATGCACCGTGCATCATACTGCTTTTAACGATTGCGTGCTGTCGAGGTTAGATAATTGGGTCAGGAAGCTCAGCACACACAATTCTACCATACTCACACGGTTCCCTAGGCTTATCATGATCCGATAGTATAATCAGAATGTGCGCGTGAAGAAGACCTCTCTTTTGGAATTCAATTGTACAAGCGCGCTTCGCTTGCTTGCGCTGCGCGGCTGGCGGACACTTCGTGTCCACCGGAGGCTCCCTTTGGTCGCCTGGAGGTGAGATTGGTTAATTATAAGGGAGAAATCATCTCTAAATATGTCTATCTTAGTTTTAAAATCGATATCACTCGAAAAATCACCAAATTTGTCAATTTGTAAAAATTTTGATGAGTAATGATGACGTCGTAACAAAGTAATGAGTCATCATTTTTTGATGATATTTGTGTCATATGTGAGGTATGTTAGTATACAGATTCTATTAAAATTTCAGCCTTCTATCTCCTATAATGGCTGAGTTATGCCCGAATAACTGTGTTGCTTAACTTTTAAAAATGTGACTGACGTCATAATTCCATGATGAGTCGACATTTTGCTCTGAGCTCAGAACTTACTGGAGCCATAGCCAAAAGACCCCCACATGCCAAAAATCAGCTTTCTGCGACTGGCAGTTTCTTCAATCAATTCGTTTCAGAGAGATATATATATATATATATAAACAATAATCGAGTTTTAATAGTAAGGATAAACATGAGCAAGGGGTTTACTGAAATAGTCTGAGATAGTCTGGCTTACCATATTTCCGGACTATACTCATTACATCCTGGTACAACTCGAACATATGCCGAGGAGAGCCAGTATAGGAGGGGGGAAGCACTATCTTACGTCCCAACTCTCTGGAGTCTACGTCACCCGCAGCGACTGCATCAGCCAATCCACAGTAGAGATCCACACGAATCTTCTTCTGATTGGTCCTGATGTAGTTCCGACGCTGCTGTTCTATCTTGGCGTATACATCCACAGCATACTGATGGAAAAGTCTACCACTCAGGTGTAGAGGACTCAAGCGGCTCCGTACCATCAGTCGGTATGCATAATACTCCAAAGCGGTGACATTTCCTCTCCCTTTCGAGTGAGGAATGTTGAGATGCCAGCCGTCTTCACCTAGAGGGAATAGTAGGACATAGTGTAGTGTATCGTACCCGCGGTGAGTCTCTGTAATGTGGTGAAGACCGCTCTTCCGCCCGTACAGCACTATATCCCTGCTGGCGACCTCTTCTCCATAACCGTCATTCGGGAGAATGGCAGCTATTTCTTGAGCAGTGGGAGCGTTTTAACGTCGAGAATCTGGACACCCGTCTGCTTTTATCACCATTCTCACGTCAGCTCCTCCCTGCTCTCGCATCAGATATAGTCCCTGTCTAAAAAGTGTCACACACGGATTAACCTCATGTAACATATGCTGCAATCCTTTTAGCTCAGGGAGCGCAGCATCTCCAAGATAGCGCTGAGTTCGCCACTTCGGCATCAGCGGTTCCGTTATGAATGAAGTAGATCTATGCGAATGCGGGTGCCTCGCCTTCGTTAGGCATCAACCGTCCGATACGATGGTGCATCACTCCGTGTATGCGAAATGTGTACACTCCCCGCTTAGCATTTGCCAGACCCTTATCGAGGTTCGCTTCAAGACAAGCGAATGCAAGAGCATTGTTTTATGCTCTGATCTGTTCTATAAACGCTCTTCCCCGCGGGTCTGTAGCCTTTTGCTGGTGCATCAACAGTTTAGGGTGTGGAGCCACAGGAAGTAGAACGACCTTACCCTCCCCACAACAAAAGGAGAACTTGTAACAGGATTAAGTACTACCTGAGAGCTTCTCACCCGCCCAGAATTTTGCCTAACACACGGAGCAGCTGTATGTCATACTTGGGTTACAAAATTCCCGGGAATTTTCAAATGTGGAAACTTTCCGGGAATATTCCAGGGAATTTATAAGACCTGGAAATTTCTGCATAGTGTTTAAATAAATCTGATTGTTTCCGGAGGCATTTCTCTGAGGAAAATAAATTGAATTCAATTAAAACCTTTCTTTATTTGCCCCTAAATACTCAAAGAATAAAGGAAAATTAAAAAAAAATGTAAATTATACAACCAGTGCCGAACTGATTCAAGATGGATAAATAATAAATGTAATACAAAATCGAATACTAGTTGTAAGTATAAGTTATCCAATTCTTCTATATACGTATAACAATCGAGAAACCTATCAAATAGTCTAACAATACGTTTCTGACTAGTTATTAAGTTAAAATGATATGAGATAAAACAGAAGCTTATAGCTTATAATAATATATTGGGTACAGCTCTAGTCAATAAATATCTGACAAATTTCAACCGAGTTTTATTTAACCTCATTGAAATGAAAATTATATTGGCTATAATTGTTCTGAATCTTGTGATTCTCGTGAATGACATTACAATTCAAAATATTGAATACAAAAATTGTGGCTGGTAGGAAAATCGTATACCGAGATGCAAATTAGATGGACTTTTCATATCTACTTGCCAAATTTAATGTATAATGGTGTAGCCAGGACAGTTCTGTTGACAAATACAAACAAACAAACAAAATAATGCATTTTAGAACTGGAGCACTATACAATATTATAGACGGCACAGTAAAATCTATATAATATTTCTCATTATGAAAGAAAAACAAAAATTCCCAAAATTCTCGAAAATGTTCAGTCCTTATAAATTTCCGGGAATATTCCCGGAAAGTTTCCCACCCTTTACAACCCTTGTCATACTGCCATTTGAATGCTCGTCGACAATACTATCAGGAACATTGGTGGCAACAATTGACCTAGCAAAATCTTGGACAATGCTAGATATAAGTCTCTTAGCATACAACTTAGCCTGGTATTTCTGACTTGTGCTGGCTTGCTCTTCTGATTCGCAGGCTATCCTCCAGGCTTGTCGATCCCGCAGGTCTAGGAGGCGATCTTGGCGAGCTTCGTCCGTCTCACTGTCATACCGGAATGCATGACGATCCCGCAGGTCTAGGAGACGAACTTGACGGGCCTCGTCCATCTCACTGTCTAATCGGGATGTCTGACGATCCCGCATTTCTAGGAGACAAACTTCGCGAGCATCTTCCATCTCACTGTCTAAGCGGGGAAGCCTGACGCTGACTCAGATCAAGGCAGCGTGCAACTCTCTTCGCCGCAGTCTCAGCTCGCAAACGGGAATCCTGCTGTTCAACCATATCTCTCAGGCGGGCTCTTCTCCCGGTAGACGTATCTTTTTTCCAATGAATCCGAGTGCGATTTCGCATTTCTCGAAGGCGCATCCCTTTGGACTAGGGAGTTAAGACTCAAACGCAGCATATTTCGTTCACGGTCATTTTGCTTGCGAAGGAGTCGCTCTAGAGGAATTTCTGTGTCTCGAACTTTCCTCACTCTCTCAGCTATAGTGCCACTTTTACGGGTTTGGCGCCCACACTTGTTCAATTTTAGCATTATCTATTTTCGATTCAGAAATATTGGGGCAAAACATACTCAAAAATTATTCACTTACAAAACTCACAATAAAAATCATTGTACTCGACGCTACAATAGACCGTCATTCTTATGAAATACTTCAAAGCCACTATAATGTATTATATCTTAATTTTATTATAGTGTACAGGGTGGCCCATAAGTGATGTCCCACAGATAAAACTTCACAATTGGTAAAACTCATGAAATGACTTAAATTGAAATGACTTAATTTTTTAACACACTAACGTATATTATTGGATAGTAATAGATCATGCTTATTCAATATATCCACCCTTTTTCTTAATTACAGTCCTTAGTCGTGTGGGAACTGATTTTACTGCGATTCGCAAGGTTTCTTGGGGGATTTCATACCAGGCACTTGCTTCAGAGCTTCCAAATTTCGAACAAGCCTCCGTTTCTAATATACACCAGAGTGAAAAGTCTAGTGGGTTAAGGTCCGGAATAGATGGGGCAGGCATTCATCTAGGCATACTGGACGTGCCTAGAGGCGCGTATTTGATCCCATGGTTTATAATTAGGCATATGATTTTTGGGGCTAGGCGCGCGGCATACCCCTACTTAGGCGCGTGGAAAAACATAAATAATATGCTATATGAAAATGAGTCTAGGCGCGTAGAAAAATGGTGACGTCCATTTAGGCGTATAACTTTGGAAAGCTGGATGAAACCCTGGATGGGGCCATTCCTCTTTGCAAATATAGTCAAGAATTTCGGTACGAAGCCAGGAATGAGTGATATTGGCTGCATGAGGTGAGGCACCGTCTTGTTGGAACAAAAAAGGTTCATCATTAAACATCGACATGCTAAGATCTTTGACTATAGGCTTTAAAACAAGGTTTTGGTAAGTCAGATAATTTATTTTGACCCCAGATGGGATGACAACTAGCGGAATCCGACCAAGTGAGTATATTCCAGTCCAAACCATTACATAAATAGTTTCTGTACTCTTTTAACATATCTATAATCCTCGGCGATCGTAGACGTTTTACAAGACAATATTCTGTCGTTTTGTTGATTAGAAGCTTCCTCTTCCGTAAATAGTTTCTCATCTGAGAACAAGACATGATCGAGGCCATGGGTAGCTAAACCTGTCAATGAGACTTTTGCTTATCCTCAGTCTCTTCTTTTTCATTAGCTATGAAAGATAATGTACATTTCGTCTTTTGAATGACGATAAACCCAGGTCTCTTTTTACAATTCGTTGGCGCGAGGAAGGAGAAATCTTGAATTCTGCAGCCATCTTTCTCACCGATCGATTGGGATTTCCCCATACACGACTTCTTACGATCTTCCTCATTCTTGTCGTCGTTACAGATCCTGGACATCTTTATATACACAAGCGCGCTTCGCTTGCTTGCGCTGCGCGACTGGTGAACACTTTGTGAGGATAACATCTCTAAATACGCCTGTTTTACTGTTATAATCGATATCACTCGAAATATCACAAAATTTGTCAATTTTCCAATTTTTGATGCATAATGATGACGTAACTTAATGATGTAACATCATTTTTTGATTATATTTGCATCATTTGTGGAGAATATTTTATACACATTCTATCAATATTTCAGCATTCAATGAACTAAAATGGCTGAGGAATAGTTGAAAAACCGAAAATTCTAATTATAAAAAGGTTACGGTGGGCCTTATTCACTAAGAAAACTTAAGATTTGCTTAACTTTATATAACTTTATATAGTGGAAATTTTGAAGAGTTGCATTACGATTTGGATAAATAGATGTTCAATGATACCAATAGAAATATAAACTACCTAAATACTGGAAATATTCCAAGTCACTCTCGAAATATTCGTGATGTCATACTTAAGTATTATGATGTCATAATTAACTTAAAATATTACGTAACTTTCTGAAAAGTTTAACAAATGAGTCAAAATTTGTCAAGCTTTTCAATTCTACCATTTAAAATGAATAGAGTATGCAATCTATTTGAATTCTTTAAAAATCTCTTCTAATTTTGAAGATTCAAAATTTATTCAAATCTTAAGTTTTCTTAGTGAATAAGGGCCGAAGATCTCATGATTTCAAGATAAGTCGACATTTTCGTCAGAATTCAGGACTTAGTGGAGCCATAGCTAAAAGACTCCAACATGCCAAAAATCAGCTTGATTTGCCTTGCAGTTTCTTCAATCATTTCGTTACAGAGATGTATATTAATATACACTTTTACACATCTATCGAGTTTGAATTGTAAGGGTATACACATTAATCGAGTTTTAATTGTAATGATGTTTCACACCATTTGACGAATTTTGAAAAATATCCTATTGACTTGCTTCCGAAGGTTGACATTGGGTTTTTATGGGTGCAGAGTTCGAATATCATATTTTTGGCTTTATATGATAATTTTTTGTTTCCTTTTGTTTACATTCGTTATATAAAGTAACCCAATTAAAAAAATAAGCTAGGGATTTGCTTCCTAAGTAAGTTCGACATAGGTTATTTAAGGAATATACAGGGTGGCTTGTAAGTTCAGTCCCAAGCTTTATTAGGTATAAAATTTCTTAAACTCAAACAATTTTAGTTATTATGGTCTTTAGATATTGTAATTCGAATATTTTAAATGATTATAAAAGATTTTTCGATTCTATGACTTAGAAATATGTTTTGTATGGTGAGTTTTGAGAAAAAAAATGTGTCCTGGCACGCAGCAAATCGTGAATCAGGGCCCACTGCTTTTCAAGTTTATTTCCAGAGTCTTCAAATCCTAGGAAAAATTAGTTCACACATTTTACTCGAACACTCTAAATTTGTAGAAATGTAGAATGTTTAGATCAGTATATATTGAGAACCTTTTGGATCAGATTTTTTGGTGATGTGTAAAAAAGTGCCATTTTGGGTGATTTTGCAAAATGTACCTAATTTGAACTCGTGAAATTATAATTTTATCTCATTTCTTATAATGAATTCAATGGATTTGTGAAATATTTCCATGGTGAATGAGAGGTATCTGGTGCTAAATCATCATGGAACATCGATTTTAGAGAAGTTTTTACAGAAGCAGTGGCCTGGATTCTCGATTTTCGCTGCATGCCAGGACACATTTTTTTTCTCAAAACTCACCATACTAAACATATTTCTAAGTCATAGAATCGAAAAATCTTATAAAATCATTGAGAATATTTGAATTGCAATCTCTAAATACCATAATAACTAAGATTGTTTGAGTTTAAGAAATTTTATACCTAATAAAGCTTGGGACAGAACTTACAAGCCACTCTGTAGAGTTCGAATGTCATATTTTCGAATCTACAGGGTGGGGCATAAGTTCTGTCCCAAGCTTCATTAGGTACAAAATTTCTTATACTCAAGCAATCTTAGTTATTATGGTCTTTAGAGATTGTAATTCGAATATTCTCAATGATTTTAAAAGTTTTTTCGAGTCTAAGACCTAGAACTGTGTTTTGTATGGTGAGTTTTGTGGAGAAAATATGTGTCCTGGGACGCAGCGAAATTCGAGAATCAGGGCCCACTGCTTATCAAATTATCTTTCTAGAATCTTCAAATTCTAGGACAAATTAGCTCTCACATTTTCCTCGAACACTCTAAATTTGTAGAAATATAGGATGTTTAGATCAGTATATATTGAGAACCATTTGGATCAGATTTTTTGGTGATGTGTAAAAAAGTGCCATTTTGGGTGATTTTGCAAAATGTACCTAATTTGAACTCGTGAAATTATAATTTTATCTCATTTCTTATAATGAATTCAATGGATTTGTGAAATATTTCCATGGTGAATGAAAGGTATCTGGTGCTAAATCGTCATCGCACATCGATTATAGAGACATTTTTTACAGAAGCAGTGGCCCTGATTCTAGATTTTCGCTGCGTCCCAGGACACATATTTTCTCCACAAAACTCACCATACAAAACACAGTTCTAGGTCTTAGACTCGAATAATCTTTTAAAAGCATTGAGAATATTCGATTTACAATCTCTAAAGACCATAATAACTAAGATTGTTTGAGTATAAGAAATTTTGTACCTAATGAAGCTTGGGACAGAACTTATGCCCCACCCTGTATATGATAAATTATTTGTTTACTTCTGTTTACAATAGTTACATAAAATAAACATAATCCCAAAAATTGTCTAGAGATTCACTTCCAACTGTTGACATGGAGTTTTTAATATTGTTGTAATCGAATATGATCATATTGTGGTATTAAATGATAGATATTTTGTTTCCTTTTTTACATTAGGTTAATAATATGAACAAATCTCAAGGAGATTGCTAGAAACTAGCGATCTCAAATTCTTATAATCATGAACCTAATTTTTCTTCGCCAGTTTCTAAATTTAAGTTTTTTAGTAGGGAATTATGAAACAATCAACCATCTCTTTGATTGCTCGCTGAGCAACCCTGCGGACACACTGTGTCCGCAAGGCGCACAGCGCAAGTAAGCGAACACCACATTATTATTTATGATTCAATCTTATATTTCTACTAGTTATTATACTATGACTTCCGTCTGAAACGCGTATTCTCTATATGATTTAATGACTCAAAAGCAAAGTGTGATATATTTAGGAATTAGACCACTTTATGGATCCATCTTGGGAAGTTTTAGGACGAAATGTTTTCATTCAACATCTAGTTTAAGCATGTGAATTAACATAATTAGTTATTCCAGAATGTATATAATTATTGGAATATTTGCAAAATCCCCTCAAAGAAAATGGATTGAATTCATTTTTTTTAATGGACGGTTTTTAAATTCTTTTTGTTGAAAACAAAATTTTAAAACTGCATTATTTGCTTTTCAGATTATATTTTATTGGATAGGCAATTTATCAATCCATACAAGACCAGATATTGCCATTTGACACGTTAATATTGTCGTACTTTCCCACTAATCACTACTGATCGTTTATAATTGCTTATTCTTTCTGATCATCAAAAAACATTTGTTTTCAATTAATATTTCCTTATTATGCTACCATTAAAATCTAATTTTTCAACAGATCAAAACATATATACGCAAGAATAAAATGATATGGTAGTTGCTAATTTTTAAAAAAAGGATAGTAGTCATTAAGAATGGAATTTACTTCGGCTCCACTTAACAGAGCAACTGTTAAATCTGATCACTTTTGGCAGGATTAATACGGCTCTCCGCTTAATATGGGTAAAATGTCCCTAACCGATGCAATAAAGCGGATTGACTGTTGACTTAATTTACACGTATAGTGTAAATTTATTTTTAATGCTTATAAAATTTATTCTTGATTTCTCTCCCAGGAAGTTTTACTTCCGGTGAAATTGGTCTATTTTTTAATTTTCTAGAAAGCGATGTTTAATAACCCCGCCTATACCAGGAATATGTTGCGTCATTTCCTGTTTAAGCCATTTTGGGCGGGGAAGCCATACAAATTTGGGGTCCAGACTAGTGAACGACCGAAATTTCGGTTTCGTTTCGGCCGAATTTCGGTATCGGTGACTTCACCGAAATCATGATTAAATTCTGACTCAGAATTTCTGAGTAATGAAAGAATAACTACTAAGAGTGATAAATATATAATCTACACACAATCTACATAGCCTTTAATTGGATAACCATATACTATATGCTGCATTTCTATGGGGAACTCATGTTTGTACAATGGCATTGTATTAACATATGCAGTGTCATCGTACAAAATGATACTTTCTATCATATAATCTAGTTACACAATATATCTACATACACGTACTTAATGAATTAGTGATTAGTTATGTTTATGCACCTTGATTAAATATAAAATAGTACATATTGTCTTGCAAATTGTGGCCGAAATACCGAAATTCGGTTTCGGTATTTCGGTGGAAATTTCAATTTCGGTCGAAGTTCGGTTTCGGTAAAATACTGGTTTCGGTCGTTCACTAGTCCAGATTATAAATAGAAAAGACCCCAGGTAAAAGTGCCATTAAGCCTAAGTTTGTATATAAGACCTGGGGCCTTATTCACCAAGAAAACTTAAGATTTGCTTAATTTTTGAATCTTCCAAATTAGAAGAGATTTTTAAAGAATTCAAATAGATTGCATACTCTATTCATTTTAAGTGGTATAATTGAAATGCTTGGCAAATTTTGACTCATTTGTTAAACTTTTCAGAAAGTTACGTAATATTTTAAGTTAAGTATGACGTCATAATAATTAAGTATGACATCACGAATATTTCGAGAGTGACTTGGAATATTTCCAGTATTTAAGTTGTTTATATTTCTATTGGTATCATTGAACATCTATTTACCCAAATCGTAATGCAACTCTTCAAAATTTCCACTATATAAAGTTATATAAAGTTAAGCAAATCTTTGTTTTCTTAGTGAATAAGGCCCCTCTCCTCCAAATCTCAAAAATGTGCGATGCTATCCAAAATTTTTAAACTAATTCATGATCTGCCTAAAATCATTAACCACGAGAATGGAACTTAATTTTGCTTTATCTGCATATATAAGTATGGTGCCAAAGTACCCATATCCGGTGTTAAAATTCGGATTAATCATTATATGCTTGCGCAATGGTTTATATTCATCACGAATTTAGCCTTTTCTGAGCGTGTTGAAGAGCACTTCTAAGTGTTTTGATTATAATTTTTTTGCATTTAACCGAGCTGTGAATTGGTTGATGCGGAAATTTTGAACAAAATTTTGAGCAAAATACGATTTTACACAACCCTGAATGTAGCAACATTTCATGGAAATATTCAAAAAACTTCGTATCAACACAATTACTGTTCAATTCTATGCCTAAACTTTATATTGAAAACACTTAGAAGTGCCCTTTTTCCTGCTCTGAGAATCGCTAAATTCGTCGAAATATAATTAACCTATTGCGCAATTATATGATGACCAATCAAAATATCAATGGATATGGGAACTTTGACACTATATTAATATATGTTGGTCATACCTTTTAGTTCCATTCCGCGTGCTCAATGATTTTAGGCAGATCATGTATATGTTCAACCATTTTTGAGATGGTTTAGGTAAAAAAACGTGTTAGACGTTCTAATTCTACACTTTAAATCCCCATAGGTCTTTAAAGGGTGCTTTAGGTTGTCAAAGTCTCCAAATGCATAACACCCTGCAAAGGGATTATTTCCAATTTCCAACGTCTAGTACTTTTCTTGGAGTATAACTCAACCGGAATCAATTCAACAAGAATTGGCTCTGCTTGCATCTCAGCTGCTTAGAATCATATTTAAATTCAATCTAGATTTTTGCTGAGTTGTATATGCTCTACTTCCTAGTGATCAAACATAGTTAGCAAGCCTTTTGCCCAATTTGATTTCAATATGTATGTTTGCCTTTTATTTACGGAAAGAGAAATATCTCTTGCTGATAGAAACAGACTACCTAATCATCCATTTTGATAGTATACTAAATTGCCTATTTAACGAACATCGATAAACTACTACTCTACCGATTTATCGAACTTACTACACTACCGATTTATCGAATTGATTTCAAATACATTTTTTAATAATTCATCGATTAAAGATATTCTTCAGACTTGTTTATTTAAAATATTTACGTTGTTGGATAACATTATGCCTGCATAAAAATAAAAGTTTACTCATCAACTATTGAACCAAACGAACCAAATAAAATCTCGTCAGATGCAATTACTAATTATAAATGTGACTTGTTTTATATCTCAAAATCCTTGATTTTGAGATAACAGATATATTATATTGATTTAACTTGATTTTGAACAAGGATGATACTTCAAATTTAGGATATCATTATAGTTTATGATGATAATTGTGGATTTAATCAGAATGTTTTTTTGCTAGTATTCTAGCATAACCTTCACTTTTGTTCCAATTTTGTTTTCCATTTTTTTACATATAGATTAAATTCAAATTGAATGATAATTATAGGATTACACATCGATTCAACAGGCAAAACTATCCATTATCCACTTGAAATCTTAATTTTACAGACCAGAAAAATTTAGATATATCGAAATTTCTTATCTTTTATTCATCATTCATCAGCTGGAAGCCAGCATCGGGTTCATCACAACTTCAATCCTAATTGCTCTTTAGTAGAAATTCTTCTTCATTGTCGGTACTTCGATAATATTATTTGCGTATGGAAGTAGGCCATTTAACATGCAATAATGTATACAAACTTATATCTGACCATGCTTAAGTTAAAAAATGTCTCAAGTAATGTAGTTTTTTTCACTTCAATGTTTTTTTTCATTCTTCTTATTTACGCTCTACTCTCTTTTCCTGTAATATTTCTTTAGAGTATATAATGCTGTCTGGTCCATCGGTTATAGAATACATATATCATGTTCCCAGGATTGTAACCTAAACCAACATGATACCATTAACTTTTTTTGAAATTTCAAATGTGATGAAGCAATGTTAGCTACTCTAAGAAGCTAGAACGGGAGCAAGCTTTGCTTTTCCCTGTATCCAATTGACCTTAAATGTTCCTTCACTTGAAGAATAAATTCATCATTTAGCCAACTATCAATAAAGGTGTTCATCTACAGTAATCGAACCAAATAATTTGAAAACAATTTATTCCCATACAAATAATAATAAATTAGATCGTTACTTGGAGAAAATACATTCCAACTTTAGGGAAACTAAGTAGATTCGGAATCTACGCATTCAAATTTATTATACAAGTAGTTGAAGCATTCTAAGAAATTGTCATACTCAAAGAATAAAAGTATAAACCTTTGCTATCAGAGGTAATTCATCACCATTATGTATAATTGCTAAAATAAACCTATGTAGCACATAGTAGCACTTCTTTATAATTTGAAACGGGGATTTTTACATTTCAAATCATTGCAGATTATTTTTTATCGTCATATTCGTGTATAGCATCAATGTTCCTGCAATTTTATATGTATATTGACTATATCTTGAGCCAAAATCTTTAATTTAGTAGAAACCTATCTAATGAACCCTTGTTTTTCTCCGTTATGCTTGCTGTGGACCAATTTCTTAATTTAAGTAGTCTTAGTGATAAATTATTTTATAAATATCACACTTTGCGGTCGTTGACATAATTGTACAATTTTACATATTATGTGAAAATACTTGTAAACTCAGAAAGTTTGGATATGTCTTTTTAACTCCAGAAAGGATATATCAAAATAGAAAAATATGCGAGATGGATCGATTGATACAGTTGATTTCGTTTTAATAGGATCACATCGGTTAGAAGACATTATGGATCTATTAAACGTTGAATCCTATTCACCAACATATTTTGTATTAGCTTGTGTGAGGAATATTCCGGAACTGACAAAAGGGGTCAGATTAAAGTGTCACCCCGATTAGCCAGTGGCTCTATTAAGCGCGATCTACTGTAGATAGATGGATACGCTCACATTTCAGTTCTAAATTCTGTTTCATCATCTGATACAATAGGCCGATTTCGAAAATTTAGTATGTTTTTTCTACGATATGATACAACGGGAAATGTAATAAAAGAATTCTTGCAATTTTTTTGAGGTTTACTGATAATCAAATGATCTGCCTAGAAGTGATAAGATAATTATACATTACCAATTAATACACCGATTTTGCAAACAATCTGCGATGCTACAATAAATTTTCGGTCCTCAGTCCATTTAAGTTTGATTTTTAAGTTTTTATATTATTGTCGAAACAATGTCCAGGAAGACAATTGGACAATCAGTATCATTAACGCCTAAATTGAGAGAATCTTTTGATTATGTGAGTTAATTTTCTTTAAAAACTACTTGTATAGCTGGTCAGAAAAATTATTGTTCGTTTGACTCTCTTAGATGAATGAAGTAGTTATTGAGTTGTTTCGGGAAGTGATTCTTCATTAGATTTAACCATATTAGTAACTAGAATAAGTCTTAACCTGAATATCCTTACTATTAAAACTCTATTAATGTATATTTATATATTTACAAGCGCGCTTGCTTGCTTCCGCTGCGCGGCTGGAGGACACTTTGTATCCTCCGGAGGCTCCCTTCGGTCGCCGCCTGGAGTCACATTGGTTAATTATAAGGGACATAACATCTCTAAATATGTCTATCTTAGTGTTAAAATCTATATTACTCGAAAAATCACAAAATTTGTAAGTTTAAAACATTTTGATACGTAATGATGACGCCATAACAGAGTGATGAGTCATCATTTTTTTATGATAGTTGCATCATATCTGAGATATATTAATATGCACATTCTATTAAAATTTCAGCCTTCTATCACTTAAAATGGCTGAGTTATAGTCGACAACTGAAATTTCTAATTATAAAAAAGGTGACAATGACGTCATAATTCCATGATGAGTCGACATTTTCGTATAAGTTCAGAAGTTACTGGAGCCATAGCCAAAATACTCCCACATGCCAAAAATCAGCTTTCTGGGCCTGAGTTTCTTCAATCAATTCGTTACAGATATATATATATATATCTTCATCGCCAATGATCTCCTCCATACTAGTGCTATCACCATATTTATATACAAGGTATCCGGCCAAATAAACAACCTTATGCTTAAGGGTATCATCAGACCTCAAGAGTTCTTGAGTGTCTTGAGGAGTGATCTCTTCAATGAGTTCACTTCGCTCAGCTGGATTTTCGGAAGTTGGACAATTCTTGTCACAGTCAAGCACAGGAGAACTAGATTCTGGCATAATGTCATGCTTAATGAGTGTTTGCAAGTTTACAATTTTAGCTGCAGCCATAATGTCAAATACGTCTATGTAAAAGTTTCTACCTCTTCTTTGCCTGGCTTGGCCGAAAAACTTTTCCAAAGCTTCATCCGCGAATATAGCAGGAAGAACGTAGTCAAAGTCTTTGTCCGCCAGAAGCAATTTGGCAGCATCCCCTTATTACGTGTAGATACAGTGAAGGATTCAGCAGTTTGCTTAGTTAGCTTCAGCTTACGATCACCACCTCCTTGCCATGCGCAGGTAGATATAATTTGGCAGGCCTCCTCCAGGCTAGTGAAACTTGTACAGTCTGCTGTCCAAGGCTGTCTGGATTCTTCGCGAGGATGGATAGCCGAGAAACGGTCTTTCACATTCATCATCTTGAACCACTCACTCATTGTCTGGGTGAGAATGAGAGTGCCTTCGCTGATGCCTAATGAATCCTTGAACGTCTTCAAGGCAGCGACAGTCTTGTCATTGAACACTTGACATACCAATGGTACGCTCTGCCGTTGAAGGGGCTTGGGATAAACAGCGGTGTGTGTCAGTTTAGTTAACCGAATAGGAGTAGCTCGGTCGATCTCATAAAGCTTCTGAATATCAATCACTCCAGTAAGCTTTGTACTCATTGCCATCTACGACAAATGAGAGTGTCTTGCTATCAACAGTAATCCAGTTGTTGCGGACATTTTTGAAGATGTGCAAGTAGTCGCACACTAAGAACATATATTGCTCTTGAATCGATAGCACTTGACAACTTCCAGGTCCTCCAAGTTTTGAATATACACTGCGGTTGGTATTGCAATTGTCACATATTAAAGCAATCACAGTACCGCCAGCACCAACTACAGCTGAACCAGCTTCGATAAGGAGTTCCTTCAGCTGATCCGAAGTTAGTTTTTTGCAGGGCAAAACGCGTAGAATATAGCGTGGACCACCAAAATGGCAGGCAACTTCTACGACCATAGCATGTGAAGCAAGCATTTAATGGTCACCACCCGCTGCAGCATTTTGAGAGTATCCTAGAACATGCCCTCCAGAAAATCGCAATGTCTCTACCAGCTTTACTTCGTCAAACATTAAATTCACCAAACGCTGCTGTGGCTTAAGCTGGTCGAATAAGGTTTTGAGGTTCGAGTCCTGCAGACTTCTAGCAAGCATCTGTTTTACCTTTTCTGTTGATGGTAGAATGATTAAGCCGGATCGGCGAATCATTTGTATGCACTGGGTGATATGTTGTGAAGCTGCATTGCGAAATTCATAGCAGCAGTGTCAAATTGGCGTCCATCAGGTGGTTTTAATATAAGCCGCAGCTGCGACAGAAGGAAGGTGAAATAAGCAAGCTCGTTCGCCTCAGTCATCTTGCAGAGCTGGCTTATTGCGTGTTCAAGAATGTCTTGGCTTGTGTACTCATAGGCATTTACCTGGTCAGTTATGTATCTAATCTGGGACCATTTCGAGAGTAAGCTGTTCTTCTGCAAAGGAAATAGTCGCTTGGACACCTCAATGCCATCTTTGTCAACTCTATTCAAGAATAGGAATCCAAATGGTGAGCTGACTTGTTGGAAATGAAAGAACTGCTTGACAGTTTGTCCAGTAGCGTCAGTTCTTGATAGGTACAGGTTTTTCAGATCTTTTAAGACGTTAAAGCCAGGAAAATAGGAGCTTATTTTGCCGCAGAAGTGGTCGAAATCTTGGATCTTGTCTGCAGCCTCATTCGCTGCCTGCACCTTCTTAGCTCTTGATTCTGATGTATATGTTGTTGGGCGTGGGGCTGAGGTGACCTGCTTTAAAATTGATTTCGGTACTCCAGGAAATATTGATGGCGGTTCTTTGGGTCGCTTTCCACCCTTAACTGACACCCATTCACGATTGAAATGTGTCTCACAAATATATATCTCCTTCAAGCGCCTCAAACTTTCTTTTTCATTCGGCATTGCCAATATCCATCTCTCCCTCTCTTCAGGATCTTTTGGGAAGGGTATGACCTTTACATAAAGCGTCCCATCATAGTTTCCTCTACAACCAAAACAGCTGCAACGACGTGGCATATTGTCACAAAATCAAAATCTAGAAGCATTTAGGATAAGTTATTATGCTCAATTGATTCTTTATATATGACTTCCCATTCAATAATAATACATTTCCCATGTCTAACGTTAACGAATTCCAAGTTATCAATATTACCATATATGGAAAGGTGTGAAAAACCTCAAAACTCAAGAACCACAAATTTTCAAGTATGCCAATGTGACCAATGAATTCACCATAAGCGACTTCCTATTCAACAATAATACATTTCTCGCCGAAATAACGACTAGTTATAGTGATAGGCAATAGACTCAAGTTACAGGACCCGAGTATGAGACCCTCCAGTCATTAGTTTAAGGAGTCTATGACACACATACACAAACATTAATCGAGGTTTTAATAGTAAGGATATATACAGGGTGGTCCACGGATAATCTACTGATTTTAAAATGTTATATTTCAAGAATTTCAGCACAGATTTTTTGGAATGACCACTCGTTTTATTGCCCAAACTTATACATTTTGATATTTACTTGCAAAAATACCGTTTGGATATGTTATTGTGTTTAGAGAATGAAATGAAAGCCAACCTTGTGAAATAGTACTGTGAAAATCAGAACACAAAGGATGGTTCTGCACTGAAAACTGGACTTGGTGCTGGTTTATTGGCAACTGAAACATTCTCCTCGAATTTCTTAACAAGATTCCTGATTGCTTGTCCAAATGGAACTGTTTTACAGTCGTAAATTATCTTGAAAGTCCTTTGTGTTCTGACAATACACTTGAAGTTTTCATAGTTCCATTTCACAATGTTGACTTTCATTTCAGTTTCTAAATGCAATGACATAATCTAACGGGATTTTTGCTAGTAAATATCAAAATGTATAAGTTTGGGCAATAAAACGAGTGGTCATTCCTAAAAATCTGAGCTGAAATTCCTGAAATATAACATTTTAAAATCAGTAGATTATCCGTGGACCACCCTGTATATATATATACGTATATCTGGAACGAATTGATTGAAGAAACTGCCAGGCGCAGAATGCTGATTTTGGCATGCGGGAGTCTTTTGGCTATGGCTCCACTAAGTTCTGAGTTCAGACGAAAATGTCGACTCATCATGGAATTATGAGGTCACTGTATATTTTATAATTAGAATTTTCAGTTTTTCGACTATAACTCAGCCATTTTAGGTGATATAAGGCTGAAATTTTAAAGGAATGTGTATATTAATATATCTCACATATGTTGCAACTTTCAAAAAATGATCACCCATCACTCTGTTATGACGCCATCATTACGCATCAAAAATTGACAAATTTGGTGATTTTTCGAGCGATATTGCTATGACCGTAAGACAGACGTATTTAGAGATGTTGTCTACCATATAATAAATCAATGTGAGTTCAGGAGCTCAAAGGGAGCTTCCGGCGAGCAGAAAGTGTCCACCCGCCCCGCGGCGCAAATAAGCCAAGCGCGATTGTTGTATTTATGCAAATGCGTCACCATGCTTGGTCTCTTTACCCTCAAACTTTCTTGACTTTAAAACTCGATTAATGTTTATATATGTTTTGTATATATATATTTAGTATATACTCATCATGGAATTATGACGTCTTTTTATAATTAGAAATTTCAGTTTTTCCACTATAACTCAGCCATTTGAGTTGATACAAGGCTGAAATTTTAATCGATTGTGTATATTAATGTTATTTACACATGATATACAAATGATGACTCATCATTCAGTCATGACGTCATCATTGCGGATAAAAAAAGGAAATTTTGTGATTTTGCAAGTGATAAAGACATACATACATATTCAAAGATGTTATCCACCTAATAATTAATCATTGTGAGCCTAGGCCCCAAAAGTCGCCTTCGGCGGATACTTTGTGCCTGCAAGCTGCGCAGCACAAGCAATCGAAGCGCGCTTGTTACTACAATAATTTCTTATATTTTGTGCAGATTTCTCTTATTCAATCATTATGTGTTCATTATTTATTCTTATTTACCATTTTAGCAATCATTAACTATTGAGAATGCAGATAGATTCAGCAGCTATTTGAGAAAAATATTAGATGCCTTTTCGCATTTAATTGCATTTTCAAATCCAAGTGATATCCATAGATATATTGAAGAGTTATTACCTTATCTTGTTCGACTCCTCTATGTTAACCCATCTAATATATTACAAGTTGCTCGAAAGGTATGCTCAAGTATTTTCTTTTCTTTTCTCATTTCATATCTTTATGTATATTTCTCGTATACAAACGTAGTATTTTGATTAATATGACCAAATTTATTCTAATTTACTCCGCGAGATGGAGTTAAATCAAAATTCGATCTATCCTGCATAAACGGAGTTCAAAAGATAGTTGATGAAAATTATTTAAGCTTCTAGTAGGCACATTAGTTATTCTAGACACAATTTGACCACTCTGTGGAATTTCTTTCATCACTGTCACAAAAGATTCAGAGCCCCTGAAGGAAGTGCATAAAGTGATGCATAAAGTGAATCTTCCGGAATTGAAGATGATCATGCCATCAGATACTCGATGTTTGGCTAATGAGAAGTGCGTCGAAGCAGTGAATTGATATGTTTGATCCCGGGGTTCTATTAGCAGCCTGAACGCAAGCTAACTGAAGTCAGTGTTAGTGATGGTTAAGAACACAGTGGTTCGGGGAAGAATGAATTATTTTTCATCTTTTATGAACCCTGTGTTCTTCCGACAAAGGTTGCTGATCTATCTAAGCCCCATGCCCACAAGCCTATTGATTTGAGTGTTCTTATCTTTCAAACATTCAATTAGGATAGAATACTATTGATTGAGTATCCTCTAATTTTCAATGGTATGACTTCTAAAAAGTTCTCAACAGGTTCGCCATTTTCTACTCACCGACAACATATATAGCTCCTCAATAGTTGCAAAGTGCATTCATATGCGAATAAACTAAAGATATTTGCCTTTTCAAGACTGAGATGAGATTCTTCAAATCATGTCCCTATTGCTTTGATCAGATGAAAAACAGTCCTTTTTTGTAACTATCATTTCTACCAGCCATCTCAGAAATTTATTAAGCTCTTCCCATCCATAGGCCATGATCGAATCAATCATCTTAAAATTAGTAGTGTTAAGGATGTTGTGTATGAAATCAGTACAACATTGTATTAACTTGATGCTCACTCTATTTTTTATCCTCTCTTGTTCTTCAATATTATGTAATCTTCTATTCACTTCTTGTATTTTGATGTTATTATGACTCGCGCTTTCGACAAATTTTACAAAATGCTCTTTCATATTTTTGGCATTTCAACATTTCCGTTTACTTTATTTGCTAAGATTTCCTGAACAGACTTTTTAGGCGGATATCATTCCAAAGTTTCGACAGAAATATCATTGATTAAGTGTATTATTGTAATTCCAAGTATAAGTGTAATTAAGCTTCTTATTTAAACTGTGAAATCAAAATATTTTCTAACCCTTCCAAACAATTCTTGAAAAATTACTGCTTGGATGTAGAAAGAATATTTCTTAATTTACTTCGCCATAGAGGCAGTAATAATTAAATTCCATGTTTAAGATAGCAAAGTATTACTCAAATATATTAATTTGATTATAACACTCCCTGATTTTCCTTTAGAATTTTGTTTTCAATAATGCATGTTTTTAGTCTATTAGAGTTTTGTTTCATTTTAGCTTATAACTTCTCTTCATGGTTCGGTGAATGAATATAAACAGAGAACGTTTAGTGATCAAGATAGTTATATTTTGAAGAATATGAATTTTCATGATCTCTTTTATTCAATCCCTTTGAGGAAGTTTAATCAAGTATTCATTCCCCATAGTGCATTTGAATATCTGGAATATTTATCACATGTTGAATATGCCCATGATCCTGCCGTTTATAAGGAAGATTTAGAGAGTCAAGCTCATTTGCGTAAAAAGGTGAAATCTTTAGATATTATTAAAGGTAAATTATCATTTCAATAATGTACAAGAAAATGAATCTTCTGCCAGCTCGAATATGACAAAATTCATTAATTCAAAAATATCACAGCCTACGTAACTATAGCCTATTCACTGTACTAATTTTACTTCACCATGGATTACTTCAAGTCTATCTTTTAGACAAACCATAATGTTTTAAATAAATTTAGCTGCGATAAAATGCAGTTTATAATATAAGATAAGTATCGTTGTTAGTTTCTATTCTATTACCTACAATATTTCATACATTTTCTTCCCAAATCCTGATTTATTCATTCACATGTATATTTCTCTTAGCAATATGCCAAATAAGTGTAGTGAAGCCAAATACTGTTCCAATTACGACGGCACTGATTACGTTACAGTGGTTTAAATGTTGAATCATTGGTTCAAGGAAATGCAAAATGAATGGCGAAGGTTTCTCCATAGAGATGATGCATGGAAATTGGCGAGAGTCTTCATATGTGCGAGGCATTTCTGTGACGTGGCGGATAACTACTTTACTTCGATATTCCCCAGGTTCACAGTACAGTGAAGAAATATTCACTGAGAAGTTAAGCACTGATTTTGAACTTAAGTACTATGTTCGGACTTAAGTATTAAGTTCAAACTTAGTTAAGAAGGAGCAAAACCTGTATTCACTTAGAGTTCGTACTTGCTAATTTTGCTAATTTTAAAATTAGTTAAGTTCAAACTTTACTTGTATTCACTAAGTATTCAGTTGGAGCTTAAGTCTACTATAATCAACTATGTTCGAACTTAAGTACTAACTTTTATTATCAGTATACTACGTAGAGCACATGGTTAAATCGTACTAATATAAATACTGGATATCTTTGAAGTATGATATTAAAAGACCTCAATTACAAGAGTGGGCTGAATAGTTTTGAGAACCACAACTTTTTTTTGTAGCAAGTGAACATTCAATAACATTTTATTATTGTCCCTTATGTGTTTACCATATATTTATCATTTCAAGTATCTGAGCTATTCCCAACTCTTCTTAATTTTCTTATTTTACTCTTGTACTCGATAAAAAATGGATCTTTCAAAACTTGAGCATCGTTCTGTGATCAAATTTTTGACTAAAAAAGGTTTTGATGCTAAAGAAATCCTTAACCAAATGTCAGAGGTTTACGGCGAGTCGACTCCATCCTATCCGACTATTGCAAGATGGTCATCCGAATTTACGCGGGGTTGAGAGAGCATTGAAGCTGACCCTCGCTCAGGATGACCTAGTAACGCTGTTAATTCAGATACAATTGGTCAGGTTGAAGAAATATTAATGAATAATCGTAGGATAAAGCAATCAGAAATTGCAATGGAGTTAGGAATCTCAAAAGAATGGGTGCATAATATCATCCATGAGCATTTACACATGAAGAAGATTTGTGCAAGATGGATTCCTCGAATTCTCACTGTTTATCAGCGACTTCAGCTAGTTGAAGCAAGTGCCAAGTAGGGAACTTTTGAAATTATATAGCTCCCGACATTGATTTATTTCATTCAAGGTTAGTCACTGGGGATCAGACGTGGATCCATCACTATGATCCTGAAGGAAAGAAGAGCTCCATGGAGTGGAACCACGCCGATTCCCCACCTCCCAAGAAACCTAGAACTGTCCGATCAGGCGGGAAGATAATGGCTACCATATTCTGGGATTCTCAGGGTATTCTAATGGTGATTATCTTCCGCATAAAGGCCGAATTACTGGTGGCTATTATTCACAATTAATGTATACCTACGTGAGAAAATCAAAGAAAAACGGAGAAGAATGTTAAGCAGAGGGGTTTTGCTGTTACACGATAATGCTCCTGTACACACGTCTCGCGTTTCGCAAGTAGCAATTAAACCTTGCGGTTTTGAGGAGCTCAACCATCCTCCATACAGTCCTGATCTGGCTCCAAGCGACTTCTATCTATTTAGAAAATTGAAATTCGACTTAATAGGAACCCGATTTGAGGATGATGACTCCCTGAAAGCCGAGATTGATGCCTGGTTGATGTCCTGGGCAGAAAAGTTCTATTTTTCTGGAATCCAAGCACTAAAATCTAGGTGGACTGTATTAAAGAAAAGGGATATTATATTCAAAATTGATGTACAAATATTTGTTCTGCAATTGCAAAAGTATCTCGTTCTCAAAACTTTTCAGCCCACCCTTGTACATTCATTTTTACACAAGTGACCAAAATCAAACGAACAAAAATACACAGCTAAATGTATACATCAAAGAATCCAAAAATATATCCTAACAGTTCAGAAAAAGAAATGCAAGAAGTGCAAAACAAATTGGGTGATGAAGAGGAATGCACTTTGATTGAATCCATTAAATTTGCTGTAGATTCAATTAGGGGGTCAGGTAATAGCGCCGAAATCAACAAGAAAAAAAGGCACTGATTACTAACAAAGAAATACCCTTCATGCAAATAATAGAGGGGTTGATGAGGTGGAAAAAAGTGGAACAAACTGAAAGTAGCCGCAATGTCAAAGATTGATACTAGCCATAGGGGGGTTAGTAGGACTAGAAGTGACTCTAACTCTGGTGTCATAGAAGATGTTGAGACACTCATTCTCTCCTCAGATAAGACTCTGACAAACACCGAGAGAATATCACAAATGTTTGAGAGTAGCCCATCTTTCAGTGTGAATTCACGCCCAGTAAAAGTCACATCGAAGTCGAAAACGGAATCGTGAAGCTTCTCCCGAGTATGATCTCCCAAAGTTGACAGCATCCGATTTTCACCCGCTGCAATATGAAGTACTTTATCAACAAATGGCAGTATTCTCTGAGCAACTGAATTGAAGAGCAAGTTCATATCATAAATTGAGATGAAAAAACTATTGAATCATTAATTAACAGCTAGCTAGATATAGAGCTTGTGTAGATCTTTCTGTCATGATTAATTTATATAAATTTAGAAATGTTGCATTGTTAGGCATAGCGAATGAATCAAATCTATACATCAAATGATGTTATTAAATTGAAGCAATATTGCCAAAAAGAATTACGAACAAAATAAGTTTGGTGATATCTCTATGTAATGTAATGTCACAATTGTTGATGCTTCAAAAAAATATGCTATATGTCGATAATTTCGGGCTAATGAATATTGAAGCCACCTGGAGGTTACTTAAAGTTGTTACTCAAGTCTAAACTTAGGCACAAACTTAAATCTTAGTGAATCTTGGCAAAAACGAGTTAAGTTCGAACTTAGTGCTGAAGTTCGTACTTAAGTTCAAACTTAGTACTTAAGTACTAAATTCGAACTTAACCTACGAACTTAAAATGTCAGTGAATGCGGCCCCTGGCTTCGGAAAATGCCAAGCCCATCAATCTTCCTAATTGTCCTTCATTTTTAATTGTGAATTGGGGCACACATCCTGAAGAAGCAGCCGAACAAGTCGACGAAGAAGACGAGGCTATGTGGAGAGCATGGAATTGGTGATATGGATGATTTTGGAGAAGATTGTTATATGGATCTAGAACTGCAGATGACCAGGACTGCTTTAGCTTTAAGTTTCTTGTGTTGAAAGCTCTTAAAACGAAGTCAACTGAAGGTATGCGAACACCTGATCTCTATATTCTGTTAACATGGAGCACCTCACATCTTCCAGACAGATAGTGGAGATGAATTTACTATTAACCTGCTGAATATGACGCTCGCAATGGCGGCTACAGATACTTCTTACTCATGGTCGAACTCCACCTAGAAAGATTTCCTGGCCGTCGTTGTTGCAAGATATTACTTTCTACTGCAATAATCAGGACAACGCGTCGAGTAAAATATCTCCACGCATGTTGGCGTTTGGCCGTCAGCCGAGATCACCAATCGATATGCCATTAGGACTGTTAATACTCCAACAAAAGTTACAGGATCAGCCAGTCAGTATCTCCAAACAACGAAAAGAAGAGGTAAGAATTGAGCGAAATTGCAAGAGAAAACCGGGGGTGCACCAAACGGGGGCTGAGAAGAAGTATGATAAAGGCAAGAAAACATCCAACATAACCACGGGAAATTGAGTCATGATAAATATGAGGAATATTAATATATATGATAGTTTGTGGTAAGAGAGACAACTTTCACAATTTTCCACCTCTTTTGTATCAATATTCATTGGACTCCATTAAATTTCTGCAAAATTTAGATATGCTATACAGTCTGTATTTTGCACATAAGACTTGAAGTAATCCATGGTTAAATTTCGTGAATATAGTTACGTAGGCTGTGAAAATTTATAATTTCGTCAAAATAATGATTTTATTCTTTGCGAATTCTATATTCAAATTCTACACCCATCACAGTGGTTTAGAATGTTTAGGATCTGGAAATAGGTATTTGGATGACTGCTAGTACCTTAAGAATTAATATTACCGCTAGGTTTTGTATTCATCGGAACTATTCTTGCTATTAGTTTGTTTTCTGTAACTTGAAAATATCAATTATCACGTCAACATCTAATATCATAAAACATAACGTTATTAATAATTATTCATTCTTATATGCCAAGTATAGAAGCATTTTGTAAACAGTTATATAATTATTGCACTAACTAATTTGGTTTAAATGTCTAGCAAAATTTTTTAAAACTATAGCAAAATTCGTGAAATCAACAACAAATCACCTCTACCAAAACTGGTGAAAAGACTAACAACAATAAAAAAAGTGTGAAAACTCAAAAACTTTTAGAAAGCCAATCAAAATTAATACAACATTAACAAAATTATTTAATATATTGACAAAATTGATAAAATGGGGCAACTTGTGAATGAGAAGAGCAGCGTCAATGGCGTATCCAGAATTTTGGATTTGGGGGTCCTGAGCGAGCAAATAATAGGGCTGGGGGCTTCGCCCCAAAAATTCGTTAAATAGCGTTCTACAGCTATTTTAACCATCTATGGAGCAATAATCTTAATCTAATTTATTTTATTATTTATTCATTTTGATGCATGAAAATCAAGACTAAAAAGAAAAGACAACTTTATCACTTTATTTGGAAAGAGCTATACCCCCCATGTGGAGCCGCTACCGAGGAGTGGGATACGCTGGACAGGGCTGAGTTGTTGACTGAATTTGTATCCTGAATTCAGAAAATGCGTTTCCATTCTTCAAATACATGATTTATTGAGTTTGAGATAATCCCGCTATCATATACAGTTATATTATGTTTGTTAATAGCAGTTCGAACATCTACTTCAGGTATAATCACAACACATTATTAAGGATTTAACTGTAAAAGTGCAGTATATGACATATGCTGATTAATTTTCATGCTTGGGCGGAGGGAGCTTTATAACACATTGTCCACCCCACTATTCTGCGCCTATGAATATGTTGTTATTTTATTACAGTAAGGCCATAAATAATGTAAATAATTCATATTAACTGACAATTACATCTATTGCTATGTAGATATTTGTTACCAGTTTATGAAGATTTCACTGCGGAATATACTTTAATCAGTTATAAATACTCATGTTTGCAATTCTTTAGATTTTAAGAGTTTTAATTACAATTGCGTCGATTTAGTATTATTTAATTATATAGTATGTTTGTGCAATTTGTACTATTAGATATTCAATAAATAGGAAGGGTTTCCTCAACATGTTTACAATTTTAAAAGGGTTCCTTGCAACTAAAATGGCTGAGAAGCACTTATCTAAGGTATATAAAAAGAACTTAAATTTAATTGCTTTTTTGGAGTGTAGAATTGTGGCTGAAACTTATTAAATGTCCTACCAATTGCTTATAGAGAGATTGAATTTATTTAAAACCTAGTATGAGTCGAACAAATTAATTATATCAATTGTGTTAATCCTTTTGTTAATTTGGCTAGTTTGTTCACTAATTTTTTTAGACTTTCACACTATTGATAGAGTTAGGACAATTTGGTGGACATTCAACCACATTTGTTAGTGCAATAATTAGAACCTTTTAGTAAATATCATTGCATTCTATTGGAATTCCTTTTAATGCAGAAAATTGAACCTCCAATTATTCCGATCAATTTTAAATCTATTGTATAGCCAATATTACTATCAAAAGTCTGGTAATTGAATGAAGTGTGCCAATCTACTTACATTAAAATCTAATTTGAATTAATTTTAAATGCCGTACAATGATTCCAATAGCTTAACCCAATTTTGAGTGGTAAATATTTAAAATAGCCTTAGCATTCCAAATGTGTCATTGGCTTTATTCAGTCAAATCGAATCCATGCACGAAAGTTTTCACCCTTGACATTTCACCAGATCTAAGATTTTGTACTGGAAAATATTTAACCTACTCAAATGAATATTTTCAAAGAGAATATAAAATATTGAAATAATGAAACTGAACGATTGGATGAATGATTAAAACCTTTATTTGAAAACTTTCCCATCGTATATATGTTCTATCTCAGTCGCACAGTACTCCTTTAGAGGTTGGTTAAACAAGAGCGCTGCGCGGTTTCCTGATACATATAACTCAAACTATGCCCTGTTCGTAAATTTTTTGAATTCAAAAAGTTCCATGCCTCAGTTGCTGTATCTAAGTTAGTGGATTAGTAGGTGCCATTCATAAATGAATACATTTTTCACACATTTATACCGTTTTGCATTTCTATTTCTCGTCTAAAAACTATCAATGTTTATAAACAAAATTTGATTTTCATGATTTCATAATAATCTAAAAATTACTGCGCAATTGGAGGTTTATTGTGATAACAACATGTAGAACCTACTATAGCCATTCACAAATCAAATAATGCTCTACTAAAAGAGTGTCATCATAATCTAATTTATATGCATCTGTATTATATGTATAAGAATTGTGCGAGGATGTGATTTAATTTACACAATGAACACGGCATGGTTAATCATGTAAATCACAATTTGTATAACCACCATGTATATATTGTAGTTATCTAGTTGATACAATTATCAATTTTAATATTTTTGATTAGTCATAATATTATTGCACAATATATTTGGGGCGAAAATTTGCAAATTTCTGATACACTTTAGCTTAGATTCGATTAATTTTGCTGAGCGGCTGTCGGACACTGTATGTCTACCATAGGCGTCCTTTGGACGCCAAGGCTCACATTGATTAATTATAAGGTAGATAACGAATGTTGGAGTCTTTTAATATGGCTCCATTAAGTTCTGAATTAGAATTTTCAGTCAATCGACAATAACTCAGCCATTTTAGGTGATAGATGGCTGAAATTTTAATAGAATGTGTATATTAATATATCCCAAATTTGATGCAACTTTCATTAAAAATGATATCTCATCACTGTCATTACGCATCAAAAATTTAAAAATTGATATATTTTTTGATTTTTCAAGCGGTATCTATTATAACAGTGAGACAGATGTGTTAGAGTTGTTATCTACCTTAAGATTAATTAATGTAAACCTCGGCACCCAAAGACCGCCTCTGGCGGACGCAAAGTTCCCCCCACCCGCGCAACGCATGAAAACGATTCGCGCTTGTGAAATTATTATTTTACTGACGTTGTCTACATTATCATAACCTTTTTTTAAAAAAATAGTATACCCTTTGAATAATTAAAATAGATATTCCGTCCAAAAATAATCATTTAATAAATGTAGAATTAATGACATGTGTATTATACTCTTGTATAAATATGTTTCAAATCGAATTTTGGTTATTCCATTGTTTTGTGTTTAGTCTCAAATCTTTTAACGCATTTTATTTTTAAGTTTAATACATTTTGAGATATATCATTTAGTCTACTCTTTTTAGAATTGAGTTGTGAATCCATTACTTTCCCTTTTAATATTTTTATTTAGTCCAAACGCTATCTCTGTTATCCAGAAAGAGCAAATATAAATCACAAAAAACTCCAACTTTGCAAAAGGAGGTTTCAACACAGTTTATAAGAACCGATGATTCACTATCGAGTACAGTAAGTTTAATATTCTTTAATTATAGTCTAACTCCTAAGAGAGATTCCCTTATGGCATGGACGAAGTATCTCGTCCTTTCTAATGTATACGCATATACGCGCTATTGCGAAATCTAACAGCACGATTTTTACAAAATTTCGCATGTAAGATCTCATTATGGTGTAGATGTACACCGTCAACATTCTTTCACAAATTCTCATCACTTCCGGTTTTTATGGGTACAAGCGGTTCGCTTGCTAGCACTGCGCCCTTAGGGCATCTGGGTTCAAATTGAGTAAATATAAGGTAGATGACATCTCTAAATACGTCTGTCTCAATGTTATCATCGATATCGCTCAAAAAATCACCAATTTGTCATTTTTTCAAATTTTTGATTCGGAATGCAATTGGATACATCATGAGTAGATCTGGATTGGAAGTGATTTTTGAAATTGTATATGCTTCAGGTACTGTTCCTCTCATGATATCAGGGTATGCATATTCCATAGCATTTAGAGGAAAATTTCTTGCCCGTTTAGTTGTGTTATCTGTCTAAAGATGCGGGATAATCTTAAAAAAGCATAGACAAGTTGTTACAGAGAATATATCTGGTATACCTTAACGAGGTTCAAAATCATCAAGAGATGCTCACAGTAGTTGACGCGATTTATACCATTATGAAGATTATTTCTGATGGGTCAAAGGCTCAAAAGCTCTACCAGTTATACCCCGCTCACTCTTCTCTTGCGTCTGTTTATATATGCAGAGAGGACTGGGGACTTTGCTTTACATATTGACTGCTTGGAGCTGATCATTTTAATCTTTCCTTCCATGGAGCAGATAGCTGCTTACGATAGAGTACATACCAGGTTATATATCCACCAAATGACTCATTTGCATGAAACCTTTTTTACTTATAATAATATCTTTTGATTTATTATTAACTGCTTTACTATCTATTCTCACGATATCCACTGTTCTCTTTCCGGATATAGAGTAAATATTCCCCAGATCGTGTAAATTGTCAGCCTGTTCCAGTAGTCAAACGAGTTTTATATGTCGACTAAATAATGATTCAGAGCATATGGAAAGAAACATTTGGAACTGGACTGGACAGCTCATTCAGTTAGTTCACCATTAAGATGGGACTGGAGCCTGGGGTTAATCCTCGATCATGTTGCGAATTTAACTCAGAAAATTTTAATAAGAAGTACTGTTCTAGAGTTTAGTAAAGCCTGCCTCCTCTGTGACGATGAATGAATCCTTCAAACATAACTTGGAAACGAATGCCAATCACCTCGTACCACATGCAAACTCGTACTAAGTCAACAGAAAATACTGCTTTTCGCTGAGTTCTTACAGATATCTCATCCAAAATGCTAAAGAAATCGTACATTTCATTTTGGTATTTGGTACGAGTTGACTAGTTCCCTTTAAACCACTGAAAGAATTTACTTTCCGAATGTCTGGTGAAGTCATTGCAATTAATGATATACTCTCTATGAGAAAATGACTACCAGAAATTGTTGTCTCATTAAGGTCATTAATTCAGGTTTTATCAAAAATTTTTAGTACCGTCATATCCACCAAAGAGTTGGAAACAAAATATTGACGAAGACAAATAGATCAAGAGTAGAATACAATCTAGAAGATATAAAGAGATGCGAGCGGCTATCACGAACATCTATTTTAATGTATTTAGACATAGTTTGTTATAAATGAAACAAAATATTTTTGTTTTGAGATTTATGAGTAAAGAATTTCAGGAAATGGAAGTCTTAAGGACATTAATAGCTTGTCAGCTAAACAGATATTTTTTTTAGAATTTAAATTCCCATCCTCTTCTTCATCAATGGTACTTTTGATACCAGGCCTTATATTGAGTAGGCTATGGGCAGACGTATTTAGAGATGTTAACTACATTAACATTGATCAATGTGAGCCCAAGCACCCAAATGGCGCCTCTGGCTAATACATAGTTTCCGGCAGCTGCGCAGTGCAAGGAAGCTTTTGCGCTTGTTCTATATAATAAGCAAGTTTCTATGTTATCGTAAAAGACAAGCGCGCTTTGCGCTGTGTGCCTGGCAAATAACATATACACTAGAGGCATCCTTTGGACGCCTAGGCTCTCATTGATTAATTATGAGGATGATAGCATCTCTAAATACACTTGTCTTACTGTAACTCTAATCTATACAATTCGAAAATTTCATTACGGAGAATCTTATTCGATGATTTTCAATTTTCTTAGATTCTTAATTGGAGATTCCCAAATTATCTAGCGTCTGGTATCGGCTTGATTCAACTCGCAGTTAATTTAATTTCAACTACTCATATTATTATATGTAGGGTGTACAGTACCCAGACAAAAGTATTCGACCATCATATAAACCTCCGTACAAATAGTATTAAAGTGGGTCTATTCGTGAACTATTATGTACACAAACTGTAAGGAAGATTCTATTTTTTAGTTCAAATTCTACCCATTCTAATTACTCATAATTGATAGTATCAACTTAATTCATAACTCTCAAGTTAATAAATATCAATATTTGAGACTTGATGCTACTTATACCAAGTCACAGCCATTATAGATGATGGCGATTAGTGACACAAAGTGGTAGAGGTTGATAATTTTCTATATAAGAATAAGTAATTGAGTTGAGACTCTCAATTATTAGTAATTAGAATGTGTAGATTACGAGTTTTTTAAAAAAATGGAGAAATTTCTACTGTTTGAGTAAAAGTTCCTTTTTGAATAGATCCAATTTAATACTATTTGCATGAAGTTTTCGTGGTGGTCGAATACTTTTGTCCGGGTGGTGTATAAATCAAAAATATATCTAATTTAACGCTATCCATGCTTTTGAAACATTTCTGTTTATATCTTAATCTTTTAAATGTACAACCGCGCTTCGCTTGCTTGCGCTGCGCGGCTGACGGACATTTTGTGTCCGCCGGAGGCTCCCTTCGGTCGCCTGAGGTCACATTGGTTCATTATAAGGGAGATAGCATCTCTAAATATGTCTGTCCTACTGTTATAATCGATATGACTCGAAAAATCACCAAATTTGTCATTTTAAAAATTTTTGATGCATAATGATGAAGTCATAACAAAGTAATGAGTCATCATTTTTTGATGATATTTGCATCATATGTGAGGTATGTTAGTATACATATTCTATTAAAGTTCAGCCTTCTCTCTCCTATAATGGCTGAGTTATACTCTAATTACTGTGTTGCTTAACTTTTAAAAATGTGACAATGACGTCATAATTCCATGATGTGTCGACATTTTGCTCTGAGCTCAGAACTTGCTGGAGCCATAGCCAAAAGACTCCCACATGCCAAAAATCAGCTTTCTGGGCCTGGCAGTTTCTTCAATCAATTCGTTACAGATATATATATATATATACTCTAACCGGACAAAAGTATTTGAAATCCTTTCAATTTTCCATCATAATTAGCCATAAATTGGGCCTATTCATGGAGAGAAGCGTAATCAAACTGTTAACAGACACTGGAATTTCGATTTCAAATTCATATTCTACACATTCGAATTACTCAGGTTTGAAGCCTTCTATTGCCATATTCATTCATAAGTTGAATTATTATTATCAATCTGTGTCACTTTGTGCCACTTTTCACTCCCACTACCATTATACATGACGACGAGGAGTGGCACAAAGTGGCACAGTTCGATGCATCTTAGCCTTGGAAATGAATACATCAATTGAAGGCATCTAACCTGAGTAATTCGAATGTGTAGAATATGAATTTGAAATCGAAATTACAATATCTGTAACAGTTTGATTACATTTCACTCATGAATAGACCCACTTAAATAACTATTTATGAAGGAAAATAGTAAGAATTTCAAATACTTTTGTCCGATTAGAGTATATACACAAATATTAATCGAGTTTTAATAGTAAGGATTTCTGAAATTAACACTAGTTAATATACATATTTTAAGCTTTCATTTTTTCGATCTAAGTTTTCACCTTTCAATTTTATAGTTGGAGGGTTATGATCAAATACTCTTGATTCTCAATTATTTGTTCCTTATTGACTTTATTATTTGTTCCTTAGTTGACCAAGTTTTCTGCTTTACCTTCCACTGCTTGCCCATACACCAGGTGAGGTGCCATTTTCCATATGCAAAAATATGAAGTAGTTAGTGTGAAGTTGTGTGGACCGGATGGCTTAAAATGTAAATGGGTAGCCCATATTAACAGTTGAAGGCAAGTTTATAGCCTGGGTGGCCAAAGGGTAATCGAGGGTGGGCGACTGTCCACCCTCGCTCACCCCTAAATCTGCCACTATATAACGATTGCAAAAAAAAAGAAAGTTGAAAAAAGTAGATAATATATTTACCGCATTGATCTGAAAATGCTATAATCGAAATTTACACCCAAAATCCCATATCAATTGTTGAAAGCTAATTTATAGCTTTTTTAAAGATTTTTTTACTCTATGTACACTTTTAAGGATACCGCCCTCGAAAAATCTTGCCTGGCGTAAAAAAAAACAGCAAAATGTTTTATTGCTAATTTCATTGTATTACTGATCGATCTACCATCTGATAGCACTATTTGGACGGCATTTTCTTTTATTTTTTGCGAAATAACCCCCTAAAGTTTAGCGTTAATAAAAATTGAAAAATTATTAGCGGTTTTTAACTCATTTACCAATTAGTTTTTAACTTATTTGATATTTTTTTAATGATATGAACCTTAACATTGTTTTAGCACCTTTGAAGATTATAAAACACAAAGATTTAAAAGAATAGGCGAATAAAATCCAAACAAAATAGCTCTATAAGGGAGTTCATTTATATAATCCTCGGGAAATCGCAAGTTTGATCTCAGATATTTAGCGATCCCTGGGTCAGAAATAAAATTCTGATCGTTTCAAAAAAAAAATTGTTCAGATCCGACCATTTGTTCTTGAGATATCGCATATTATAGGTAAAGTTCGGCCATAATATCCCTCTAAGGTCCCGAAAGAGGCTGATGTCATATCTTAAAAACTATTGTTGATATATAATATATTATATCCTTAAATGGAAGGAAATATGCGAAAATATATAGGTTCCTCGACCATTCCTTTGTCAAAAAATAAATAATTCTCGACTTATCATTGATTTAATTGTAATACAAATTCTATGGAGAACTTTGAATCTATTAGAAAATGGCGAATCTAATCATTAAATATGTGTCCAAATTTAGCTATTATGCTAAATAGTGAATACAATTGCCGCTAATAATATGTACATAAAAATTGGAGAACTTTTGATAATTATTTTGAAAGTTCTGGCCTTGGACCTCGCAGATTCGGTCAAAAACCCCCATTTAGGGTCCAAAAAGAGATATCACTCTATCTTTATAAATAAAAGTCCAAATTCTTAGTTCTCACTTCCTAATATACTTTTTATGAGTGTGCATATATGATTCTTTGATAATAATTGCACTACACCCTATGGAATGTTAAGTTTTAAATTTTTGTCATATGATGATGTAGCATTTTTCGAAAATCCTAACTTCGAAACTAAAGGTCGTAGACTTTCGCTCTAACTTCCTAATATACTTTTTGGAACCTTTTAATTCATTCTAAACTGATTGATTATACTTCGCAGTGCCAGGAATATGAAATATTATCTACAATTATCTCAAAATATTCGGAGTTAGGGGCCTCAAGGAAATTTGTGGATTTTCAGGGTACTTTTGCTATTTTTGGTTAATATTTGGCTTTCATATACCTAAATCAGCAGTATGGATGCGAATAAATGTATGTGGATGCTTATGTGCATTATTAATCACTCATTTTACATTCTTCTTGAACACCTAAACTTAAAATATCTATATCTGGGGACTTTAAAATTTCAAAATTGACCGTCTTTGCAGAATTATTTCTCAAATTTGGTTTGGTTTGATATATTCTAACTCGGTGATTTTATTCATGATTTTCCCCAAAAAACAGACATTTTTCGCCGTTTTTTGGCCCTTTTTTTTTGGACACCGATATTATTTACAATATTTGTCATTTTAACTTTCTTCTGGTCCTATGAAGTTGCAAATATGGTAGACTATCTATGATTCGATTTTGGAAGCGTTTGATTCCTAGGTATGTTCTAAACAATTCATTGAGTGCCTCATTTTCTACCATTAAGATGTGCTAGCGGAAAATTAAAAAAACAGACTTTGAGACACTGTATCTCAAAATCTAGAAATGAGAATCAAAAACGGTTTGGAATTTGCCAGTATTTCTTGATGGAGATACCTCCCCACGCTTAGCATCTCTTATAGCTCTACTTTCATCGTATGCTGTAATGCAAATCATATGTTTTTTCGAGGGCGGTATCCTTAAACAGAATTAAACAAATAATTTATCATAGAGACCCGCAAATATAATACGTATTCGATACTACACTATAATGCGGAAATGGTTCGACTTTTCGAAAAAGGAAATAGTTCGAATTGCAGATTTAGGAAATAGTTGGGCTTTTTATCATTAGGATTAATGGTGGTTTTCATGTGAATTATTTCCTTTTTTGGAAAGTCGAACTATTTCCACCATACCATCTACACCCCTAAAAAATTTTCTCATTTCTAGCATATTTTTCAAAATTGGTCAAATTGTGTTAAAATATGTATATAAAGTGTGAAAATGTACACAAAACCTTTTTTTTTGTTATATGCTATAATAAAATTTAGACATCTTTATAGGTTATTGCATTGAAGTATCAATAACAATGACAGTCAATTGTATATTTTCTTACAATGATTTCAATTTTGAGTGTGAGTCGTAAAGATTGTATAGCAAAGGTGTGAATAATTATTTAATCGTAGATTCATCATTTGACACCTACATGCCAATTTTCGTTTCTCTACGACTTGCCAATTCTTTGATCTATTATTTGATCTGTTGACCCTCAAGGACCATTAATTTTGACTTATATTACATTGCCCTAGTTTGATCAATAATGTAGGCATTTGATCTTGTATTCTTTGTTGCTATTAGGCAAGACACTCACCGAATTTTACTCTTTCGCCTTAATTAATTTTCTCCGAATGAAGTTTCTTCCTAATTCTTAGTTATAACCTGACCGAAACGGAGTAAATACATTGATACCCTAGAAATTAGCCTAAAGATCTCCTCTACTTTACCGATAGCCATGCAAATTAATGCCTGTCACATGTACGCATTGTCCTCTCAATAGGTATCAATTGGCTGAGTTTTTTTATACACAAGCAACTATTAGAATTAATTTGCCCGGTGAGTTCAAAATAGGGAAATTGTGTACAAATATATTTGCCCAGAATGGTTTTCTTATTCAAAATATATTTCATTTGCCTGCCACTTTTGAGCATTTCTTTTAACACCACTTGTTCACAGAAATTTGTTTCCCAAAATCAACTCTTAAATGGCTCTAGACTTTTGAGAATTCATTTCCGATTAAGTCGTTTTGTTCGGGTTACGGAGTACTCGTGATTCAATTATTGAAATTAGTGAATCGTAAACTCTCCAGGACAGCAGATTTACTAACATGTTTTGAGTTTACCATTATTAACAATTGCTTTCCACTTCATACTCTTTTATTAGATAAGAATCTCTGCATCTCATACTTGCAAACTCGATACAGGCAAGTTTATCCTTACTATTAAAACTCGATTAATGTTTTATATACAGGGTGGCTCATAAGTTCTGTGACAAGCTTCATTAGGTGTAAAATTTCTTATACTCAGACAATCTTAGTTATTATGGTCTTTAGCGATTGTAATTCGATTATTCTCAATGACTTTAAAATATTTTGCGAGTCTAGACCTGGAACTGTGTTTTGTGTGGTGATTTTTATGGGGGAAAAATGTGTCCTAGCACGCAGCGAAATTCGAGTATCAGGACTCACTGCTTTTCGAATGATCTTTCTAGAGTATTCAAATTCTAGGAAAAATTGGCTCTCACATTTCCATCGAACACTCTAAATTTGTAGAATATTAAGATGTTTATATCAGTACATATTGAGAGCAATTTGGATCAGATTTTTGGTGATGTGAAAAAAAGTGCCATTTTGAGTGATTTTGCAAAATATACCTAATTTGAACACGTGAAATAATAACTTTCTCTCGTTTCTGATAATGAATTCAATGAATTTATGAAATATTTCCATGGTGAATGAAAGGTCTTTGTTATAAATCGTCATAGAACATCGATTATGAAGACATTTTTTACAGAAGCTGTGACCTTGATTCTCGATTTTTGCTGCGTGCCAGGACACATTTTTCCCCATAAAACTCACCATACAAAACACAGTTCCAGGTCTTAGACTCGAAAACTCTTTTAAAACCATTTGAGATTATTCGAATTACAATCTAAAAGACCATAATAACTAAGATTGTTTGAGTATAAGAAATTTTATACCTTAAGAAGCTTGTAACAGAACTTATGAGCCACCCTGTACTATATATATATATCCTTACTATTAAAACTCGATTAATGTGCGTGTGAACATATACTATATATATATATATATCTTTAACGAATTGATTGAAGAAACTGTCAGGCCCATAAAGCTGATTTTTGGCATGTGGGAGTCTTTTGGCTATGGCTCCAGTAAGTTCTGGGCTCAGAGCAAAATGCCGACTCATCATGGAATTATGACGTCATTGTCACATTTTTAAAAGTTAAGCAACACAGTTATTCGAGCATAACTCAGCCATTATAGGAGATAGAAGGCTGAAATTTTGACAGATTATGTATATTAATATATGTCACATTGGCACATCAAAAATGATAACTCATCACTTTGTTATGACGTCATCATTACGCATCAAAATTTTTAAAATTGAATAATTTGGTGATTTTTCGTGCGATATCGATTATAACATTCAGGACAGGCGTATTTTGACATTTTATCTCCCTTATAATTCATCCATGTGACCTCAGGCGACCGCAAGGCGCCTCCAGGGGACACAAAGTGACTGCCAGCTGCGCAGCGCAAGCAAGCGAAGCGCGCTTGTATATATATATAAACATTAATCGAGTTTTAATATAACGAATTGATTGAAGAAACTACCATGCACAGAAAGCTGACTTTTTGGTTGTGGGAGTTTTTTGGCTATGGCTCCACTAAGTTCTGAGTTCAGACGAAAATGTCAACTCATCATTGAATTATTACGTCATTGTCACCTTTTTTATGATTAAAAATTTCAGTTTTTTGACCATAGCTCAGCCATTTTATGCGATAGAAGGCCGAAGTTTTAACATAATGTGAATATTAATATACCTCACATATGGTGCAACTATTTTCCAAAGATGATGACTCATCACTCTGTTACTTAGGTCATTTCAAAAGTACTGATCACCTCCCTCCAATTTGATATTAAGCAATGACTGATGTGTTATTTATATACATATTCTAGAAATAGTGTCCCTTGACGCGAATACACTCCTTTAGACGGTCTACCCTGGAGCGGAATGTCTTTTTATACTCCGTCTGTGGGATCGATTTCAGGTACTTATGAATGACGAGTCCGATCTCCATTCGACTAGTGAACTCCTTATCAGAGAGATGACTTTTCAGCTTTGAAAACAACCAGAAGTCACATGGACTTAGGTCAGGGGAATAGGGAGGGTGATTCAGTGTTTGCATCCCTATATCTTCGATGTATTCGGCGACTTGTTTAGTTTTATGGCCACTGGCATTATCATGTAGAAGTTTTATTCCACGAGGACCAGTTCTCTGCCGACGCTCTGTGTAGTGTTTACTGACTTCTGCGAGCACATGAGTGCAATAAAAGTCTCCAGTAACATTCTGGCCCTTAGGAACGCAAACTTGAGCCATTGGGCCGTAGGCGTCAAATGCAATTGCGTACATTACCTTCTTGGCACGGAAATCTGGACGCGTTTTCTTAGGTCGGGATTCGCCCAGATGCAGCCAACACTTAGATTTTTCCTTGGATTTAGATTGTGAATAGTAAATCCAAGTTTTATCTATGGTTACTATCTCATAGAGTCGCCTTGCATCAAATTTTTCATAATGTAGAATATTTTCACAACATTCTACCCTCTGTTTCATCAGGGGCTCTGACAGCAAATACGGCACCCGCCGAACGCAAACCTTCCTTACTCCGAGATCTTCCTTCAGAATGCGGTAAATACTCCCCCCATATCCGTATGCTTAGAAATCTCTCCAATAGAGCAGCAAGGGTCATTTCGAAGAAATTCACCAACCAACTCAATTGAGGATTCACAGGTTGCAGATTTAGGCCCACCAGTCCGAGGCTCATATTCAATGCTGTCTCTCCCCTCTCTGAATAGTTGAGCCCATCTTCTAACCGTAGAATAAGGAAGTGCTTGATCTCCACAAACTTTCACGAGATCATTGTGGATATTCCTGTTCGAATCTTTTAGCAGTGAACGAAACTTGATATACGTCCTTTGCTCTTGCCCAATAATTGACGATTTTGAAGCCATAAATGTATAAGTAGCCAAAACTGACAAGATTGAAATGATGATTGTAAGAAAAATACTTATGCTATCTTAAAATTTCTTTTAGATATTAGGAGAGAATGGGTAATGCTATATGGATTATATTAATTGGTGCATTAGATATACACTAGCTGTCAAAAATCAATAGTGATCAGTACTTTTGAAATGACCTAAGTATGACGTCATCATTACGCATCAAAATTTTAAAAATTTACAAATTTGGTGATTTTTCGTGCGATATTGTTTTTAACTGTAGGACACGTATTTATGGATGTTATTTCCGTTATAATTTATCAATGTGACTCCAGGTGCCCAAAGTGCGCCTTAGGCGGACACAAAGTATCTGCCAGCTGCGCAGCGCTTGCAAGTGAAGCGCGCTTGTTTTATTTAATCTGAGAAGTTGCAGTTGGCGTTTTAGAATTTCTCTATCAGTTGCTTTGCTTTATTTTAACTAAATCAAATTTTTTAATGCTTTCTAATCTCTATTAAAATGAAAGATTATACTTTAATCTGACTTATAGTGAAAATTATATTCTGATGGTCGAGTTTTGATCCGCTAAATTTGGAAAAATCCAAATCAACTGTCCAGTTCCAGATAATCTTGTTAGCATGTTAGATATTACTCCTTAATAGGTACTATTGAAGTGACTATAGCTGCTTGCTCCTACGCAATAACAATTTTTTTCCCAGTGTTCGCCTACATCTTCACTTTCACCTACAATAGTTGTTTGTTTAATAGAATTATGCCGGCATTCTCAACAGTGGGCAATCCAGTGGAAATAGCTTCATTTTTCATGTTGCTATATACAGGGTGGGGCGCGGGAAGTGACCTGATTTTAAATTGCTATAACTCCCAAGTTTTAAGGTCAATTCCTTCGACCCACCATCTATTTCGTAGGTCAAACACGGATATTTCGTTTGTTTTTATCCGTACTATGATTAGTAAGCTATGTCAAGGCTGACAACGGACGAACGGACGAAGCTAGTTTGGTGGTATTTTGAGAATCACAAGAGCGTTGTTAACACCCAACGCGCTTATAAAAGAAACTTCAAGACAAGAGATGCTCCCACTTCCAGGACGATAGGAGAAGTAGTGAAGAGGTTTCAGGAGAAGGGAACTGTGGCAGACAGGGAAAGATGTGGACCTCCAAAGTCGGTGAGGACACCTCAAAACATCGAGAAGTTGTGGAAAAAAATACAAGATTCTCCCCGACGATCATCAAGAACACTGGCGAGATAGCTCAAATTTTCAAGAAGAACTGTACGGAGAATCCTCACAGAGGATCTGAACTTGTATTCATACAAAATACAAATACTACAGGCACAGACAGTCGATCAGAAAAATAAGAGGCTAGAATTTGCTGAAATGATGGCAGACAAAATCGAGGAGAGGGAAATTGACATAACCCAAATTCATTGGTCTGATGAGGCTCATTTCCACCTTTCAGGACATGTTAATACGCAGAACATGAGAATCTGGGCAGAGAAGCAGCCTTTTCCAGCCACTGACAAAGTCCTCAACAGAGAAAAGGTGACATGGCTCGGCGCTGACCATTAACTTCGAAAGATACTTGGCTATGTTGAAGTCTTATTACATCCCAGCTTTGAAAAGACATGGCGAACTTGCTGATATAATCTTCCAGCAAGATGGGGAACCCCCACATTCAGCAAATATTGTTGTTGAGTGGTTACAAGAGAAGTTTGGTGATAGACTCATTTCACGACATTGTGAAAATTTTTGGCCCCCGTACTCTCCCGACTTAAATCCCTGTGATTTCTACCTCTGGTGGTATCTAAAGTGCAAAGTGTACTCAGATCCTATCCCTAGGACATGCGAGGAGCTTAAGAGAAATATCAGACGTGAAATAAGGAAGATTAAACGCGAAACATTGATTAAAGTATCTAATAACGTGCTGATCAGACTGCAAAAAGTGATCGCAAGTAAGGGAGCGTGGATTGAGCATATAATCAACAGCTAGAACTTATCAGTGCACGAAATATTAAATATCTAGGCCCAGAGTATTATATACTTTTCACATATCTTAGTTATCTTTATTCGTTTAAAAATGGGAACAAAATAAAATCAGGTCACTTCCTGTGCCCCACCCTGTATAGTTAAAATTGCTATATTATGTATGTTTCTAAGATATCTATATAGAAATCATTGTAATTACTTGACCAAATTTCTATTGACAGTTCATATATTTCAATTTGAATACCAGTCATCTAACATGGTTTCCCAGCAGTTGGATGAGTTTTTGGCATGACATAGAAAATTACGTTAGAAATTATGACTTACAGACTTTGGGAAGAACTTCACTTTTGCGATATTTCAGACGCTCTACAATCGAAGAAACTTAAGTCATCATACTCTTCGAACTCCACTTCTTAACTTACAATTGAGGCAAGTCAGAACACGCCTCCAGTTAGTATTGACACATATGAAGTCCATAGCTGAGATTTAAGGGGTTATAAGTATGACAATTGCTTCTTTGTGTCTTCAGTTGATTGCTATAACGAAAGCAAATATTCTGGTACCATCGAAGTGTGCAAGGAAATTGTAAAGAGTCGAACTTGCCGAAAACACAACACACGATTGTTGGAAAGAAAATCATCTTTCTTACTAGACTTTCTCTCTATTATAAAAATTAAAGTACCGGGAACTGCGACGTTTTCTAAAAGAAGAGCAAGTATTCATTTCATCTTACAATAAAGTTACGAAATTTGTGATGATTCTTGTTTGGTTAATGAATTGCGGCATTTTGACAAACGTCTTGGCTACCAGTTGGCATATACTTACCATTCATAGTATCAATCTATTGCATCGCAAACCATTGCTCAAATAATCGAGACTGAGAGACTGCAAGACGCTAATAATCCTTTAACAGCCGAACTAAGTGATGGAAAAGATGGATCTGGATCACACACAATATGCAACTAAATGCGAAATCATCCAGATATTTCGACTAAGAATTTTCTCCTTTTTGCATTCAAAGTAATCAGGCTGAGATATTCCGATGGAAATATTATATGAACAAATCTATCTCCGAATTCACCTTTCGCTATGAGACCAGTATCATTATTGGCTTTAAGCGAAAGTGAAGAAAATGTAGAGTTTTTAATGGACACAACAATAAATCCAGAGACCATAATTTTGCAAACAACCGGGATACAATTAACGGCAGGAAAGTTTGATGTCAATATCACAAGATGTTTGTTTGATGCAAAAATGGCAGCTATCCTTGACGGGGCAGGCAGCGCATCTTGTCATTTATGTACATGCAGTAGAGATCAATTGAAAGACATTGAATTAATAACCCACCAATGTACTATGGATTTTGCTAACTCATTTCCGATTAAGTCATTTTGGGCGTGGAAAACTTAGAAATACCGGGTCCAAGCTATAAATAGAATGGACCCCGTGTCATTGGCGAGTTAATTAGGCAGGGTTTTCTATTAATCGCTCAATTGATTTAGCTTTGGAAATATTTAATGAGATCGATGCAAACGAATTTATTTCCCTTCCAAGTAAGGGCAGATTTGGAATAACGCACAAACCTCTATCAGATGAAAACATCCTATCCGCATCCCCACTTCATGGCTACCTGAGAATATTCGGATGGTTCATGCAGCATGTATACCATCTACAAGCTGGAGAGAAGAAATAAACACCCTCTTCACCAAAGGTTCGTCAATCAATGGAATTTGTCCGTAGTTTACTATGGGGAAAAATAAACGTTCGTATCGACTGTCCCACTACTCAGGGTGGTACAACCTCTACAAAAAATGTGGTTTGAACTTGTCCAACGCATGGATGATGATAACAAAGACTTATTTTACTGGATCTTAACAATAATTCCTTGTGAATATCACCAACCACTTACAGTTATCTACACCAACTTGGTTGTAGTATTGCGCATATTTAACTCCGATGAGTGAGTAGACACCAATAATTCGCCACATTATGTACGGAAACTTACGAACTCATAATAGAGACTTTTCCTTGGGCGAGTATCACCCCTACATTGCACAATGTGCTAGCTCATAGCGCTAAATTGATTGAAGAGTATAACGCAGGGAGAGGTCTGAAATCGTTCTCATAAGAAGGTTTAGAGGCCTGCCATAAGCACTCATGTGCTTATGGCAGCATTCAACGTTACCGCTAACAATTGACTAGAAAAATATCTTTTGAAGCAAACATTTGAGATCTTTTTATTCGTCTCACTTCCCAGTCAGACGACTACTCTTTTTCACAAAGAAAGCGAATTGGGAGCAAAATTACTAAAAGTTATTCGAAGGCGATGTCTAAAAATCGAATCAACACTCCTAATATTTTTCAATCAACTAGTTCTGCAATTGTCCCTTCCCTAATTTCTCCTCTAAAAAATAATATACAAGAAAACCTACACCATACATTAGAACGACAGAAGAAATGGACAATTAATGACCCTAGAGCAATGGGAATTCACTATAGAATTGGAGAGATGATAGCAATTGATAACCAACCTATTTCTATAGTTGAGGATATCGGATTCACAAGATTACTTAATCATATTTGTCCCAAATATGAAATTCCAAGCAGAAAATACTTTCAAGAAAAGGTAATTGCGAATATTTATGAAAAGCTCGCAAATTCGATCTTACAATTGTTGGAACATCAAAAATACATTTCATTTACTTCAGATATTTGGAGTGATTCACATTCAAATCATTCCTACATTAGTTTAAGTGGACACTTTATTGATGCATCGTTACTGAGAAAGGATGTTGTTCTAAACGTTAAACTTTTCCCAGGAAGTCATACTGGAGAAGCAATCTCTGATATTATTCACAAAATGACAGATGATTGGAATATTCCTGAAATAAAATGTCACCTCTTAATTCGTGATAACGCTGCAAACATTCGTTTGGGTGCGGAATTATCCAACTTTAATAGTGAAAGCTGTTTTATTCATACACTCCAATCGGCCCTAAATGATGGTATTTTTTCCCAAAGAATCGTTCGAGACATTATTAGCAACAGCAGAAAGATAGTTGGTCATTTTAATCATTCACCCTTAGCGTGTAGTTGGTTTCAAGATATTCAAAATGAACTTGGTCTCCCACAACATAAACTAATCCAAGATGTTACTACTCGATGGAATAGCACGTTTTATATGTGTTAGAACGTCTGGTGGAACAAAGGAGAGCAATTGGAATCATGTTGGAATTACGAGCTTTTCAATATATCAATTGTAGCTAATCGAAAATATATTAAGACTATTACAACCATTTGAGGAAGTTACCAAACGATTTAGTTCTAATTCCGCATTTATTCCTGAAGTAATTTCCGAAGTTCAAATTCTTTTACGATACCTTGGGAAAAAAGAAAACGATGAAGGAGTCCAAACAATGAAAACTGAATTACGGAATTCTATTAACTCACGCTTTGTAATTAAGTGTGAGATATTTAAAAAGAATTTTTTTAAAATTGCCACAGTACTTGACCCCAGATTCAAAACTTCATTTTTTTCCCCTGAGCAAACAGAATTTTCAAATAGCATTGTAGTTAAGGATACCGCCCTCGAAAAATCTTGACTGGCGTAAAAAAAACCTGCAAATGTTTTATTGCTAATTTTATTGTATTACTGATCGGTCCACCATCTGATAGCACTATTTGGACGGCATTTTTTTGTATTTTTTGCGAAATAACCCCCTAAAGTTTAGCGCTAATAAAAATTGAAAATTATTAGAGGATTTTGACTCATTTACCAGTTAGTTTTTAACTTATTTGATATTTTTTTAATGATATGAACCTTCACATTGTATTAGCACCTTTGGAGATTATAAAACACAAATATTTAAAAGAATGGGCAAATAAAATCCCAACAAAATAGCTCTATAAGGGAGTTCATTTATATAATCCTCGGGAAATCGCAAGTTTGATCTCAGATATTTAGCGATCACTGGGTCAGAAATAAAATTCTGATCGTTTCAAAAAAAAATTTGTTCGGATCCGACCATTTGTTCTTGAGATATCGCATATTATAGGTAAAGTTCGGCCATAATATCCCTCTAAGGTCCCGAAAGAGGCTGATGTCATATCTTAAAAACTATTGTAGATATATCATATATGATATCCTTAAATAAAAGGATATATGCGAAAATATATAGGTTCCTCGAACATTCCTTTGTCAAAAAATAAATAATTCTCGACTTATCATTGATTTAATTGTAATACAAATTCTATGGAGAACTTTGAATCTATTAGAAAATGGCGAATCTAATCATTAAATATGTGTCCAAATTTAGCTATTATGCTAAATAGTGAATACAATTGCCGTTAATAATATGTACAGAAAAATTGGAGAACTTTTGATAATTATTTTGAAAGTTCTGGCCTTGGACCTCGCAGATTCGGTCAAAAACCCCCATTTAGGGTCCAAAAAGAGATATCACTCTATCTTTATAAATAAAAGTCCAAATTCTTAGTTCTCACTTCCTAATATACTTTTTATGAGTGTGCATATATGATTCTTTGATAATAATTGCACTACACCCTATGGAATGTTAAGTTTTAGATTTTTGTCATATGATGACGTAGCATTTTTCGAAAATCCTAACTTCGAAACTAAAAGTCGTAGACTTTCGCTCTAACTTCCTAATATACTTTTTGGAAGCTTTTTATTCATTCTAAACTGATAGATTATACTTCGCAGTGCCAGGAATTTGAAATATTATCTACAATTATCTCAAAATATTCGGAGTTAGGGGCCTCAAGGAAATTTGTGGATTTTCAGGGTACTTTTGCTATTTTTTGGTAAATATTTGGCTTTAATATACCTAAATCAGCAGTATGGATGCGAATAAATGTCTGTGGATGCTTATGTGCATTATTAATAACTCATTTTACATTCTTCTTAACACCTAAACTTAAAATCTCTATATCTCGGGACTTTAAAATTTCAAAATTGACCGTCTTTACAGAATTATTTCTCAAATTTGGTTTGAGATAGAAGTTTGAAAATTTCAAGAGTTGTTTCATATCATTAGGCGATGAACGTAGGACCACCATTTTTTGGATACATTCTAACTCGGTGATTTTATTCATGATTTCCCCAAAAAAACAGACATTTTTGGCCCTTTTTTGGCCCTTTTTTTTCGGACACCGATAAAATTTACAATATTTGTCATTTTAACTTTCTTCTGGTCCTATGAAGTTGCAAATATGGTAGACTATCTATGATTCGATTTTGGAAGCGTTTGATTCCTTGGTATGTCCTAAACAATTCATTGAGTGCCTAAATTTCTACCATTAAGATGTGCTAGCGGAAAATGTAAAAAACAGACTTTGAGACACTGTATCTCAAAATCTAGAAATGAGAATCAAAAACGGTTTGGAATGTGCCAGTATTTCTTGATGGAGATACCTCCCCACGCTTAACATCTCTTATAGCTCTACTTTCATCGTATGCTGTAATGCGAATCATATGTTTTTTCGAGGGCGGTATCCTTAATTGAATAAATTGTTTCTGTTTCTATCCTTTTTGTAGTTAATGTTTAATTCATACACAATCACAATTGGAACCACTATCCGTTTCCGGCAGGATATCCGGTAAATGGCCGGATATAGCCGGATACCGGATTAGAACCTGAGATCCAGTACACCCCGACATTTTATGATTGTAAACTTCAGTTTTTCGACTATAACTCCATTTTAATTTAATAGATGTTTATATTTATATATCTCAAATATAACAAAACTCTCATCAAAAAATGATTATAATGACTTTTATAAAGTCCTCATTACGCATCAAAATTGAAAGATTTTGAGATTTTTTGAGTAATTGCTGTTATAATATTAAGACAGACGTAATTAAAGATGTTATTAAACATAATTGATCAATATGTGTTCAGGCCTCCGGTGGATCTGGAGTGTCTGACACCCGCGCAGCTCAAGTAAGCGAAGCGCCCTTGTGTAATAACTCTATAAATAATCATTAATCGAGTTTTATTAGTAAGGATAAACACTGCCAATTCCTTAAAGGGAATGAACTTGCAATTTACCCGAATATATAATAGTACTCTTATGTGACAACCCCTGAATTAATATGGTATCGGTAGCAGTTTTTAACAATTTATTGATTACATTAATGATAGTGCTCTTAAAGGTTTGCAAAAATTGTGAGATTAAAGATGAGATTGTGCTACTAGTTTGGAACCATGTTTTAAGAGACCTTAATTCGAAAATAGAGAGTCTTAATGCAAAGACTACCTCTAATAGGTAGTCTTTTCATTAAGACTCTCGATTTTTGAATTAAGGTCAATTTATATTTACATTAACTGAAAAAACGAACACTGATTGCAGGAACGAGAAAGGGACAGACCTAATTTAATGAGTCATTTGAGTACCCTAATATAGGATAGTTTGTGAATTGTTTTATTTTAATTTCTGAATTAAAGTGGGTATTATTGGTTAAAGAGGCGTCTATATTTCTATTTCAGGATTTTAGTTCGAAGTTACTAATTTTAATAAGTTATATTAACAAATGTGATCTTATTAACCTTATATTTTAATTATATTTTAAAGAATATAATCTTTAGGATTTGCTCAGGGTAATTAAATTGAAAATTAATGAGACTGTTCATGTGGTTACAATATCAGCAGAATATATTATTAGGAAGAACCTGGGACATTTGGTGTCAAATGTATTTGAATATTGTAGGACATAGTGTTAATCACGTAGTATACTGATTTGCTATTCGAGTAAAATCACTAATCCCCGGATTCAATTTTATTGGTCTTGGGGTCCGGGACGTAAATGTTAAGATTTCCGGATACCCAGGGATACATCTCTCAGACCTTGAGACTTTATATGAATTAACTATGAAAAATCAAGAAAAATGATATTGATCCACTGTATTTGATATTCTGAATGATATTTGTCGTATTTTGGTTTTCTTCTAAATTTATTAGAATTATGATTTATTGATTCATTCAATTAATTTTTATTTTAGCTTACTTTCAAAGAACACATAAAGCATTTTGAGAATATATTAACAAACTCTTTATTACTGTATTCCACTACATGTGAAGGATTTCAGAAGGAATTGTTATCGCTCCTTGTTGATCTAGTTGGTTATAAACTTAACTATTTACTTATCGATTCTAATCTTCTATTTCTCAACAAGATAATTAAACAAATAGAATATATTGAAACTGGATCTTTGAGGTAATGATTAGCTATTCCTTTCACAAAATAACAGTTTAATATCGACTTTTATTCACAACTGGTATACTTATTTTAAGTATTGCAATTGACTGAATATTTGTAAACTAACGATGAAACTTTCCTAAATTTAAAAACAATACTTAGTCATTACTTGTTTTTTGTAAATTAAAGTATTTTCTAAGTCTAATTCTGTAGTAACTTGACTGTAATACTATGCTTGTTTGATGTTTGTTCTTATTTTGGATTTGGTATTTCTGCTCGTATGTAATACTCAAGATCAAACTAGTTAGTATAACATTTAGTTTCACAATTTACGCTGATAAATCCTGAACGTTACGCAAGAAATTAGAGTAAGACTTCCAGCTCAGTCCTACTTATGTTGGTATAAAATGAAGCCTAGTAGTACACCCAAGAAAACTCTCAACTATTTTTCTTCAATTGTGTAAATATTCCTCTAGTTATCTTTATCTCCTGAGGAATTACTATATATTGTTGTACTATGCATTAAAAGGATTTAACCTATTATTACCAAATACTCTATACCTCACTAATTGTTGGTTGAATCAACTTCTTGAAGAAAAGTGCAAGTACCAATCAGAAATATACAATTAAGTGATGATAAAAAAATTATTAATACTCGAAATACAGATAAAGAACTCATTACCCTGTTTCATATATCATTCTACTAAAATAATATTGAGAACTCGGGATTTTCAATTCAGCTCTTGGTGATAAGTTGGTGAGACATATTATACTGTGGAAACAGTTCTACTAAGGGCAACCCATCGGTTCCAGGATTAGAGATACAAAAATCAATTAAGCAACGATTAAAAAGGAAAACTACATTAAATGTTCAAAATATTCCCCCTTATTCTGAATACAGAGTTCCAACTGCTCCAACCACTTATGAAAAGTCTTTTTGTACTATTCTTTGGGGATGGCTTTGAGATACTGGAAAATAGCACTTCCAAGCTGGTGGTTGGTCTCAAAGTCTCTACCTGACAGATGTTATTTAAGGTTGTTGAACAGCCAGACGTCACATGGAGAGATATCTGGGCTGTAAGGTGGATGCTGAAGCTCCACGACCCCCAAATACTCCAACTTATCCTTCACTGAGTTTTATAGAGCCTAGCATTATCGTGAAGAATTTGCAGGCCTTTACAGATGGGACGTGGGGCCTCTCTTTATAGTGCTGTTCTACTGCTGCAAGGCAGGAAGTGGCATAATACTCCCCTGTTACGATTTGGCCTTTAGGTAAGCATATTTGAGCCACTGATCCATACGCGTCATATACAATTTTGTACAATAACTTCCGTCCAAACCTATCGGGTCTGGCTTTATGGAGGGGGTTTCTTGATCCGTCGTTTTTCATACCCAGGTACATGTAACCGATTTTCTTTCAGGTTCATTATGGCTTATCCATGTTTCATCCCCAGTAAAGATTCCGTACAGACGCCTAGGGTCTGCATTGCTATATTCCTTTAAGAGTTCTTTGGACATTTTTAGACGTGCCAATCGCTGAAAATCGTTGAGTTTATGTGAAATCCAACGTTCACAAAGCTTTCGCATTGAAGATCAATGATCAGAATCCTCTCAAAACTTCCCGTTGATATCCCAGGTTCATGAGCAATCTCTTTGATGCTACAATGTGGATCCTCATCAACAATAGCCTTAATATGAGTGATATTCTCGCCCGTCCCAACCTTAAATTCGGAGCCTGGTCGAAGGTCATCTTCAACAGATAGTCTTCCCCTCCTCGGAAACGAGCTGCCCACTCACATACCCTCGAATACGAAAGGTGACTATCATGATATTCAATAACCAGTTCTTCAAATATCGCATTAGCAGCAAAGCTGAGTTTTGTGTGAAACTTGATGTAGGCCCTCTGTTCAATAATGGAATCTGAGTTCTTTGAAGCCATAATATTATCCGGTATCAAAAGTCCTCCGGAGGCGCCCTTTGGCGCCTGGGGTCACATTGATTAATTATAAAGTAGATGGCATCTCTAAATACGTATATCCTACTGTTATAATCGATATCGCACGAAAATTCACCAAATTTGACAATTTTTAAAATTTTGATGCGCAATATTGACGTCATAACAGAGTGATGAGTCATTACTTTTTGATGATAGTTGTATCATATGTGAAGTATATTAATATACATATTCTCTTAAAATTTCAGCCTTCTATAACCTAAAATGGCTGAGTTATAGTCGAAGAACAAAAATTTCTAATTCTAAAAAGGTGACAATGACGTCTTAATTCCATGATGAGTCGACATTTTCGTGTGTGGTCAGAACTTAGTGGAGCCATAGCCAAAAGAGACTCCCACATGCCAATAATAAGCTTTCTGCGCCTGGCAGTTTCTTCAATCAATTCGTTATGTATCAATTTCTATATCTATATCTATCTTTCTATCTATCTATCTAGTATCTATCTATCTATCTATCTATCTATCTATCTATCTATCTATATATCTATATATCTATATATCTATATATCTATATATCTATATATCTATATATTGCTACAATTCAATATTTTATAGCCAATCCATTTGAGTTGTTGACCATTTGACATCTGCGTGGCATTGATGACCAGTATGGCTTAAGAAAATGGGAATCTAGCCTGCTCCAGGTGGCCTCCAACATATTCTTTACATCTGGGATTGTCTTTGGTCCTTGTTTTGTCAATTCCTGCTTGAGCCAGCCAAAAACGTTCTCAATAGGATTGAGATCAGGGCTTTGTGAAGACCACGGAAGTACTTTGGGAACGTTTGTGTTCAATCAATGCTTGACCTTATAGCAGTATGTTTAGGGTCGTTATCCATTACGAGTTGCCAGTCATTTCCATGGAAAACGTCTTCCTGAGCAAGTAGATGACCTTGAAGGATGTCTAAAAATAAGGTACTATCCATATTTTGATTGAAGATACAAAGAGTAAAAGTCCCCATTAAGAGAATGTCACCCATACGTTAATCTTTGGGGTTTGTTTAGTCGTTGGGACAAATCTTTCTCGATCTGATTTTGTCCTCATTTTAATTTGACCTCTGGAGAGCCATATCGACATCTAATCAGCAAAAACTGTCTTAGTTCATTGTATCTTGGGGTATTTAAATTTCTTCGCCCATTGTATACGATACAAACGCTTCTTCTCGCTAAGCATTGGCCTTTTGTCGGGTATCTCTTAGAATAACTCAAATCAATCAGGTCCCGGCGCACTGTCTTGTATGATACAGAGATAGGAGCACTACTGGCTAATGTTCTTAACGATAAGTATGGTTTCTGCCTTATCTGTTGGCTGATCAAGTGTTTAATTCCACTCCTTAGAGACAATGGCCTTCCAACACCTTTTTGATGGGAGATGTCGATTCTTTTCGCTACTCTTGATCTAACATAATAAACTGTAGACAAGCTTACAACTATAATTTGGGAAATTTCTTTTGGTGTATGCTAATTGGCTTCCAGCAATGTTTTGATAGCCTCTCTTTTCTGGAGTTGGGTCATTTCAAACTGAATTAAGATAAATAAATTGTATAAAATAGATGAATAAAGCTAAATTAATACAGCAGTACCAGAAGTGACGTTACTATATTCTTGTAAGGAGCAATAAAATTTTGAAACATGACAGAGTTCTTAGCTCAATTCTAAATTTGTAAATGCAGGTTATACAGCACTAAAATAGCGATATGCTGGGATGTAAAAAATCAATATTTTCTAATATGGTCAAATTTCATTTCAAGATAAAATTCCTAATAATTGTGTAACATACTGTATATATATATTCTAGTAAGGATACTGATACTTATACTATACTTAGTTTTGGCAAAGTATTTAGTTTTTCCTTTACTTAATTTATTACTTATTCCTTTACTTGGTTTTAATAATAAATAATTCCTTTAGTAAGTTTTTGAATTATTTTGATAAACTAAATATTAGTTTAGCCAATTCAAGAGTATTAGAGATAGATCAAATAACTAAAATCCCATTGACACATTCAACGATTTACTAATAATAGTTATCATAATACTACTACTCATAACATGTTCATTATTCGTCAGCTTCACGTTTACGTAAGATATTGAGTGATGAAGACATTTTTGTGTGTGAATCAAATAAATGTCCTAAAACCATACTACTGCAAATAAATAATTCTAATAGAACTTCAGCCCTCTATCACCTAAAATAGCTGAGTTATAGTCGCAAAAGTGAAATTTCATTATTTTATAATGTGTCGACATTTTCGTCTGAGGTCAGAAACTAGTGAATTCATAGCCAAAGACTACAACAAAATCACCTTTCTGTACCTGGCAATTTCCTCAATCAATTCGTTACAGTCATATATATAATATATATATACAGTATATATATTCTGAGCTCAGACGAAAATGTCGACTCATCATGGAATTATGACGTCATTGTTATCTCACATATGGTGCAACTATTTTCAAAAAATGATAACTCATCACTCTGTTATGACGTCATCAAAAATTTCAAAATTTGGTGACTTTTCGTCCGATGTCGATTATAACAGTAGCACAGGCGTATTTAGGGATGTGTTATCTCCTTTATAATTAATCAATGCGATCCCAGGCGCCCGCAGGGCGCTTCCGGCGGACATAATGTGTCCGCCAGCCGCGCAGCGCAAGCAAGCGAAGCGCGCTTATATATAAATAAACATTAATCGAGTTTTAATACAAGTAGTAATAATATAGGGATATTTGGCAACTATCGAGGCAAAAAAATCTTATGAAATAGACATTATTATTACTATATTTATTAGTGCTTGGAAAGTATCATTAACCTCCTTGAGAAACTCGTATTCACTTTCACTGCTGGTTTAGGCAGGCTGTATAAAGATTTCGACCATCGTTGCTCTTTCCTCTTAAAAATGCCCACTTCAGCTATTCGGGTTAGTAATGCTGGTGTCATTATCGCATATATAAGTTCCAGAAGGTGTTCCGCACAATTAGTTATATGTAGGGCATTAGTCGATCCTCAAAACAAAGATATAGATCCAGATCCCGATCCTAACTTATAAAAGGATCTTCGATTCGATAACGATCCTAATTTTATAAAGGGATCTTCGATCCGATCACGATCCCCAAAATGATCCTTTTAAAAATAGTCAGAGGACTATCATTTTTAGTACAGCTCCTGGAAGGAGATGCCTTATGGCATGGACGATGTGCAATGTCCGTCCGCCTGCGGCAGGCTCGGGCGTACTTAGTGCTTAAGTTAGTATTCAAACTATAAAACACATTAAAAAATATATTTAATCAACATAAATTTCAACACTTTCACCTCCAACTTGGGGATTAAAAAGAAAAAGGATCGGATCGAATTCAGTAAATGTTTCGATCCGATCCTACTTTTAAAAAGGATCATCGATCCGATCTCGATCCTCAAAAAAATGATCGCGATCCGGATCTTTCGATCATGGATCGAAAGATCCTAATGCCCTAGTAATATTGTAGTTGACTGGTAACGCAGACTGTGCATATCCTTTTTTATAACCACAACATCATCTTGCACAGATTTGGGTCTGGTGTCAATATCTGGCGGGAATTTAGATATTTTTTGTTTTTGAGATTATTTGATGCATACTAAAATACTGTAAATGTTTGTAATTAGGAAATAGTACGTTTTGGGGCTGAGTTGAAGGTAGATTTATCCTTTCTCGATGTATACTGACCGCAGAAAGAGGGAGATTGATGTTCCTTGAACCAAGAGAGTGTGGCGATGACGACTGATAGTGTCATTCCACAAATTATTCTGCTATTTGGTCTTTTTTAAAAGTTTCCAAGCAATCATGATTGCAGATGCGAGAATATGGAAACATAGCCACGTTTTTTATTAGAACAGAATTGAGTGGTGTGCAACTAAGCGATCATGCAGGTCTACCCTTCCCATGCAAAGATTGTATGCTTTCAGAACGGTGTGCTGGGAACAGTCTCTCTTGTCTACCTACGTATGTTGAACATCACGAATGTACTCTTTTGCCAGTCGTCTCGAGATTGAAGAACGGCTTCGAGACAGTTTGTTATGAGGACAACCTTTTTGCTTGCACTTCGATACTTTTTACCCATCCATCGAACAAACGATCCGCTTCCATTTTTGCTATCTGCTAGTGGACTATTCCTTCCGGTGTTCCATAATGCTAGCTTCACAATTGAACCATTTATTGGCCCAGTTAGCGGATGCACCTTGGTGACTAAATATTTCAGGTCAGATTGTAGAGAGGATGTTGAAACGGTACCCGCCAGTCCTTTCCTCCTGGAGGCGAGATAGAGAGTTAGATCGAGGCAAGTGAAGAAATGATCACAATAAAATACATAGCCTTGGTCAAGATAATCATCTCACAGTTGCAGTGCCACATTTCCGTGCACTTGCAAATTCTACACTACTTCCTAGATAGATGTCTTGCTTGAGTGAGAAGCCACAACACGAACAAAATAAGGCCCACAGCCTAATCCCTCGCTTATACCGTTTTGCTTGCTCTTCTGATTAAGCGGACTGCTATGTGATCGTAATTGTACTTATCGTCTTCAGGCTACATATCGGGAACAAATCTCCCATACGACGTCAGAGATTCAGATTCAGGAGATTCTGTCAATATCGAAGCCATTTGATGGAAGAAGGATCAATGTACTGTAGAACTTCCATAATTTGACACCTGTATAATTTCAGAAGACCTGCATAATCCGGCATCGCTCCTACCATAACTGGAGTTGAACAGTAGAAATTGCATCGTAAATCCGACAGTTTTTTCGTTTTTCATATGGTGCTGTCGTATTATCCAGGTTCGATTGTATAAAATACATTATATTAGAATATATGTACTACGTACAGTCAGAATTTCGCGAAGTGGGCCAGATTTGGCCGTCCTGCCAGCTCAATAGCCTCCCTCATCTCCCCTGCATGCCCTCTAGCTTTAATATATAAGTAACATACTTGTATTTGATTTATAATTAATGAATCAAAGTAAGCAATAGACGAGTGAAGATTGTGGTACGTGCTTAAATATATAATAATGTAGAATAAACATGATATAAATTACCCTCAAAGCTACAAAAATAGAAAGTGGCAAGTTTATATACTACAAGCGCGCTGCATTGCTGGCAGAGACTTTGTTTCCGCCCGAGGCACCCTTTGAGCGCCGATGTTCACATTGAGTAATTATCAAGTAGATAATATCTCTCTCTATATATGGTCTTATAATTATAATCGATAACCATCGAATAATAGCAAAAATGATCAAATTTTAATTTTATTTGATGAACAATGATGACGTAATAATAGAGTGATGAGTCTTCATTTTGCTTTGGAAGTGTTTTCGATGGATATCGTACTATATCAATGAACAATGGATTGAAAATATTTATTTTTGAAAGAATAGTAGTAAACAATTAAAAATGCTATTCTATTTGCGGCTGGCATGTGCATATTTTAAAACATCTATGATTCAGTCCAGCTCGAATAGTATCTTATCACATCTTGGTTCACGTCAGGAAGCTGACGAAGAAATTCCTACTAGTGATGACGTTGAAGACACGATTAGGTTATAAATGAATATGCTGATAGAGAAACAATCGAGTTGAATGACACGGAGATTATTGAGCTTATTCAAATTGAAGAACATCATGGTCCTATTGATGATAACTTGACCAAAGTGCTTCATATTGTTCTAATAATCGAGGCTACTGCCATGTTAAAGACTATATTCACTACATAGGGATGCGAAGCAGAAAGTAATAATGAAGATATCTTAGTATTTTAATGGGTCTTCACAAGATGGGTGAATTACCCAGGTCCGAAACTTTTAAATCGAATAATGACTAATTTTACTACTGAAGTTTTAAAAAAATCTGTAATCTGAGTTTATAGTTCTATAGAAGTAGAAACGTGAATTGTTGATAATTTTTCCAAGACTAGTTCAGTATCAACTTCATTGAGTCAAATAAGGTTGGTTCAATGAATAATTTATTTAGATCCGAAATATATTATATTTCGGTTCATAAGTTACTGCATTTCCATTGCAATTTGATTAATTCAACTGTGTTATATACAGGCCCTATGAGAAGGGGGTCAGCAAGGTCATTTGGCCCGGGCCTTCAGCTCCAAGGGGGCCTTCTCACCCTCCAAGGTCTCACAAAAATAGAGGTTCATGATAATAATTAATTATATATTCTATTTTACAATATTTGGATTATGTAGTGTTCTTGTTAACCCATAACAGTAACTGTATTTTCAACATTTGGTAAAATTCAGTACTATTTATTATATTGAACGGACTTATATGTACTTTATTAGATATTATAGGGGGGAACGCGGAATTTGGCATAAAATCGATTCAGAATTTTGCTTCAAACTGATGAAGGAAAATGGCCTAAAATTGAAGTAGGAATTTGACCTAAGGAAATTAGAAGTAGGAAAATGACCTAATATCGATATAGGAATAAGGCCTAAAAGTGGAGGGAAAGAGAGAGAAAGTAAGCATTTTAGGTTTGAAATAGTGTTCAATTGAGTGTGAAATTTGCATTTTTATTCGTAAGGGTGGCATTTCAGGTCTTAATCCTACTTAACAGTTTTAGGTCTTATTCTTAATTCTAATGTTTAGGTCTTATTCCTACTTCGAAATAATTTAGGTCTTATTTCTACTTCGCACATTTAGGTCATTTTCCTATCTGCCACAATTCTTTGAGTCAAATTCCTATTTCGTTTTTAGGTGATTTCCTACTTCCTAAATTTCTTTAGGTCAAATTCTTGCATTATCTATGTCAAATTTCCGCGTCCCTTATACGGGTTGCAATCCAAAGGGATTGCTTCAAGAAATACTCCAACTTGGGCTATCTGCAATGTTTCCAAATACCATAATTGCACTACGTATTTTTGTTAGTTTGCCTGCAGCGTGCATCATTGACTTCAGGGGAACGCACCTTCAATGTTTTAAACCAAGTTAAAAATTATCACCGTTCAACTATGGGACAAGGGAGTTTAAATGGGCTTGTCATGCTTAATATCAATTATGATATTGCACGAAGATTATATTTTATCTCATTAATTGATGCTTTCGCACAGAAAAAGGCTAGAAAAGCATTTATCAATTAAACTCGTTTGTATTCACATAATTACACTTCTATCATGGTAAATATTTATCACTTCTCACGTTTTCATTTATTGAAATTGTAGTCTAAATTTTTGCAGTGGCCCGGGCCTCTCTGATCATCTCAGAGGCCCTGTTTTAAAATACAAAAAAAATTTTTTGTATTTATTTCCATCCACAAGTCTTGAACAAAAGATTGAATGTATTTACAAAGGATGATACATTATTCCATTTTACGAACAGTTTCGGTCCCAAGTAATTAATAGTAATTATTAGTAAAAATTGATATTGCAATATATTTTGATTTCGCAAAATCGATTGTTTAAATTGGTAAAATCGATTGTTTAACTTCGTCAAATATATAGTTTTGTAAAAGTAACAAAGTTTGGAGTGAATAATAATGAAAATGTCTATTATCAGAAGTAGAAATACAAATAAAGTTCGTGTAGTAAAATTGTAATCATTCGATATAACAAAATTTGGGGACCAGTGAATTCATCTATCTTGTCAGTACCCTTTGAAATATTATGATTTCTTCTTTACTGCCTTCTGGTTCTTTTTCCTAGGCAGGTAATATAGCCCTAAACATGGTAGTATCCTCTATTATTTGCACAATATGAGGCACTTCGGTCAATTCATCATCATTAGATTCTTAAAGTTCCTCATTTCGAAAAACCTCAATAATCTCCTCGTCATTCCACTCGATCATTTCCCGGGCAGCATCTTCATTAATTAATAATTATTAACATAATCAGAGGATGCATTTTCTTCTTCAATGTCATCAGTCATGCAAAATTTTTGTAAGCATCCTTAAGTTACCCAATAGGTAATAAGATCTTGTCCCGACTAGATGATTAGTATAAATTTCTACAATTTCCCCATGCCCAACTACCCAAACAATAGCATATTTTATTGTTATGCTCTTTTTTATGGCAAACATATTTTAAAATTCCTATTTTCATATGAGGGTATTCCTCATTTACGTTTCTCCTGTAGTGCCTTTTAAGATATTTAAAACGTCTTGATCCATGGGCTGTAATATCGATGTAGTAGTAGGTGCAAAAATAGACATTTAATCTTAATATCATCTGAAATCCTTGTATTTTAAGTTTTGTGTGACTTGGAGCATTATCCAATGTAAGAAATGCTTCTTATTGGCACAACTCTTTTATTAACTTAGTAATCAATGATGGCGGGAATAAAATGATTGTGGAACCAATTGTCAGATAATTCTCTAGTAATTCATGCTTTGGTTTAGCTATTACCTGATGCATTGGCGCACTTCATCACTGTTGCCCTCTATTTGTCAATCTTATTGCTTTAGCGTTTCTAAAATCTAAAATCTTTATTGCTTTAGCGTTTCTAAAATCTAATATAGAGTTTTGACTCATTTATCAGTGGAACTTTTACTCTTTTCGAGATCTTTTTTGATGATAAGGACCTCAAACATTGTTTTGGCTCATTTTATAATTAAATAATGCAAAAATTTAAAAGAGAGATCGTTTAAAATCTCTTCAAATTCTTATAGAGAGTTCTTTTCTATAATTCTCAGAGAGTAGAGTGTTTAATAGCAGGTATCTAGAGATAATTGCTTCTAAAATGAAATTCCTCTCACAGACGGGCCAGAAGTGTGCTTCCACATTCATTGGATGATGACACAATACATGTCATCCAAGGAATTCGGAATCACACTTCCAGCCCTTCTGTGAGGGGCTTTTCTTACATCAATTAAAGTTTGTAGTATTAAAATAGTGAATATAAATTTTGGCTGTGTCATCACGATGACGTCAGCATAATTAATCAGCATAATTTTGTGGAGTGATCTATTCTGAACACTTTATACAATATATGTTTATTTCGATCTCTTATGATTTTATTTCTATTAACCATTCATCATTATTGCTGTGTCATAATGATGACGTAAGCATATTAATTATGATAATTTTGTTGAGACATCTATATTGAACACCTTATTGAACTATTGTTTATCTCAAATTATTAAAATTTGAGCCCTAATAGGCATTTATCATTAAAATTAGGCGATGATGAACGACAAAATTTTTAACCTCAAATTGTTCAGAAGTTCTATGTTTGATGGATCTAAGAATGAAATAGGTTTAGAGGGCCTCATATTTCACCAATGTTACCAATCTCAAGTTTCTAGCTCTTCTAATTTTTGTGCAATAAGCAAAAGAATGAAATCACAAAATGCTACGTAATGATGATGATTTAGCATATATTGAAAATCGTATGAGTAGGTGCACATCTGCATATATGTCCGTAGCTTCACAAAATATTTCAGGGTGATATCTTTTAAACTCTGGTCTGTGCACCACTCACGGCCCGCCGGCCCTACACCAGCACTCATTTTAGTACTGTGCTACTATATTATTATATTGGATCATAGATCCAATATAATAATATATGAAGCACGCTAAAAATATAGTTTTCAGATCCTACCATTAGTTCGTGATTTATGACTTTTTATGTAAATTTTAGAAATAATATCTCCCTTTTCCCTGAAAGTCGCCGATCGTATATGTTGAAAACTGTTGATACATATATGTATAATTTCCATTAAAATATTAAATGGAAGTATATATACGATAATAAGCTCCTCGAACATTCCTTTTTCAAAAAAACATTTTTCTCGATTTATCATTGACTTCATTATAATACAATTTCAATGTAAATCTTTGAATAAATTAGAAAAATGCGTTTCTCATAAAAAATTCGTCAAAGTGAGAATATTATGCTAAACAATAATTACAATTGCTATTAAGGGGTACAGAAAGTTTGGAACATTTTTCATATTTACTTTTGAAGTTCTGGATTGGAACTTTCCATATTCATACAATATCCCCATTTCTAGTCCAAAAAGAGATAGTTCTCTATCTCTTTAAATATTACCCTAAATCCTTAATTCTCAATGGCAAATATGCCATAGTGATATATATGGTTCATTAATAATAATTGTTTTTCATATTATGGAATGTTAAGTTTGTAATCGGCCGCAGGTCAAAACGCCCACAAACAGAAATTGCCGTACCATAAACGGCCAAATACAAAAAGCATTTTTGTTGGTGGAAATTTGACTAGCAATCTTTAAATCTATAGTCATGCGATGACGTAGCATCGATCGATAATCTAAATTTAGAGACTTAAAGTCGTGGACTCTTGTTCTCACTTCCTTATATACTTCGTAAATGTTCATCAATCATTATAAGCTGATATACAAGTAATTTTTTTGTTATAGTAGTGACATGTATATATTATTCACAATTGCTTGAAAATATTCAGGATTATGAGCTTCAGGAAAATTTGTGGATTTAGATTGTTCTCCCCCAAATTTGGTTCGGAAATGCTAAAGTCATTAGTGTAAATGCGGATATACGTATACCTTCAAATGCTCTTATTTATCCTGGATGATTTCTTTTACATTGTTTTTCATATTTATAAATCTTTATATTCCGGTACTTAAAATTTTTTTAATTGACCCTCTTTAAAAACTATTAAATATTGTTTGAGATAGAAGACTGGAAATTTATAAAGTTGTTCCATATCATTATGAGATAAACGTAGTATCACTCGATTATATCGTAAAACCTTTTTAATCAAGTTAATGGAATAAATATTTACTAGAGTACTAGAAATATATGTTAAAATAATCTATAGCAAACACATTCACTCGAATTTGGGCTGGCAGTCGGTCGCTAGCAATTAATTTTAGTGCCCTGATCTAATGTTTGCAAAAATATATTAACATATAATCAATGTATTCAAGAGCTACATTAATTAAACTTGTTCGTTGTTGTTTGTTTTAATTATGGGATCAAACATTCGTTATAGATGGCGGGTGCTCAATGTATTGTAGCATCATAGTATTCTTGTGTTTGTTTTATAGTGTAAATGTCTTAGTGCAAAGAGTGCTCCTTAATTTTGTCCCCAAGTCTGTGGCCCCGTGTTGAGATGATGAGTCCGGGATGCATCTGGTACTAGGGTGAAAAGTCCGGGAGATATATGACCATGGGCTAGCCAGGACGTTTTGCAGAGTTGGGCATAACAACAATAGTCTCATGATTTTGAGGTTCGAATACAAATGAACTCTGATGACACTCGCCACCAATTATTTGGAATTCATTAAATAATGATCACTCTTTGCAGCTCCGTCCCCACTCCCGTAATTTCACTCCCTATGCCCTTGTATCTGACACTAGGGTATCGGATTCGGGGGGGGACGGTCTGCACTCCTACATAGGTTTTATATTTGTTTATTTGACAACAGATAGAAAACAAGTTTCATAGTCATACATACATTTAGTCCAATTAATCTTTTTTTCTGCGTAAATATGCGATATCTTAGTAAATTAGAATGTTTCCCAGTCATGGAACCCCATCTGAGTTTCAATGTTTGAGTGAAATCTTTCGGCCAAAGTCTTGCTTAGAAGCAGTTGGTTGAACATTCAATTTGAGTTTAGAAATTATCAATTCGAGGAATTATTGTTAGGTTGTTTGGTGACATTATCATAATTGGAGTCTTACCGCCATAACTCTAGACATAGCCTACCATAATAAGCCCTCAGAGCAACTTGCGAATTTGGAACTAGGGATGCGGTAGAAGATGGTTGAACTAATACATGAGCTGCCTTAAATCATTAACAAAGCACAATGGAGCTTAGGAATGTATTATCAGCATATATAAATATGGTATCAAGGTACCCATATCCATTGTTAAAATTTAGATTAGTCACCATATGGTTGCGCAATAGGTGATATTTGCGACAAATTTGGTGATTTTCAGAGGCCGTTTAAGGGCACTTCTAAGTGTTTTTATTATAGAGATTTTCGCATAGAACTGAGATGTGAATGGGTTAATACGAATATTTGGATTTTTCATGGAATGTTGCTACATTCCAGTGTTGCTATGGAAAGGTGTTTTGGTCAGTTGGGGTTATATCTTGAGAACCGCGATAGCTAGACATTCAAATATAGTTCCATTTGATAGCTAATAGGCTATTTTTCCTATTAGGCGATAATATATTTTCGACGTCTAAATTCAATGGTTTACGAGATATTCGACAGATTAAGAATGTGACCAATATGATAAATTGTCTAATAACTCGTAAACAATTAAATTTGGACAGATAAATTATATTATCACTTAATAGGAAATAGTCTATTGGCTATCAAATGGAATTACTTTCGAATGTTTAGCTATCGCGGTTCTCAAGATATAACCCCAACTGACCAAATCACGTTTCCATAGCTACACTGGAATTTAGCAACATTCCATGAAAAAAATCCAAATTTTTCGTATTAACCGATTCACATCTCTGTTCTATGCGAAAAACTTTATGATAAAAACACTTAGAAATGCCCCTAAACGGCCTCTGAAAATCACGAAATTTGTCGCAAATATCACCTATTGCGCAACCATATGGTGACTAATCTAAATTTTAACAATGGATATGGGCAAGGTTGTGTCAAACTCAATGATTTGAATTATTTTTTTGTAATATTGCATCTGATCATTTACATAAAACACACCAGATCAATCAATTCAATCATTTGTGCTTATTCAAATCGTTCAGCTCATTCATTTTAATCATTCAATTAAATTCAAATCAATCAATTCAACTCAATTTAATTCAAATCAATTCAATTCAATTCAATTCAGATCATTTAATTAAATTCAGATACCGTAGATAATTTTTAGCCCAATTTTGCATTTGCCCCTGAAGAAAAATAAATGTTTCACAATACATATGCAAGAGAGCTTTCGATAAATATAACCGCAAGAGTGAACCAAGAAATTTAGAACCCTCTTTTTGGAGGGGGATGGTTCGAGGGCCGGCAACTATTCGAGTATATACGGTCATTCAATTAAAAATCAATTCAGATAACTCGAATCAATTATAATCAGTTCAAATCAATTCACTCAATTCAATTCAAATCAATTCAAATCAATTCAATTCAAATCAATTCAATTCAATTCAATTAATTTAAATGAAATTTCAGATCATTCAGATCATTCTATTTTATTCAATGACAACATTCAGATCAATCAACTCAATCATTTCTTATTAACCAACTCAATCAAATCAAATCAAAAAATGAAGTTTTTTTCAAATCAAATTGATTTGACTCAACCTTGGATATGGGTACCTTGACACCATATTTATATGCTATACTGGTAATACATTCCTAAGCTCTATTGTGCTTTGTTAATGATTTAAGGCAGCTCATGTATTAGTTCAACCATCTTCTAACGCATCCTTGGTCAAGTTACTCTGAGGCCTTATATTTAGTAGGCTATGCTCTAACTTATAATAAATTATATTTCAAATCACTACGGCAATAGACACCTCCTAGAATAATCATGACGTACGCACAAGTTTGCTTTTGTGTAGTGAATTGAATGCATTCAAAATAACGGGCATAGCCTACTTTAATAATGCCTCACAGTAAAATAACCAAGGATGCGGTAATAGCCGAATGGATTAATACACGATACGCCCAAAATTGTTAACCATGTAGGATAGGCATTAAGCATGTATTACCAGCATATATAAACATGGCATCAAAGTACGTATATCCGTTGTCAAAATTTCGATTAGTCATCATGTCATTCCGCAACAGGTCATTTTAAGCATGATTTTTGCAATTTTCTAAGCTGTTTTAAGCCTACTTCTAAATGTTATTAATGTATAATTTTTGTAGAACTGAGATTAATACGAGTTGATTTGAAAAATTTAGAATTTTTCAATGGAATGTTGTTACATCCCTACGTTGCTATGATAAAGCATTTTGTTCAGTTTGAGCCATATTCTGCAAACTGTATGAACTAGGTCTTATCAAACGCGATCAATTTTGAAGATCTAGTACTACAGTTTGCACGAAATGGCCCAAACTGACCAAAATGCTTTACCATACCAACGCAGGAATGTAACAACATTCCATTGAAAAATTCTAAATTTTTCAAATTAACTTGTACTAATCTTGGTTCTACACAAAAATCACTCCTTAATACCATTTAGAAATAGGGTTAAAACAGCTTAGAAAATCGCTAAAATTGTCCTTAGAATGAATGACCTGTTTCGCAATGATATGATGACTAATCGAAATTTTTCCAACGGATATATGCACTTTGATACCATGTTTATATATGCTAGTAATACATTATTAATGCCTATTCTGCATGGTTAACGATTTTAGGCTAATCGTATATTAATCTATTCGGCTACAACTTCAACCCTAGTCCATAATTTCCAGTCTACTGTGAGGCATTATTAGAGTAGGCTATGCCTGGAGCAATTTCGGCCACCTTCCAATATTTTGTGACAGGACCATTTATTCAATCATCAAACCTTTGAAATGTTTGTCATATGCAATGATAAATTTCGAAGAGATATAAATGGGTTTGTATTAATAATATACACTCCCTAGAAAAAAGTATTTAACCCTACTTGGACTCGGAATGTTGAAGTGAAATTGAAAGTGAATTGAAAGTGAAAATGAAAGTGGGAATTTTATATTTATACTTTGTACCCCAAGTCCAAGTAGGGTTAATTAAACATACAAATATTTACTAATTTGAACAATTAATGTATCGAAATTTAATGTATGCACATGGTTAATCATATTAAGTCACTATTACACAAATAATACAATCATAATAAAATACAACGCGGATGCTTGGTTGCTGGGCTTGCGGATACTGTGTCCACAGAGTCGTCCAGCGGGCGCCTGGAGTATCTCAATCTAAAATATTTTGGGTTTATTTCTTTTTCTTTTTAGTTTATATTAATATTGTAAACAAAAGTTAACGAATAATTTCTCATCTGGATCAGAAAATATAATATTCGAAATATCCACTCCTGAAAACCCCATGTCAACCGTTGAAAGCAAGTTTCTAGCATATTTTTGAGATTTGTTTACTTAATGTATCTATTGTAAGCAAAAGGTAAACAAATAATTTATCATAGACCCGAAGATATTTTAATATGGAATAGAATCGTGTGATTCGCATTATAAAAGTCTGATAATTGATTGGTTCTCACATGAGCCAATGAATTTCAATCACAAAGAGTCCTTTTGATTGTATGCATAAGTCACTACTGTTGATCCCAATGTATTTGCATTATAAAAGAAACGAATTTCATTGGTCAACACAATTTGTCACCTATCTCGGCGAGGTGTGAAGATTTCGCTTAGATCTTCGAACTTAATTGATGACATTATTATTTACCTGTTTGCCAAATTTAACATTACTAGCACCTCCCAGTTCCGCAATCAATTCTGCACAAACAAACAAAATTATTGCGTTTTATTATACAAGATAATCAAATTAGTCTATTCGTTATGAATAGTTCAAATTTTAATGTCTAGCTTTTCCGGTTTTCAAGATATAACCATTGGAACAATGAGATATTTTTGAAAGATTTTCGAGGCCTTTGTCAGCAGGTTAACCGGAGCGTTGTCCTTTTAGAATGTCAAAGTATTCCCGTCTACTATCCAGTGCAAATAAAACTATTTATAGAGGGTATTTCTAGTATTCGAGTTAAAAACACTTGTGCTTTGATATTTTCTACAATGAAATCTAATGGACATAATTTAGTCCCTAAAAACGAACGCTACCAAATTAAAACAGAGCACCATTGCCCTATTATGTGTACAATTCTAGCATGCAGTCTGAATTGAGTCGTTGATCACTTTCTCCCCAAGCTCGGATCTTGTCATCTGAGTTGAATAGCATAAATCTTGATTCGTCAGATCTGAAAATACTTCACAATCATGGAAGAAAAAATCTTATTATTATGGTGAAAAAAAATCAACCCCTGTTTGCAGTGGGTTTCTTCAACACATACATTACTTAAACCGATTTTCTTAAGACTTCTTCTTAGAGTTTTCTTGGTGATTTCAATATTAGAACCTTTTACTTGGTTCGATAAAATCATTGGAGTGTTAAACTGTTATTTTAACCATTCGCAATAGCAATAGATGGCTAAAATTTAAAAAAAGAGTATGTGCATATTGAGATATCTCAGATATGATAAAACTTTCATCAAAAAGTGATGACTCATCATTCTGTTATGACGTCTATTATTATTACGCATCAAAAAATTGACAAATTTGATGTTCTTTCGACTGATTTTAGCAGTAAACTAACATTTAGAGATGTTATCTCCCTTATAATTAACCAATGTAACGCTAGGTGCCCTAGGTGCGCCTCCGGCGGACACTTTGTGTTGGCTAGCCGCGCTTTTATTGCAAAGACAAGCGCTTTGCTTGTGCTATTGAAATTTCAACTTTTGGAGGAACTAACTAATAGGTTTCTATATAAAATAATTTTCTTACCAACTAAGAACTTGCTATTTAAAATTATTACCTATACTCGTATGTGGCTGAAATTTTGAACATTTACCGTTTTTCGGAAGTCGATCTTAAAATTAAAATTATCTACGAAGCCTATGCTAATAGCAAACTTCGGTTAAGTAATAATAAAAAAACTAGACTGTTGACTATTTTCAAGACTTTCTATTTCTCTTTCTTACATCATCCTTTTTTAAAAAATTGTGTTTAATTTGTTATTTGTGACGATTCCAATATCCCAGAATGTAAAAAGATCACATTGTACTGCTTAATCATAATGATTTAGCAATCTTTAAATTTGGGATAAGTTGCATACGTTAGACACATTTCAATTCATCTAGTCATCTGATTCGTATGCAGCTTTAGTACATCCCAAATTTCTCACTGTATTAGCTATACGTAGTTCATATTTCTCTATTCACTTGATGCAACGCACTATCTTTTTATTGACCCACATTTATTAATCTTAATTCAAAATTTATAAAATATTGAATATTGAATCAACCTTTTGATTGAATGTATGCTATCAATTTTTATATAATTTTATTGTCATTATTTTGAATTTTAGAATTCATTATTGAATTACACCTTTTAGGGATGATAATTGTTTTATTTCTGAAATTTTTCAATTTTTTATTATTATCACAATGAATAAACCAGATGTGCTACCACTCTCAAAGATCATTCAACTTTCTGATTCTGTAATGGCTAGTGGCAGGTCTACCATCAAATTTGCTATTCCGTCTTTAATCCCGATAATATTTTTTATATTTCCTGAAATTACAGATGATCTGGTAAATCTTTTTCTTAATGTGAATCAATCTTGATGTACAAGTTTATTTGAATTTTGTATACGCGTACAATAAAGTGCTACAAAGTAAACAATTTGTTAGCAACTACAAGTATGTACATTGATTAATTATATGGTAGATAGCATCTCTAAATACTACATCTGTCTTACTGTTATAATCGATTTCAATAGAAAGATCACAAAATTTGTCAATTTTTAAAATTTCGATAGTAATAATGACGTAATAACATGGTGATGAGTCATCATTTTTGATGATAGTTGTATCAATTTAGGGTGGATCGATTTTTAAACTTTTGGTCCTACTCACTTGGCGATCTCAGAAATGAACCGGCTTGACCTAAAAAATAATTATTTGATCATTAAACCACCTCATTTACACTTTAACATCACCCTATAGGCTTCAGAAGAGGAGGAATTCGAAATTTGTTGGGAATTTTGTCCACATTTGTGTTAATTTATCCCTTTAATGACGAAAGAGAGTGTTTTAGAATAGTAAAATGTGATTATTAGAAAGATAGAACTTTCCAATTTATAGCATCCGTTCAAAAGTTATGGTCTAATATGCAAAGAAATCGGACAAAACCCCCAATTTTCACCCCTTTAGACGCATAAACTCAATAACTATAAATCTATTAAAGCTTGAGCTTAACTTTTTCCGTCAGATACTCAGAAATGTTCATTTGCATTACTAATACATTCCTAACCTCTAAACCTTTAGGATTACGATCAAACCTTAGCCATAGTCGATAAATATTCTACCTTCATAGTATCACACACAATTTACATAGGTTTATCTAGACTTTAAAATTAGATTTAGTCGTGAAACATGGATTTTTCTCTCTACCAGCAATTGGATTCAGTATCCATCCATTACGATTTTCACTTCCATATACGGCTTCAGATGCTTCAGTAACTAATTTTACATGTCTCTCAACACCTTGTGTATTGCAAGGATAATCTGGTATTTTCAAAATGCCATTCACACACTTTTCTAATTCAACATCTGATAGATCTGACAACATAGGAGGTTCGGTTAGTAGTATTCCATCATCATCCCAGTCGATCAATTCTGAATAATGTTGAGCATTGATGTGTATAATTGGTATTTGAAATCCACGAATCGTGTCCGTTAAATCTTCTGATTTTTTAGCTCTTGCCTTGAGGATTAATGAAATAGCTTTTTCCCTTATTGCTAAACTGTCATCAATATCATAGATAATAGGATATTTTCTGGGTTTGCAAAGTAAGCGTTTCGTTGAAAAACAGGAATAATCACATCTTTAACATTTGGAGGTAATAAACAGATCAGAGAAGCAATGTAGTGAATATTTTGGGCCCATCAACACATTTCCAATGTTGTTTTAAGAAAAACCATGCTTCGCTTGCTTGCGCTGCGCGACTTGCTGACACTGCGTGTCCGCAGAGTCACCCTGCGGGTGCCTGAAGTTACTCAATCTAACATATTTTGGGATTATTTCCTTTATATACATATTTTAAACAAATATCAACGAAAGATTTCTCATATGGATTCGAAAATATAATATTCGAAATCTACAGCACTAAAAACCCCATGTCAACCGTAGGAAGCTAGTCTCTAGCCTATTTTTGTAATTTGTTTACTTTATGTATCTATTGTAAACAAAAGTAAACAAATAATTCATCATATCGATCTGAAAATATGATTTTCGAAATCTACACCCCTAAAAACCCCATGTCACCCGTTGGAAGCTAGTCTCTAGCATTATTTTTAAATTTCATCAAATGGTGTGAAAATATGTATATAAAGGTGTGAAAATATGCAGAAAATCTTTTTTATTGCCAAGTACTATAACACATTTAAGATATCAAACATAAGTTGTGGCTTTGAAATATTAATAACAATGACGATCTATTGTAGTGTCGTACAATGTTTTCTATTGTGATAGTGTAGTCATTTATTTTGTATAGAAAAGGTGTGAAAATTTGTTTTCCATTTTTTTGCAGAGGTGTGAAAATTTTGCTTAGATTTTCGAACATAATCCTAGATTCATCATTTGACACCTACATGCCAATTTTCGTATCCTACGACTTGCCAATTCTTCAATCAATTCGGACAAACAAACAAACGAACAAACAAACAAACAAACAAACAAACAAACAAACAAAACAAAAAATCCTAGTATTTTAATATATAAGATGAACGTATTCTTAATTTTGACCTAATTGGATATAGATTGCTATCAGGAAATCATTTCATTGTCAGGACATTCTAAACAGTATTCTATATTATGATGATGGTTAGAGAACTCCAAAATACATTTAGAGAAAAGTTCTCGACTTCCAGAAATATCAATAGTTAATTTCGTTGTTTTCATGTAAGACCCAAAATCCCTTTAGTCCAGTTACTCCCAACTATTAGTTATTCTCTTATTAATTAACCATATTGTAGGTCTTAAATTTCGTTTACTGTCATCACATTCTTTCATTAGTAATACTAGTAATATTATTGTAGTTATTAAAATGTGTCTACTGTTATCACATTAATTCATTAGTATTATTAATACTATTGTACGCAGGATTGATTAGCATCATGATTTTTAGATCAAAGAAATCGATTTTTTTATATAAATCCGATTTTTTTATTCAATTTGGATTTATAATCTTTTCTGAGAATCTTACTACCTTGTCATGTTTAACATCTATTTGATACTACATGTAAATGAACACATGGTTACTTTGATAAATCGAGTGGAGTCAAATGTATAGTATATTTTTCACTTCCAACAGCCTTTTAATTAAACTGGTAAATCCACTAGGAAATTGGTTGGAATTTTGATTTTAAGATCGCAATCCGTTGTAAGATCGCAATCCTCTTCAAAGTCCTCCTCATTACTTACAAAGCCATGCATTCCCTGCTCTGGAGTATATCTTCCAACTCATAAAGGTTAAGACATCCAATCGCACTCTATGATCATCCAATGCCATACTCCTTGAGCATCCTACAATCAACCAAAACCCTGGCTGATCGTGCGTTTACTTTAGCTGCTCTTGTTGAGTGGAATCTTCTCCAACCGAGCATTCGGGCTGCTCTTCATTCTCCATCTTCTAAAAACTGCTTAAAACATTTTCTGCACGCACAATCCACAACTATTTGATTAAACACTTAATATACACTTAACTTAAATTATTTTAAACATAAATGTTTACATTATAATTCAAGAATACATACATATACATACGTTCATGCTTATACCATAAGCAAAATCTTCTTCTTTCTCAGTTTCATTAATTTATAATATTTAAAATTTCACATTTTCCCCATTGTTATATGTTTGTGTACCTTTTTCCGTTAGAAATATGACTCAACATTCACTACGAGATTCTTGTCATTTTGTTCTGCCCACAAATGCAAAATAGGAGAAGGGCATGAAGATGTTGTCATTTCGATGCTTATTAGACTGATCGAATTTCCTTATATTGCTGTTCTATTGGCTCTTCTATTAAATTCTCGGAAAACAGTTGAGAGTAAATATTTTGAACTATCATCTATGATTATTGGTCCTTTATTGCAGAAAATGAAGAGAATGCAGGTTGATTATTTAGATTTAGATTTCATTGTGTATTATTGATATTCCGTAATCTACTGATGTTAGATTAGACATGAGAAATGTATTGTTAAATTGGGATTTTATTTTTATATTGAAAACTGTTGTTTAGACATTCAAATTTTAATATTTTGATGAGCCATAAGCTAGTCTGTTTCAATAGTAATAGCACTAAATTAAAATTTAGGATTTTGAAAGAGATTCTTTAATCCACCATTTTTGATTCTATTATTATAACGTAAATGATAAATCCAGAATTATAGTAATTATTTTCTCCCCTTTCGATTTTATGCACATTTTGATGCTACAAATATACCTTATTCCGCAACCATATGGTGACTAATCTAAATTTTAACAACGGATATGGGTACTTTGACACCATATTTATACATGCTGGTAACACATTTCTAAGCTCTATTGTGCTTTGTTAATGAGTTAAGGCAGCTCATGTATTAGTTCAACAATCTTCTACCGCATCCCTAGTCCCAAATCCGCAAGTTACTGTGAGGCCTTATATGCAGTAAGCTATGATTTATCTTATCAAATATCGATTATTTTACTTCGTTTTCTTATATTTATTTTCATCAGTTTTTTTAATGAATTTGAGATTAAATAGAATAATATCTGCTAGATATCTAATATGAATAATTGTTGGATATGTACTAGCAAAGTTTTTGGAGATAAATCTTCAAATTCTTCTAAGTTCCTAAACTCTATTTAATATATTTATATCCTAACTATTACAACTCGAATAATGTTTACATATATATACACTACCTGGTCAAAAGTATTGGAGCACCATATAATAATAATAATAATAATAATATACATTTATATAGTGCAGATTCCATATTAATATGTTCAAGTGCGCTGTACGATTCAATAAAAGTAGGTGTGTGCATAGCCTACTGTATATAAGGCCTCACAGTAACTAAGGATTTGGGACTAGGGATGCGGAGGAAGACCGTTGAACTAATACATGAGCTGCCTTAAATCATTTACGAAGCACAATAAAGCTTAGGAATGTATTATCAGTACAGTCGACTCCGCTTAATAGGGCCACATCGGTCAGGGGACATTTTGGCCCGATTAAGCGGAGAACCCTATTAACCGAAAATATTTTGTATTAGCTTCTATGTGTGAGAGCTATTCTGGTCCAGCCAAAAGTGACCCGATTAAGCGGCTGACCCAATTAACCAGTGGCCCTCTATTAAGCGGAGTCAACTGTTTATATAAATATAGTGTCAAAGTACTCATATCCGTTGTTAAAAATTTGATTAGTCACCATATGGTTGCGCAATAGGTTATATTTGTGACAAATTTGGTGATTTTCAGAGGCCGTTTAGGGGCACTTCTAAGTGTTTTTATTGTAAAATTTTTCACATAGAACTGAGATGTGAATGGGTTAATACTAAAAATTTGGAATTTTCATGGAATGTTGGTACATTCCAGTGTTGCTATGGAAACGTGTTTTGGTCAGTTGGCGTTATATCTTGAAAACTACAATGGTTACACACTCAAATGTAATTCAATTTGATAGCGAATATACTACTTCCTATTAAGTGATAATATAATTTCGACCTCTAAATTCAATAGTTTATGAGATATTCGACAATGTACCATATTGGTCACATTTGATAATTTGTCGAATATCTCATAAACTATTGAATTTTGAGGTCGAAATTATATTATCACTTAATAGGAAGTAGTATAATCGCTATCAAATGGAATTACATTTGAATGTGTAGCCATTGTTGTTTTCAAGATATAACGCCAACTTACCAAAACACGTTTCCATAGCAACACTGGAATGTACCAACGTTCCATGGAAAAGTTCCAAATTTTTCGTATTAACCCATTCGCATCTCAGTTCTAAGCGAATAATTTTACAATAAAAACAGTTAGAAATGCCCCTAAACGGCCTCTGAAAATCACCAAATTTGTCACAAATATAACCTATTGCGCAACCATATGGTGACTAATCAAATTTTTAACAACGGATATGGGTACTTTGACACCATATTTATATAGGCTGATAATACATTCCTATGCTCTATTGTGCTTTGTAAATGATTTAAGGTAGCTCATGTATTCGTTCAACGGTCTTCCTCCGCATTCCTAGTCCCAAATCCGCAAGTTACTGTGAGGCCTTATATACAGTAGGCTATAGCGTGTGTTATGCATGTACGTATGTATGTGTATGTATGCGTATGTATGTGTATGTATGCTTGTAAGGTAGGTACATATATGCATTGAAATTAATTTAAGTGGATGTGTCGTGCGCGATACGAAAAATATGAGTTTTCAAGAGTTTTTTGAAGAGAAGAAGTGAGGGGGCATTCCGAATGCTCGGAGGCAGAAGATTCCACTCAACAGGCGCAGCTAAAGTGAATGCACGATCGATCACCCAGAGTTTTGGAAGATTTGATAGTAGGATGCTCAAGGAGGATGGCGTTGGATGATCGTAGAGTACGATTGGATGACTTAACCTGTATGAGCTGGATGATATAGTCTGGAGCAAGAGAATGGATGGCTTTGTAAGTTATGAGGAGGATTTTGAAGAGGATACGATGTTCAACAGGCAGCCAGTGGAGGTTAATAAGAAGAGGAGATGACGAAAAGGTACGAGAGACATTGTAGATAAGCCTGGCTGCACTGTTCTGGACTCGCTGGAGTCGAGCTAAGAGGGATGAGGGGCAACCATACAAGAGACTGTTACAATAATCAAGACGAGATGTGATAAGAGAATTAACAAGAGTTTCACAGACTTCCCTAGAGAGATACTTTCTAATACGCGGGATGTTATAGATGTAATAGAAGCAGGAGGATGCAACTTTGCTGACCAGAGTAGACATTGAGAGGGTATTGTCGAGCTAAGTTCCAAGATTCCGTACTTCTTTGGAAGAAGAGATTCTCGACTCACCAACAGAGATGCTATCAGTCTGAACCTTAGATAGTTGTAGACGAGCCCCTATTATAAGGAACTCAGTCTTGGTGTCATTGATAAGCAATTTGTTGGTGAGGAGCCAGGAACGGATCGCGGAGATGCAAGATTGGATGGCGGAGAAAGCAGATTCTTCAGAAGAGATGGAACCGGGTTTAAAAGAAAGATAGACCTGAGTATCGTCGGCATAGCAGTGCATGTCGGGGAGGTGGGACCTAATGAGGTCGAATAGAGGACTAGTATAGAGGCTAAAGAGAAGCGGACCAAGACAAGAACCCTGAGGAACTCCGTGTTGGACCGGGATATTGGAGGAATTAGAACCCTTAATCGAGACGAATTGAGTCCTACCAGAGAGGTAAGATTCAAACCAAGACAGAGAAGAGCCGCAAATGCCGAAATGAGACTGGAGACGGTTGAGTAAGATGGTATGGTCGACGGTGTCGAAGGCTGAGCTAAGATCAAGAGAATACAAGTCATTTCGCACCTAAACCATTTCGTACTCTTTCCATTTCGTACTTAATTTCAATTTCGTACCTAACACAATTTCGTACCTAATACAATTTCGTACCCAATCACTTTCGTACTCAATACACTTTCGTACCCAATACACTTTCGTACTCAATACACTTTCGTACTCAATACACTTTCGTACTCTTTCAGATTAAGGACTTACAAATCCACTGATATTCAACCTCCCCTTTTACCAGCTTTCTATAGAATTTGCGGTCGATAGGAACACCGCACACTCTATGCTGCCAACTTTCACATCCTCCTTCACACATCAGTGCTTCCTGCCTTTCTCTGATAAATTTCTTACAGACGATTCATAGGTCGTTCATTGTTGATAAAGAAACAATTATTGATTGATATGGTTAAAAACCGTATTTATACTCAAACAATGGTTTCATAAACAAACATAAGAAGGACACTTTTTTGTGATTAAATAAACAAATAACTACTGCAATATTAACACCTGTGATTATGGAATTAAAACAACTGACCACTGCATTATTAACACTTATTATTATATAAAAACAACAACTCACCACTAGACGAAACAAATATCCATCACAAAGCTACCTTGGCGAAATTTAGAACTACAGTAGGACTTCGTTAAGACAAACACCACAGTGTGCAATAACACGAGATTCCACTGTATATGTTAACTTTCACTACTAAATTGTTATGAGTACGAAAGTGTATTGGGTACGAAAGTGTATTGGGTACGAAAGTGTATTGAGTACGAAAGTGTATTGGGTACGAAAGTGTATTGAGTACGAAAGTGTATTGAGTACGAAAGTGTATTGAGTACGAAAGTGTATTGGGTACGAAGTTGTCATAATTAAGGTACGAAAGAGTGTTGGGTACGAAGTGACCGATACCCGATCAAGAAGAACCAGAAGGGATACGTGTTGGCGATTCATGCTGAGGAGGATGTCGTTTGTGACCTTCAGGAGCGCAGTCTCCGTACTTTGGTGTTTACGATAGGCAGACTGCGTCAGGGGGATCATCAATTGTGCCTAAAAGGAATTAATATCGCTTGTTCCACCTTGATCCACTTGTTCCCATAATATATAATGGTGGCAAGTGGCACAAGGTGATCAGGTACTAGTAATTGCACTGTTGCATGATATTTCTACTACCGTGAGATTTTACTACTTTGAATACATGGACCATGGATATGTATAAACCATGAGATTTCTACTACCGTGAGATTTACTACCTACACTCTGCATTAATCCATAGTTTACAGCTCCTTCACAGTTAAGCCAGACTATACACTAAATAATCTTTTCACCACTTTTAGCACTAATGCCTAAAAGTGGTGAAATCAATATTTAGTGATTTATTATATTGGTACTATGTTGAAGTATGTTACACATAGTGACAACAATTTGCCTATAAACACGGGTACTATGCATTTATTAGCTTAAATATTTGCAATGTACATCTAGTTAGTTATCAAAAATTAAGGATAAGATAAAACTATGATAAATTACAGAATAGATGGTGTGTTAGTAAACTTATTATTTTATATTTTTCAGTTGGATAGAAAAACTATAATATATTATAAATTGAAATTCGTAAGAGCTCCCAAATTACAAATCTAGATATCTTTTCGAAGATCTAAACGGAAATTTAAATATACCGGGATGAGAAAAAAAACATTATTTGCATTTTTATAATATAATATGTGTTGCTTAATCAACAAAGCATAGAACAAGCATTCTTAATGTGAATAAAGTGAATTGGGTCATCGTCACCATTGAAACAGTATCTTAATCACATAGTACAATTGCTCTGCACTACTGTAGTAGAATACAAATGATTTCACCCCAAAAATAAATTGTCAGAAATTACGTCAATCTGAAATTTTTTTTGTCATTCTTCTATTTCACATCATAATCATCATTATCATAATTACGACATCAATAATTTCTAACAGGGTAAATAGCTAATTACTACCAACAAATGATTATTTAATATTTATAATAGAATAAGTGGTAAACTGTTACTCGTCGTCTATCACCACTGCACTGCTAAAACTGTCCGAAGTAAAATATGCCTGATAGCGGCAGTTAATTAGGTCTGTAACAGGTTGAAAATGATCATCAAAATTAGTTAGGTACATCGCTTGGTTAGATCTGTGCTCTTCATAAAAATGGTAGCGATACCATCTTATTTTGTTGTATGTTTTCTTCGAATCACAATGGAAGTTCGCAACAAACAGGTCTATCCCTAACATTGTGGATACTCCCATTATTTCGACGTCGGTTGCTCAAATATGATCACTACCCATTTGTGACTGTAAAAGATACTGCTTTGATGATAGATTGCTAAATTTTAATTCAAGGTAGCGTGTAATGTCACTAGCTCCTTGAACTCCAATAAATCTGTAAACCTTCCCGCGAATTTTCTCATGGTGATTCTCTGAACCCGTTAGTGCGGCTGAGATAGCTCTGAAAAAGCAGTTACCATCGCGTTCTATGGGATACTGTTCAAGGGGAATGAAACTTCCTAGCGGTTTTCCAACGTAATAATCTGCCTGAAGTAGTTTTTTCTCGAATGGAAGTCGGAACAGACTGCACTTTGATGTTTTCCATTCTCTAGACATCGGAGAATAATTAGGAATGTCTTGATTTTTTAATTGATGAAATGTATAAGGGAGCGATTTGAGATCTTGTTGAGTTCTTGAGACAATCAGCTGATCTTCTAGATATTCTATGACCTATATTTACGTACATATTAATTTTATGAATTATTTAAAAAGAATAAATAAACCCGAATTTACTCACGGGTGCATAGAGGATCTGATAAACATAGTCAAATAATTTTGTATGAATTAGTTGCTTCTTCTTCGAAAAGGCTACTTCAGTCCATTGAACGAGGTGGTTAATGATTTCCTCTATCTAAGTACAAGTAAAATAATATAGGGTGCATATACATCATATAGCTAGTTGTTTAATCAGATGAACTAAATATATATCAGTAACTTGCCAATGATGACGAACTTTCATCCTTGATAACCGATAGCAATATTGAAATTGGTAGCATTAGATCCTTTACAGGAGAATTGGATAGCTCTCGATGTAATTGGGAAAGAAAGGTATCTTTCTTGCTTTATATGCCTGATAATTTCCTCCTAAAAAAAATATTATACCAAAAATACCTTTAAAGATAACAAAGAGCGCATTATTGCTCTGGCTGGTATACCATAAGTATAGGTGGTCAAGCACTTCATATCCACCTAAATATAGTACACTTTTGTAAGAATCAGCAGTGTCTCTCCCAATACACTAAACTTAGACTTAAACTAAGTCCAAACTGAGTCAAACTAAGTTTTGGTTTTGATGTTGTGAATGTTGATCATTAAATTCTTGTTTGTGATTACAAGTATAATTTATCACAGCATATCTGCACAAATTCTAAATGTATATAAAGACCTTGACGCGTTTGTTTCTACTTGTTTGAAGAATTGATGCTTGACTGTCTGTGGAATTGACCTCGTCAGCGTATTGTTTCCCCATAATACGTGTAGCATCTGATTCTGTATCCTGATATTGTTGTTAGTCAATATAGGAAAATGTAAGATTGGGTAAGATTTCTCCTTTGTTTTGTCGAAGACAATGAATAAATCACCGATGTCGAATTGTGCCCTAAAAATTATGAGATGATTAACGGATCGCTCAACGAAAATTAATTTAAGTATACTTGTAGCTACCTGGTGGAATCGACTTTGATGTCATATGATCTCTTTTGTTTTCCTTGTTTTATTTTGATGTTTGTTCTGGCATTATCACGTTCAACAACCCTTTGCTGTTCTAAATCTACAATCCAGAAGGAATCATTCTCACTGGATGTCTCATCATCGGATAGATTCGCAGGGCTTAAAGTGTCTAACTTCAGTAATTGGAGAAGGGGAAGATGGTCAAAATTATGCTTAAACATCAGCTGGAATGGGCTATAGTCGGTTGAACGCTTCCAATGAATATTCGCTGATAATACTGCGGCTTGTAGCTTACTAGGCCAACCTGCGTCATTATCCATCATCATCATCAAAATTTTTCTACGTTTGTTTACATGTGAAAGTATGTTGGAATATCATAATAATAAATAATGTTCAAAATACATACCTCTTAATTATCTTGTTATGAGATTCTACGAGGCCATTCCCTTGAGGAGGCTAAGCGGTAGTAGCACGATTGTCAACTTCGAGGGTATTGTGATAGTCTCTGAATTCCTAATTCGAATATAACAAACAATTATTTATCAGTGGATACATTAATTATCTGTACATCAGTTTAGAATATCTCTCAAATATTTGCAGTGTTTTATATTAATTCTTTAGCGGGTATTGATTGCCATAGCCTGACATATTATCAAATCTAACACCATTAAAGTATGCTGAAATATTCAGTTACAAGTTCTAGTTATTGAAGAGAATGAATTTATTTATTTATTTAGTAGAATTAGCCTACTGAAATATAATTTCTTTACAAATTTATCAACAAACTATTTTTTTGTTGAAAGTTTGCTGTTCACGATAATCGTTAGAATCGTAGATGGTATTCGTACTCGCAAAGTATAGATTAATTAAATAATGAAATATAATATCCGTCATTAGTTGGAAGTTGTATGTCACTCTAGTATTACTTGATTTGACTACATACACATAGCGGAATCTCTTAGCTCAATGCAACTGTCAAACCATACATATATTAGAATATATTGTATCATGAGTTGATTCTAAAATGGAAAGCGCTTGATATGAAGTATTACAATTCATTGCTTATTCGTGGTTTCTTTTACGTAAGTTATGTAGTTCAAATTTACAAGTGATCAAATGTTGCATCAGCTTCAATTTAAATCATGTTTATTAACTAGACAGTTTCATAACAGCAAAATTTCATCTTTACCACAAATATAATGCGTAATATAGTAGTATGACTTTTATCTAGCGTCATCATGATAGCATTGTTCATATCGCATAGTTATGCAAAATTCGAATAAAAACAGGAAAGTTGAAGGGAGAATTTTTAATTCCCAAATTGGGACCAAATTTTAATTAACAACAAATTTTGTAAACCTTCCCTTAAATAGACAACTTCACATGTTTAACGTATTTATATTTGTTAAATCTTTTTTAGGTTTATTTTTATATAATTTACTGAGATCTACAATAGTACAGTATACTTACATATTTACGGATATCTTCATGCATGCCCTTCCATATACTTGGACTGTATCATTTCGGCTGTTTGATTCCTACCGCAATGTTCCGTGCCATGGTAATAACGAAGGATGTCTAGTAATTCGGTTTTATTTGGATAACGAAGTAGGAGGTTATCCAGGAGCCTTATTCTCAGATCGACTTAAACTTAACTTAAACTAAGTAAAAACTAAGTATTTACTTAGTTTTATCTGGTATACTTAGTATTTACTTAGTTTTTTGTTATAAACTAAGTTGGTATTCACAGAACAAAACTAAGTAAAAACTTAGTTTTTACTTAGTTTTACTTAGTTTTGATGAATACTTAGTATTTACTTAGTATTTACTTTGTTTATTACTTAGTTTTTAACTTAAATTAATATATTTTTAAGTCGACTTCGAAGGTGACTTAACTCACATTTTTATTAAGAAAATATTATTTTACATCCTTGCAAAGGGAAAGATGTGAAAATAAATGTAATATTATTATTGGGAAGAACAATACGATCCAATTTTATCGCAATTAGAACTCTATTTATTTGTTGTAGTCACCATTAACTGTAGTATGGTTTTACGACATTGATTTGATTTGATTTACAGTCATTACCACAAAAATGTCTTCATCACTCAATATCTTACGTAAACGTGAAGCTGCTGAAAATCATTGCATGGTACGAGTAATATGATGATAATTATTATGAATTCAATATCGTTGAATGAGTCCATGGGATTTGAATCATTTGACCTATCTCTAAATACCCTTTGATTGGCAAAACTATTAAATACAGTGTACTTAGTTTCTATGTCAAAATGAAGCAAAAACTTAGGATGTGATTATTAAACTAAGTAAAGGAATAAGTAATAAATTAAGTTAAAATTAAATACTTATCCAAACTAAGTAAAAACTAAGTAGTTCTTAAGTTCGATGCATAAACTAAGTGTTTACTTAGTTATTACTTAGTTTCGAGCAAAAAACTAAGTATGGATTTAAGTATAAGTATAGCTAAAAAAACTTAATCAAAACTAAGTATTTACTTAGTTTAAGTTAAGTTTAAATTAAGTTTAAATTAAGTCAATCTGAGAATAGGGCCCCTGGCCTTTTAGTGAATATAATCAATAATCTCATGCAACAGCACTAATATATAGGAACCTTCTAGATTGATTTATTCGAGTGTGTATATTTCGAAATTGATGTTAGATTTCATTAGCCTTGGTGGTTTTGATTGATTGGCGTCCATAGATGGATCCATTTTATTATTACTTATGTTTTTGCAAAATAATATGGAGTTGCAATACTTTTGGCCAGGTAGCGTATTTATAATGTTGACTCATCACTCAGTTATAACGTCATCAGGACGCATCAGAAATTGACACATTGACAAATTTTAGGATTTTCTTGATTAAAGAAACTGCCAGGCTCAAAATACAGAATTTTGACATGTGGGAGTCTTTTGGCTATGTCTCCGCTAAGTTCTGACCTCAAACGAAGATGTTGACTCATCATGGTTATTATACTGTCATTGTCACCTTTTTTATTAATATTTCAGTTTTCCAACTATAACTCAGCCATTGAAGTGTTTCGACATGGATGATTGGATGTGTTCTTCCAAGTTGTCTTTCGATCCCAGCATTTCTAATCTCTTTTTTAATCAGAGAAATAGCTCCATCCCCTTAATCGATCATAGCTGGAGCACCATCTGTCGTCACCCTACAAAGATTATCTATTCTTAAGCCCAAGACATATATGACATTTTTTATTTTTTGAATTATATTGGCACCAGTAGTTGTTTATAAAATGTGAAACGAGACTTGTGATTTCTTCAGTAATATCTACACCAACCGGACAAAAGTATTTCAACACTTGATTCTTTCCCATACAAATAATACAAAGATGGGTCTATTTATGAAGAGAGTTAATTCTAGACGCTATGTGATACAGCTAATCGGATTCCAGATTCGAATAATACGCAGTCAAATTAGTCACAGTTTAATTTTTCTAATTTATCATTCTAACTTTTTGTAATTCAATCAACGCCACCGTATGCCACATACGCCCATTTTGACCACTATACATTATTGCAGTGAATTACCTATGGTGGCTCAGGCTGATAAGATTGTTCATTGAGTTGAGTAATTTATTAGTTAGGTCCAACTATGACTAATGCGAGTGTGTATGTTTCGAATCTGAAATCAGATTTGAAGTATCTCTTTGAATTTGAACGTATTAACCTTCATTAAAAAATTCGACTTATTAATATTTGTATTGGAAAAAATCAAGTGTTGAAATACAATTGTCCGGTTGGTGTATATTTGCATTTATTCATCTTACAAACAGCGCAACTTGGACACTATCAATCGAGTATTTGCTCTCATCTAGCTCAAAGGCAAATAGCTCATATTACAACGCACTTTTTGTGACAAGGATAACTTGACACCCGAAGCTAAGTCTTCAATTCTGGAGTATTAGTACTCGCAGAAAGACTGATTTTAGCGAAAGATCTCTTTTCTCCGGACATACAATGTCTAGTATTGTCAAGAGGCAATATTTTGCAAATTCACCATCAGTGTATGGTTTCATAATTTTTCAAGTTGACTAACTTGGTTCTATGTCTAATGAAAGTACCTTGTTGATCAATCAAATACATTTAGAGATTCTATCTTATTAGTACCTGCATCACCAGTTAGAGAATCGAATTTTATAGAATGTTTCGTTAGATGACGCGTTTTAAGTTTAACTCCTTGGCCAAAGCAAGACACATCGAACATAAAGGCATATTGGCATTTTATATACATCATAAAGAAATATTGCTCCGTCGGATTTCTTAAATATCAAATGCTCTTGATCTCTTTTGCATCTTTTATCAGCCGATGCCATTGTTTACTGAGAATTTGAAACTTACATATTTAAAGAAATATTATATTGATTTTTGTATTTACAAGCGCGCATCACTTGTTGCGCTGTGCGGCAGGCAAACACTTCGTGTCCGCCGGAAGCCTTTGGGCGCCTGGTGTCACATTGATTAATTATAAGGGAAATAACATCTCTAAATGTCTCTGTCATACTGTTATAATCGATATCGCACAAAAATCATCAAATTTATCTATTTTTAAAATTTGTTGAGTAATAATGACGTCATAGCAAAGTGATGAACAGGGATGGTGGAAATGCTGCTAACAGCCACTTTGGCTGTTTGCTGTTAACAGCTACAATTTCCAAACAATTAATAATCTAGCTCTGCTGTTATTTAAAGCAATTTTCAACTCGAGCTGTTAACAGCCCAATTTGAGCTGTTAACAGCCAACTCGAGCTGTTAACAGCCAATTTAAGCTGTTAACAACCAACTCGAGCTGTTAACAGCCCAATTTGAGCTGTTAACAGCCAACTCGTCCTGTTAACAGCACAATTTGAGCTGTTAACAGCCAACTCGAGCTGTTAACAGCCCACATCGGGCTGCTAACATCCTTGCCTTTAATCGGAGATCTAACAACCGATTTATTACCAACCGCATTAGAATAGGAGTGGTTAGCTTTTTCTGCCCTTGTATCACAATGATATAATCGACTTATACTAAGTTCGCTAAAATGTGATAATAATGAATATAATATTGAATATTAGTCACTTTCGATATCCAGATCTTCATCTACTAGACCATCATTATCAGGAATAGTACCAGTATCCTCATATTCGAAATCCGATATTAGGTCATGGTCTGTAAATTCATCTGGTTCAATAGCTGAACATGTCTCCGCAACTTGGGACGAAAGCTTCAGGATCCTTTTAAAATTGTTGCAGACGAAGAGCGAATCTTCTAATCGGCTTGCGGGAAGCTGACTTCTAAGCGTGTGTGTATAAGTCTATGACGTGAAAACGCTCTCTCAACAGCTGCCTCTGAAACTACGACTTGTGTCAAAAGTTCTGCACATGTTTCTAAGATTGGGCACATTCCTTTATTAATAGAAATCCCAAGGTTCCGGCACTGTTTGAAACGTTTTAATTCGGAATCGAGTTCATCTTGCATGCTAGGTTTGTTACGGTTAAGACACCAATCCTCGAATACAGTTACCTCATCCTGAGTTGGCACACTGAATAGCGTCATTTCTTCTTCATCGGTACATTCTAAAATAAGATTTTTAGCAGACTTGATAGCCATAGGTTGAGTCCAGAAACATTCCCCATCGATCTTTCCAAATTTTGAGCAGGATCTTTCTTGTATGAACGGGAAAAGTTACGTCTTGCTTCCATGATGTTCTAATCCCAAGAAACCCGCGGATGACATCAGTTATAGTCGCTTTGTCTTTCTGAAGTACCAGTTGCAGTTCGACTAAAGGTTTAAACATCTTTGTCAACTGTTCCCACCTAGTACGACAATGGTCACTTCCTAAATTCTTGGCAAGTGCATTCTGAATTGCGGCAAAACGTGAATTCCATCTCGTCACAACATACCGACCAATTTCTCCAGCTTCAATAAACTCTTCTACATCGTTAAGGGATTGTTTCGCCAGATTAACACGACGAAACACATCTCCCTGCATTAAATTGATAATGTGCGCAATGCATCGTACTTGGAGAATTCCTCTTTTCTCATATGTAATGGTTTTCAATGCCAGCTGGACACTTCTTGCATTATCTGCGACTAACGAGAAAACGATACCTCATGGCCTACTTAACTCAGGCCTCACAGTAGAATGTGAAATTTGGACCAGGGATGCGATCGAAGCCGAACAGTGAAATACCAACTTTTCAATATTTCGTGGTAATCTTAGTACGCTAATGATTTGAGTTATAGCCTTGAGCGTTCACATTTGATCTAACCCTCATTAATTTCTATTTTAAATGTCTCCATTATACTATACTATATTGAGTATTGAAGTGATATCATATTTCATTTAAATAATTGAAATAAACAAGACAATACTATTACAATCACAATTAATAATGTATTAAAACAGTTTTACAATACATAAACTTTCTTTCGATCATTTTAGCGCTGTTGTTGTCTCCGATTAACATATTGAGGGTTGTGTTACTGGCATGTGAGAAAGGTTGGCCGCGCTTACAGCTGAACTAAGTAAAGAAAAGTTAAACACATACTATATTAAAATATAAGGATATTAAGAGTTAAATTTTTTCAATTTACGTTTTTCAATTCCTCTACATACTACCATGGAATTATAATTTTTTACTTTGTTAGCTATCATACAATTTCCTGAAACAAATAACAACCTACGTAGAATCGAAAAACGAGGAATATTGCAGGAAGGAAATGTATTCTCCCAGACATCACAATCATTGCTATCTACTATTGAGTTTAAAGCAAGCTCGACTAGAATTTTCCTCGCTGGCCCTTCTACTAATGCATTTACCAACTCTATATTATTCTGAATGATGGAGAATATTTTCCAGAGCGTAACAATTGATTCCAAAACGACCTCTGAAGGATATTTTAGTTTTCCACGGTCAGAAAGTTCCAGTAGTCTATACTGAGATAAGAACGCCTCGTCAACTAGTATATCTTTATCGATGGTTAACATATCCAAACATAAGAGACATGGTTGAACTCTTTTTAAATATTGGTGTGTGGAGTACCCTGCAATGAAAGCTAAAGATTGTCAAGTTGGTATATCGCAATCAATGATGGATAAATCTGATATTTCATTTAAGAAGGGATCAAGGTTAATCTCAAGTTCCGAAGAGGAACTATCCTTAGTAGAAAAGGACTGAATAAATTCCTGCACAGAATAATCACTAGCATCAGATTGGCAGGAAAATAGTTTTAGGATGCTAGAAACTTTCAGACGACGTTCACTTTCTAATATTTGTAGATAAGAAACATGGTAATTAGCACCTGACATCATACGATAAAGTCCAAAATGGTGCTCTAAAGGATCTGTCTGCAAGAAAGATGTCAAGAGGTAAGAATAACCACAATTGCCTGTTAGATGATTAGTTATTTGAGGCAGCACAAGGCAGGCATGTCTTAAGCTGGTAAAGGTCTGTTTACTTAACTTCCCCTCTTTATCAGGGAGTGATAGCCAAGCTTGCCTTAGTCAATAATGAAAAACGATCGTCATTGAAAGAAAAAGGGCGAGATAGTGGGTCATTCAAACGAATATGTTTAAAAGGAACGTTTACATTGAAAATTTTCCAAAGGGAAAGTAGAAATTCAATAAATTCTGAAGTATTGTTTCTATACTGGGGACAACGTTGTTCGTTTTGAATAGCTAACGCAGCAATGGTAGACTCATGAATAACCTTTAAAACTAACTTCACATTCTGTCGTTCTAAACTTGAAGGATAACAGGATTTCAAAGTCAAGCGTGGGGCTAGTTTAGCCAAGCTGTCTTTCTCAGAATTATAAAGAGTACGGATATCTTGGAAAGAAGCAGAACATAGTCTTAGAGGGTAAGAACAAGAATCAGAGCGAATATCTTCGAAACTGGGAAAAATAAAACTTTTGACATTCGACTTTAGATTCAACCAATTGTTACGAATAGATTTTAATATGTGTACAAAATCAAATGTAAGAAATAACGCTCTATTGATGTCACATGGATGAGGTACTCGAGTTTCTAGATCACCAGTGGGAGAAAACAGTTTGAAAAGCTTCACATTAAGAGGGTAATTGTCCGTCGAGATAATTTGAACGAACAAGCCACAAGCCTCGACATCTAGAATACAAGACTTAACAATTGCAAATATCTTCTCTGCTGATATAGTTGCACAGGGTAACAGACGAACAATGCAGGACCATTTTTTCTGAAGGCTAGAGACCATGATAGCAAATACAGTTTTCGTAGGATTATCTGGACATATATTGGATCCTATAATTTTGCCTCCCTTGTATGATATATCGGGTTTTACGTGAATTTCATCCATTTGAAGGATTACATGCTTTTGTTCATTCGAAAAAGAACACGTTGCTTGCCTCAGGAATGGAAAGAAGTCATTTTCGAGCCCAAATGAAGAGTACAATTTTTCTAAAGTATTGAAGTGAGGAAGTGATAGGCAAGGCATGTGCTGGAGATACCTATAACAAGCTGGCGAGATCAGATGTGTTTTAAGAGATAATATTTGTGTGAGTATGTTGTATCTACGTCTATTTTTGGGAACAAGACTGTTTTCTAATTGGCATTGAATGAATTGGAGTCGACAAATTTCTGGATGCTCAGATGTTTCTACATCCGAACTGGTATGTATAATATCAATGGCTTGTTGGATGTGAACATTCGCTGATGATATATGGGAAACAGTAGATTCAGAATTCTTAGATGGCTCACATCGATAAGGCGCACTAGAAATTTCATTCACAAGTGATTCAAGTTGTCGAATATCACTCAGGCAACTGAGCGAATGTGGAAAAATCTCATTTTTACGAAAGGCCTTGATAGAAAGATCGAACGTTACTACCAAATAAACATCAACTAGTATACTAGAATTCTCTAAACTAGGACGCATAAAAATCAAGCTATGTTCATCTGGGTACCATAATGACCAGGTTTTAGGTAAAGAAATAAGTGATAACTTATCTTGCATTTCCTGGAAGCAGCTAATCTTGAATCTCTCTTTTTCTTCTGCATCAGATCTCAGGCTAAGTGTCAAAGCTTGATTGATGAACTCGTCATCTTTTGAGTCGAGAGACCGACGACTTCGCTTAGCTGTAGATTGGGAGTAGTATGAGGGACATCCTGGTAGAAAGACTGGTACAGCATCATCCTTCAGCTTTGGGTTCACTCTAGGGATTTCGCGAAAAGTACCATCTCCGTTGGGAACCTTGTGCGTGTACTCGATATCTTCAGTCCTGAAGTGCTTCACGCAGACGTAAACAGCCTTTAACTCGTCTATGTCATCTCTGCGGAGTGCCCGAACCCAAGCGTGTCTAAGTTGATCTGGTTTCTGCGGCATCTTGAAAAGAGTCACACGATCTTCAGATTTGTAGTTACTCTTGCAACCAGGTGCCGAGCAACTGGTCGGCATTTCAAATATAAGTACGTAGCTAGTGCAAAAAAGAAATGTACGTATGTAAATATTTATTATTATGATTAAATTATATATGGATGCTATTTTTACAAATTAAAGTATATACGAACATGATTGTATGAAAATGTTATGGGTAATTGTGAATAGATAAACATGAATAAAATATTGTGGTTAATTAACAATTACCGGCTTCGACTGCATCCCTGGTACAATATTTCCATTCTACTGTGAGGCCTGAGTTAAGTAGGCCATGGATACCTCCAAATGTTTGAATTTCGTTTATACTAACAGACTCCAAGAGTATTTTGATCGCCTGATTATCCATTTTCATCATCACCTCGCTTCTCCAAAAGTAAACCTTGGAACTTTCGTGAACCATCAAACAAAAATGGTGATTGTGAGATACGTTATTGGTCCACCCGTCAACAGAAATTGATAGAAACTTACATTTTAATTGGGTACCAATCTGGTTTCGCCGCTCGTTAGCTAGATCCGATATACGTTTGGCAATAAGATGCCTATCCTTACCTTGATGAGGATATGCCCACGTAAATATAGGGCCTTCAACAATATTGAATGGGAGAACATGCCTACTGGCCACTGCTGCGATAGCCTGTCTATCAATGAATGGAATGTCCATGGGAAAGACTTCTATATCACTCTTTATTGCCCAACGATCCAATTTTGGAACCTTGCTTTGACTTTAATCATTTACATCGTAAATAATCCATGGGTGTTACTTTAGCAGCGGATTCGCCGTGTCGCACTTAAATACTAATAACTTTATGAATTTGGATCCGATTTGAATCTAATCATACCAACGTGCAGATGAGTTCTGGACGTTTGTGTTGTTAAATTTTGAAGCTAATAAGTAAAATTTGTTGAATTTGTGGTCGGTTCAATTTTTTACTTGATTGGCTCGCACACGAGTGTTAGAGGCGGATTCGAAGTCACACCTAATCACTTATAACTCGAAAAGTATTCGTTCTAGATCAAAAATAATTATACCAGTGGACAGAAGAGAGTTGGTGTATTTAATTTTTAAGTTTAATTTTTAAATTTTTACAAAATGAGTTAGCAGTGACACATCAATTTTCGGTCTCAGTTTTTGGTTAATATCTCGTGAAATATTTATGATACAAACTTTTCCTTTAAACTACGTTTATTTCAGCCTTGGTATATTTTGTGTTTCAAATTTCAACTTAAAATATTAATTTATGAACGAATTATTAATATTTGAATTTTACATTTAATAATGTGATATCACCAGAGTTGTATCTATCAGTAATATCTACTTTTAATCACACCAGATCATATTTTTATTGTTTAGTAATTCGGGTCCAGCACTAAATTTCCAGCCATTTGATATATATATTGATCATATATGGAGAATGTTTAGGTTTGCCGTTCCTAGCAACGGCCAACCTAAACATTCTCCATATATGGTCAATATATATATTAAATGGCTGGAAATTTAGTGCTGGACCCGAATTAAATAATTAAAATATGATCTGGTGTGATTGAAAGTAAATATTACTGATAGATACAACTCCGGTGATATCACATTATTAAATGTAAAATTAAAATATTAATAATTCGTTTAAAAATTAATAGTTTAAGTTGAAATTTGAAACACAAAATATACCAAGGCTGAAAAAAACGTAGTTTAAAGGAAAAGTTTGTATCATAAATATTTCACGAGATATTAAACAAAAACTGAGACCGAAATTTGATGTGCCACTGCTAACTCATTTTTTTAAAAATTAAACTATAGACATCGTAGTGTTTATTGAGTAAATGGTTCCTTAGGGTCGAATAAATCGCTTTGCTAGAGGTGAACTTCATCGTTTGAGTACTCAATTTACATTGCATTGTGTCGTTGAGACGCTTGTAAATATCGTAGATATTCTTGTAGTTTTCAGCCATTGCACAAACAATAAATATTTTTAGAAGCTAATTAAGGGAGAATTTGATGAATAATGAAATAACGATAATATAGTCAATAAAAATTTAAAACAAGAGTCAATCTATAAATGTCAAAAGGGACATGCAATATTTAGTGGGATAGGCAAAACAAATTGAATCATAAAAATAAAAAACCCAATATCAAATAGTAAATATTTACATAACAGTCAAGGTTAAGCTATATGGTTCTATAATAATATCTATATTTTTGAATAATTTATCTCAAATTTAGATTATAAAAGTAGATAGACAGATATAAATTAAAATTTAGCGATAGCTGTTAACAGCCACAATTTTGCGTTGGCTGTTAACAGCTGCTAGCTGTTTCCATCCCTGGTGATGAGTCATCTTTTTTTGATGATAGTTGCATCATATGTGAGGTATGTTAGTATACAAATTCTCTTAAAATTTCAGCCTTTTGTCTCCTATAATGGCATAGTTATGCTCGAATAACTGTATTGCTTAACTTTCAAAATATGACAATGACGTCATAATTCCATGATGAGTCGACATTTTGCTCTGAGTTCAGAACTTAGTGGAACCATAGCCAAAACACTCCCACATGCCAAAATTAAGCTTTCTTCGCCCGGTTTTTTCTTCAATCAATCCGTTACAGATATACTTATATATACAGTCGACTCCGCTTAATAGGGTCACATCGGTCAGAGGACATTTGGCCCGATTAAGCGGAGATCCCTATTAACCGAAAATATTTCTATTAACTTCTATGTGTGAGAGCTTTTCCGTTCCCGCCAAAGGTGTCCCGATTAAGCGGTTGACCCGATTAAACAGTGACCCAATTAAGCGGAGTCCACTGTAATATATATAATACTACATTAACCGAGTTTTAATAGTAAGGATATATATATCTGTGGCGAATTGATTGAAGAAACTGTCAGGCCCAGAAAGCTGATTTTTGGCATGTGGGAGTATTTTGGCTAAGGGCTCCAGTAAGTTCTGAGCTCAGACGGAAATGTCGACTCATCATGGAATTATGACGTCATTGTCACCATTTTTATAATGAGAAATTTTTTCGACCATAACACAGCCATTTCAGGGATAGAAGGCTGAAATTTTGATAGAATATGTATATTAATATACCTCACATATGATGCAACTATCATCAAGAAATAATGACTCATCACTCTGTTGTGACGTCATCATTACGCATCAAAATTTTAAAAATTGACAAATTTGTCGATTTTTCGAGTGAAATCGATATTAATTATAATATCACAAATACAGACATATTTAGTGATGTTATCTCCCTTATAATTAACCAATGTGACCCAGGCGACCGAAGGGATCCTCTGGCGGACACAAAGTGTCCGCCAGCCCCGCAGTACGAGCAAGCGAACTGCGCTTGAATATATATATACGTATATATTGATCGAGTTTTAAAAGTGAGGAGAAAACAAGAAATAGCCTTTTAAAACTATTTTTTTAAGATATCACAGGTTAATTAAGATTTCATTTAGCTCTCATTAAAACTATATTTGGATGATAATGTAATGACGTCGCGGGCCGGATTTTGCTGACCCATGCATCAAATCAATTCCCATATTTTCGTTTAAAAGTGTTCTGTCAATTGTGTTATTTTCAAATTTTAACCTTCTTTTGGTCTTAGTTTTTACAAGTATACTTTTGTCGGATAATGTCTATGCCTCCTATTTTAGGCCAGCTTTGCATGAATCACTATTTCTGAAACAATATTTCTTAATATTTGAATTTAGATTATTTAATTTATTTTTAAAATTTTATCTTTTTTTATTGATTTGTGTTTACTAGATTCAATTTGATAATCAAGTCAATTTTAGATGGTTTGAGCAGCTAATCTTTGCGCTTCACGAAAGTCACATTTCTCAGATAGGTCTCTTTTTTAAAACTATTAATTATACTAAGGATTTGAATTCTTTGTCTCACCTACTCAGATGGTTTTCAACTTGTATTATTATTATTAAAATTTTTTTCAAACTCCCTGATGAGAACCTTTTATTGAATATCATTTCTGATATTGATTTCTTAACCCCTTTTATCAATATACCTTTTCTCATAAATATTTCTGAAAAAACTTTTGATTCGTATTTGATTCCAGAAGAGGTATTTATGTCATTATATTCTAGCAAAATTATGTTGTTTTACAAATGTAGTATATACGTTAGATATTTACTTCAATTGTACAATTCTCTTATTTTATATCCCAATAAACGGAATAAGTATTATTGCGTTTGTTTACTTATTGGCAAGCTTTGTGCACTCGTTTATACATTTGCTTGTCAAACTTCAACTTACAAAGTCAGACACTATAACATGTGAGGATCTTAATGAATGGAATCTGGAAAGGAAGGATGCTGTGATACCGCACAGAGCTCGGACAGGATAATACTGACAGCCGCCCAGTCACAGCTTCCTAGAAAGAAAGTGCTATCACATGTTCCAACTCAGGTATTAAACAGCCCTCCAGATATGCGATCTTAATCTCGAATTAGAATTAATACTCATAAATTGATAAATAGAATTGTAATCTAGGGTATATTGGGTAATATTCTAAATTTTCACGCACCTAAAGACGTTCCGGATCGAAATAATATAACTAAAGGAGCGTATCGCGCTCTTGGATAATCCCTGTGGCTATGTTCTCTCAAAATGTGGCCCCTGGCGCTCACTTAAACAGCCTTACAGAAATGAATAATATTTTTCAAAATTGAGGAATTTTAAATCAAGTTGCTTCTAATGCAGAGATACTTTTTGAAATCACTGCTGTCGTTGGACTTCCTGACTTTTGTTTATCCTCAACGCACTCCTTTCCACACTTTGTTTTCGCACCCCATCTTTCAACAATGGCATGTGAAGGTGCAATATCGCCATAGACTTTAAAAAATCTTTCATAGATCTCTATTGGAGAGATCTTCTCTAGATTTAAAAACTCTATTACAGTTCTCTACTTGATTTTGCTGTTTTCTGGAGCAATAACCACTTGTTCACTTCAGTTACCCGCTTGAATCGGAAATAACAAAAACAATACTATAATACTCTTTCTGAGAATTAAGAAAGAACAGATTGTTGCTACAACGAAAGGAAATAATATAAGTTGATAAAGCTCAAAACTTTTGGAATGTCCCTCGTAAACATTGATATCAATTAACCGAATATCTATCTCTTCATGTTTTCAAGTTAATCCATTTTTAAAACCTACTCGAGGTGTGAAACTTGTGAAATTTTTTAGAAACCTTTTTTGATGAAAACTTGTGGGCAACTTAGAAAAACTAATCATGCAAATTATTTCATTTTAAGATTTTTGTTGAGTCATCGTCACCTAACCACATACATATGTTCATCAGATGTGTTAAGATAAATAATCAACCTTTATTTGTTGAAATTTTCGATTATCACTTTTCATTATGAAGTTATTTTGTATTAAACATTTCTATGATTTTATCTTTATTTAGATATGAATAATAATCAGTGTTCATTTTATTGCGTGGCAAAATTATGTGCCATAATGTTAGTAACAACACTAAACTCGTTGTTATTGTTTGTGAACTCAATCAATGGAATTAATATTTCGATATTAAACTTTTCGCTCTCTTATACTCTCACACTAGCTACTAATTGGTGATAAAGTTCAAACAATAGAATTTAGATTTCATTACATAGTGCGAAATAAATAATAAATATTTAAATAAGGATTGTATAAATTGTTAGGCCGTAATTAAAATCTGCTACTGAAGAAAGTGTGAAAATAGTCAGCCGTAGCATCATATAGTACAAGCGGGCTTCGCTTAATCGCGCTGCGAGACTTGCGGACACTTTGTATCCGCTGGAGGCGCCCTTAGGGCGCCTGGGCTCAGATTGATTAATTATAAGGTAGATAACATCTCTAAATATGACTGTCAACTGTTAAAATCGATATCACTCGAATAATCATCAAATTTGTCGATTTTTAAATTGTGGATGCCGTAATGCTGACGTTATGACAGAGTGATGAGTCACCATTTTTTGATGATGATAGTATCACATGTGAAAAATATTTATATACACATTATTTTAAAATTTCAGCCTTCGCTCATCTAAAATGAATGAGTTAAATTCAAATACTGAAATTTCTAGTACAGGGTGGGCCAAAAACAACACCACCGGGTTACATTTTAACCCACCCTGACTATAACTTTTGCTCTAGCCCCACAAATTTGTTAGCTATGGCAGATGACACTATTTTGGATCAAAATAGCAAGCAGTAGCATGTGAAAGAAAGATCAAGGGGTGTGAAGAGGTACTTTGAAGTTAGGAGCTATGTGAAAATTCAGGACTAGTTTTTGCATGTTTTTAAAACCGACAAAGCGCCTGATAAGGAGAGAATAGAGGACTGGATGAAGAAATTTGAGAAGTTTGGCACAGTACAGAATCTGGACAAGAAGTCTAAAGATCGAGCAAGTCATTCTGGGAGGAAAAGACTGAGAGATGAGGCTCTAATTAAACGAGTCAAGAAGGACGTTGAACATTCTCCAAAAAGAAGCAGTCGAAAGTGGTGCCAATCCCTAGGAATAGCAAGGACTACATTCCGTAGAATCCTTAATGATGACCTACATGAGTTCCCCTATCACATTCAGACTAAACAGAAGCTCATAGAGTCAGATAAAACACGAAGAGAAGCAATGGCAGTGGTTTTGATGGACAAGATCGAGAACAACGAGTCATTTTTACCCTATCTTTTCACCTCAGACGAGGCTCACTTCCACTTGGATGGGCACGTAAATTCCAAAAACAACATCTACTACTGTACACAGCCCCCAAATGAGGTTGTAGAAAAGTCTCTTCACTCCCAGAAAGTCACAGCTTGGTGTGCACTCTCGACATTAGGCTGTATTGGTCCGTACTTTTTTTAAGCGAAAGGAGCCACAGTTATAATTACCGCTGAACGGTACCTTCAGGTCCTGAATAAGTTCTACAAAGAGCTGGAAACACGATTCTCAGGTTATTTACCAAAGCTATGGTTCCAACAAGATGGCGCGACACCACATACAGCTCTCATGACTCGTGACTGGCTCAAGGAACACTTTAAACGGTGAATCATCTCCAAAAACTTCCCGCTCGAGTGGGCCCCCCGTTCTCCGGACCTCAGTCCCCCAGATTTTTTTCTTTGGAGGTACTTGAAAGATAGGGTATACCAAAAGAAGCCTTGGAACATCACACAACTGAAGAAGAAGATTCGAGACGAAGTTAGAGCCATAAAACCAGAAGTTTTTAATCGAGTAATGAACAACTTCTGTGTGCGCCTAAAAAAATGCAAAGATTTGAAAGGGGCACATTTTGAGCATCTATAAGTCCAGGAAAAGTTCGAGATTTGAACATTTCGTTTATTGCTATGTTTCTAAATTGTTTGAACTAATTATCCACGAGTTTGATTGATTCTACTAACTTAAACCTAAGAATGACAGCAAATTTTCAGCCGGTGGTGGTTTTTTTGGCCCACCCTGTAATAAAAAGGTGACAATGACCTAATAATTCCATAATGAGTCGACATTTTCATCTGAAGTCAGAACTTAGTGGAGCCATTGCCAAAAGACTGCCTCATGTCAAAAGTCAGCTTTCTGCGCCTGGAGGTTCTTCAATCAATTCGTTACATATATATATCGAGTTTTCATAGTAAGGGTATAGTGTTTTAGACTTCCTTCAATTGCAATAATATTTTACATTAACCCATTCTTAATTCGGTTCTATTCGATAAAGATTAGTAAAACACTAAATTCGTCAAAAATATGACCTATTGCACAATTATATGATAGCCCATGGCCTACTTAACTCAGGCCTCACAGTAGAATGTGAAATTTGGACCAGGGATGCGATCGAAGCCGAACAATGAAATAGCAACTTTTCAATATTTCGTGGTAATTTTAGTACATAATGATTTGAGTGATAGCCTTGAGCGTTCACATTTGATCTAACCCTCATTTATTTCTATTTTAAATGTCTCCATCATACTATACTAGTATATTGAGTATTGAAGTGATATCATATATTTCATTTAAATAATTGAAATAAACAAGACAATACTATTACAATCACAATTAATAATGTATTAATACAGTTTACAATTCATTAACTTTCTTTCGATCATTTTAGTGCTGTTGTTGTCTCCGATTAACAAATTGAAGATTGAGTTACTTGCATGTGAGAAAGGTTGGCCGCGCTTACAGCTGAACTAAATAAAGAAAAGTAAAGTTAAACACATACTATATTAAAATATAAGGATATTAAGAGTTAAATTTTTTCAATTTACGTTTTTCAATTCCTCTACATACTACCTTGGAATAATAATTTTTACTTTATTAGCTATCATACTTGTACAATTTCCTGAAACAAATAACAACCCACGTAGAATCGAAAAACGAGGAATATTGCAGGAAGGACATGTATTTTCCCTTAAGAAGTAGAAAAAAAGCACGTACTATCCGTAAGTATATACTAACCGAGTTGATATTACATAGGAATCTATATAATTAATGAATTCTGGTTCAGAGAAATGAGTACGTACTAAACCGAAGTACGTTGCATCCCGAGTACGTACTAACCGAGTTCTACTGTACCGGATTTTACGTGAATTTCATCCATTTGAAGGATGACATGTTTTTGTTCATTCGAAAAAGAACACGTTGCTTGCCTCAGGAATAGAAAGAATTCATTTTCGAGCCCAAATGAAGAGTACAATTTTTCGAAAGTATTGAAGTGAGGAAGTGATAGGCAAGGCATGTGCTCGAGATACTTATAACAAGCTGGCGAGATCAGATGTGTTTTAAAAGATAATATTTGTGTGAGTATGTTGTATCTACGTTTATTTTTGGGAACAAGACTGTTTTCTAACTGGCATTGAATGAATTAGATTTATGGATGCTCAGATGTTTCCACATCCGAACTGGTATGCATAATATCAATGGCTTGTTGGATATGAACATTCACTGATGATATATGGGAAGCAGTAGATTCAGAATTCTTAGATGGCTCACATCGATAAGGCGCACTATAAATTTCATTCACAAGTGATTCAAGTTGTCGAATATCACTTAGGCAACTGAGCGAATGTGGAGAAATCACATTTTTACAAAAGGCCTTGATAGAAAGATCGAACGTTACTACCAAATAAACATCAACTAATAAACTAGAATTCTCTAAACTAGGACGCATAAAAATCAAGCTATGTTCATCTGGGTACCATAATGACCAGGTTTTAGGTAAAGGAATAAGTGATAACTTACCTTGCATTTCCTGGAAGCAGCTAACCTTGAATCTCTCTTTTTCTTCTGGATCAGCTCTCAGGCTAAGTGTCAAAGCTTGATTGAGGAACTCGTCATCTTTTGAGTCGAGAGACCGACGACTTCGCTTAGCTGCAGATTGGGAGTAGTATGAGGGACATCCTGGTAGAAAGACTGGTACAGCATCATCCCTCAGCTTTGGGTTCACTCTAGGGATTTCGCGAAAAGTACTTTCTCCGTTGGGAACCTTGTGCGTGTACTCGATATCTTCAGTCCTAAATTGCTTCACGCAGACGTAAACAGCCTTTAACTCGTCTATATCATCTCTGCGGAGTGCCCGACCCCAAGCGTGTCTAAGTTGATCTGGTTTCTGCGGCATCTTGAAAAGAGTCACACGATCTTCAAACTTGTTGTTACACTTGCAGCCAGGTGCCGAGCAACTGGTCGGCATTTCAAATGTAAGTACGTAGCTAGTACAAAAAAGAAATGTACGTAAATATTTATTATTATGATTAAATTATATATGAATTCTATTTTTACAAATTAAAGTATATACGAACATGATTGTATGAAAATGTTATGGGTAATTGTGAATAGATAAACATGAATGAAATATTGTAGTTTATTAACAATTACCGGCTTCGACTGCATCCCTGGTACAATATTTCCATTCTACTGTGAGGCCTGAGTTATGTAAGCCATGGATAGCCATTCATATATGCTGGTAATACATTCCTTCATTTTTTGATATTTAGAGGACTGTTCTTATATACAGACGTCTATTGCTTATCCAATTCAACGTTTGTTTGCAACTTTCGAAAAATTGGAAACGCAGTTAGTGTCTTAGTATTTATAATAGGAAAATTCTTACACGAATTTCATTGATGTTTCACTATCGTAATTCTTGTTATGTTTTAAACAGTTGTATCAAACTGCATTGAAACTATTTTTGTTGGATACTAACTATTCTTTAATAGTGTTACCTACTATTACTACTAATTTATTAGCGACGAATGTAAAAAAACATATGAATAGTAAAAATTGATTTTGAAATTCAATGATACCAAAAAAAGATTTAAATCAGATACCACACTAATTGGTTTGTTGACTAAAAACTCATTAAGGATACTGCCCGGCAAAAAGCATTCGATTTGGCTTACAGTATATTATGGGAGGAGAGCTATAAGAGATGTTAAGCGTGGATACGTATCTCCTCCCTAGAAATACTTAGGCATTGCAAAACGCTTTTGAATTCCATTTCTAGTTTTTGAAATACAGTGTCTCAAAGTCCAGATTTTAGGACATGTCAAGGAAAAATTCTTTCAAATTCGAATCATGGATAGTCTCTCATGTCTGTCTCCTCATAGGATGAAAGAAAGTTAAAATGACAGAAATTTTAAATTTTACATCGGTCTGAAAAAACTACGTAGTAAAAAACAGAAAATCTTTTGGTAAATACTGATATCATTGAATTGGATTATATCGAAAATTGAGTGTCCCACGTTAATAGTGATGAGAAACAACTTTTGAAATTTACAAAATTTTGCCGTTTTATTATGTCAGCCAAAGTTTTCCAGGGCGCTATCGTTATGGAATCAGGCCTCGAAAAAATTTGCCTGACGAAGAAAAAATTGTTAGAAACTTTTATTGTAAATTCCTGTATTACTGAGGGGGTGGTCCACTATCTAATCGTCCTAGTTGGACAGTATTTATTTCTATGATTTCATTCATCTTTATGAGAGTTAACCCCTTAAAGTTTAGCGTTACTAAAAAAAAATTTATCAATTAGTTTCTTACTTATTTGATATTTTTTAATGATATGAACCTCAAAATTGTTTGGTACCCTTTGGAGATTATGTAACACAATGATTTTAGAAGAAAGACCAATGAAATCCAAATTAAAATATCCCTATAAGGGGAAGGGGTTCATTTCTAAAATGCTCGGGAAATGGCCAGTTTGATATCAGATATTTAGCGCAAATTTTATCAGAAATAAAATTCTGATCATTTTGAAAAGAGATTGTTCAGAACCGACCATTTGTTCCTGATTTGTCGCTTATTACAGGTAAAGTTCGAGCATAATACCTCTCTATGGTCCCGAAAGAGGCCGATGTCATATCTTAAAAACTATTGAAAATATATAATCTATTATAACCTTAAATGAAAGGATATATATGATAATATTTAGATTCCAAAAACATCTCTTTGTCAATAAATAATAACTTGGTACTAAAAGTAGACTCTCGTTCTAACTTCCTAATATACTTTTTAGAAGCACTTTTTTTCATTCTAAACTGATGGATTATACTTTATTGTGCTAGGACTATGAATCATTATTCCCAATTTTTCAAAATATTCGGGGTTTGGAGCCTCAAGGAAATTTGCGGATTTTCAGTATTCCCCAAATTTTGTATGGAATATATCTAAATCATCGATAGTATAGCGAATAAATGCCTTTTTATTGTTTTTATTTATCCTTAATAGCTCATTGACATTGCACTTAACTTTTTGATCTAAAAATTTGTATATCTCTGGACTTTAAAATTTAAAATAGAAGAGTTGTTCATGTCATTATGCGATGAACGTCGGACTACTCGATTTTCAATGTCTTATAATTTAGTGATATTATTGCTGATTTACTAAAAACATACGTACTTTTTTCGGGTGTTTTGGGGATTTTTTTTCAGACCCGTTTTTTATTGATATTCCTAATTCTTCCAATGCTCTGCGATTAATATCCCCTGCTTATTTCGAGAGAATGTAAACAACCTTAAGGCCAGTACTGGGTGCATAGGTTTTCTTATGCTAGCTTATCCATTGTTTTAACTCTTTTAAAGCAACCCATAGCCCAAATTGCTTTTTTATCATTTTTAGATCCTAAAGGGGTTCTAAACAATCATTCCAATTTTTATAAGTCCAGCCCCAATATTTCGCCACTTTGAGCCACTTGTATCAACTGGTGTCGCTCTAAAAGCGACACATTTTAAATGCGAAATCACAGCTATAACTACTTTTAACAGTGCCAGATCATCTTTTTAATGCTGAATTCATGCTCAGCACTAGATTTCCAGCAATTTGATATATATTGACCATATTTGGAAACTTTTTTGTTGACCGTGCCTAGCAACGGCCAGGAATTTTTTCACATTCCTGACCGTTGCTAGGAACAGGCAACCAAAATATTCTCCAAATATGGTCAATATTTATATCAAATTGCTGGAAAATTAGTGCTGGGCACGAATTCAGTATTAAAATGACGACCTGGCTTAGTCAAATAAAGTTATCGATGTGGGATTTCGGCGGATACCATCGGACATGGTCATTTTTGGGTCCCCAGTCATAACTGACAACTTTTTCGCACTTTTGAAGGTGTCAAGATGTGAAAATATTTGATATGCCATATTTTGAAGCTAAGTACTACTATAAGTTGTTGATTTAGGATTTTTGTATGTTATTTAATACTAGGATACAGTTAAAACTAATGGAAATCAAGCCTTTGCGAAGAAAATTGCATTGTAGCCTGTTTTTAGCACTTAAAAAAGATCAATTTTACAAAGGATGAATCTTTAGTTACAAATGTCGTAGAGTAAAAGACTCGACGGTTTTGGAAAGATCTCAGAGACAGACTTTCGATATTCTACTTTAGAAAACAATTAAAATATTTTCTTACGGAAATCTGCTTCCAAATATTGTAGCAACGAAATTAGAAAGAAAAAATTAATTGAGTTAAAATTGAAAATTCCATTCCTATTATTTTCTTTATTCAACCATTTCGTGCAAGAATACTTAATTGAGTAAAAGAGGAATAAGCCATTGGAGTTTCCTTGAATGTCCTCCATAAATTAGGTGATTTGGGGGGAAAAAAAAATTTTCTTGCTTCTTGAGCTCCCGAAAAGTGTATTTTTGCAGATAACTCATCGAGAACAATTTCCACAAAAAATTTCAGGAGAAAATAATGAAAACTTTTTCAGTTAGTTCTGGAAGGAAACACCAACCTTAATTTCCAAAAGCTGTTTCGTACGAATATTAAGAATACATATATGAACTTAAAAATACTCAAAACTTCAAATCTAAAATTTTAAAAAACAATAGCTTCAGCTACCAGTACTGGCCTTAATTGTAGATTATCATTTGTAACTATTCTACAACCATACATTATTTTCACGTTCTACATATATTCGATTATAGAAATCAATTTTCATTTATATAATTAGACTTGTTATAATTATTTTAAAACTTTTCTACTTTTATATCATTTAAATTACTTTTAGAAATTGTCAAATTATATATTTGAAATATTCTACATATTTTTATCAATATTTAAAGATGCTATTCAACTACAAAATATATCAATTGACTGCTCATATAATTTGGAATATCATTTATTCTTGATCAATGAATTTATTGTTTTTCTGAACTGGATTATTTCAGGTAGTTTGTTCTGTACCTTTCCTTTGTGACTGTCATTGTATCCAGATATTCATTCATTTTTAGATTATCTACATATAAAATAATTGAATATTGTTTGTGCACTGTTAAATTCGATCCTAGATATTTTTGTTGATTTATTTTGCAATTGAGCAATAAAATCATTGCAATTGAGCAATAAAATCATAGGAACGTGTAGTACTCGGACGAATTATTCGACCACCACGGAGACCTCAATAAAAATAGTTCAAAAAAAGTGGGTCTATTTTTAAAGAAATATTTACTCAATGTAAATACTATTTTTAATTGAAATTCATAGTATACTCATTCTAATTACTTTTGATTAAGAACCGCAACTCAATTACCAACTCCCACATTTAAAAATATCAACCATTGATACCTGATGCTATGCAACCAGTCCCTAGTACGGCCATTATATATGGTGATGATTAGTAGACAAAATGGTACGGGTTGGTATTTTTCCTAATAAGTATTTCGGATGTTTAAATTACAGATTTTGATTAAAAAATGAATATTACTTACAGTATTAAGTATATAATCCTTGATGGATACTCTAATTTTTAATACTATTTGTAATGTTGATTTCCGTAGTACAGTGTGTTCGGAAATTATTGAGACTAGACTTTAACTTAATGAAGTATCAAACCTGTACTTGGAAAGAGTATTATAATTTCAGTATAACTTCATGTATGTATTTTCTTACTATATTTACATTGTTTTGAGTTACACTATCATACCATGTGATTACCCAGCATCTTTTCTAGAATGCAAACTAATTCTTTGTCTCAGTTTTCGTCAAAATTCCAACCACAGTTTGCTATGGTATAGCAATGTTTTCTTCTATACCGCTTAATTTAGTTATAGAAATATCTAAGCATGTATATATCTTGTAGTTGTGCAATTCTTAAGGATTTGTTTAAAGTATTCAGCAAGATATAGGTTCTGAAAGTCAGAATTAGGGGTGTGATTGAGGCTCGCAGAGAATAACAATGTAAAAAGTGGAATTTAGCCCATTAAATTCACAATTTTGAACTTAACTTGTATAACGTAATGGAATAACTAATAATTAGTGCTATTTGTGGGGATTGACTACAAATACAATTATATTTTCTAAAATTCAATTTTTTTTTTCTCTCGAAATTTGATTATTGTAGGGTAATCACTGGCACACCCCTAATTCTGACTTTCACATCCTATATCTTTCCGAATCCCGTGAACAAATCCTTAAGAATTGCACAACTACAAGATATATACATGCTTAGATATTTCTATAACTAAATTAAGCGGTATAGAAGAAAACATTGCTATACCATAGCAAACTGTGGTTGGAATTTTGACGAAAACTGAGACAAAGAATTAGTTTGCATTCTAGAAAAGATGCTGGGTAATCACATGGTATGATAGTGTAACTCAAAACAATGTAAATATAGTAAGAAAATACATACATGAAGTTATACTGAAATTATAATACTCTTTCCAAGTACAGGTTTGATACTTCATTAAGTTAAAGTCTAGTCTCAATAATTTCCGAACACACTGTAGTCAAATACTTTCACGTATTTTTAGAATTATATATCCTTACTATTAAAACTCGATTAATGTTTGTTTCCGCAACGAATCTGCAACGAATTGATTGAGAAACTGCCAGGCACAGAAAGCTGATTTTTGGCATGTGGGAGTCGTTTGGCTATGGCACCATTAAGTTCTGAGCTCAGACGAAAATGTCGACTCATCATGGAATTATGACGTCATTGTCACCTTTTCTATAATTAGCAATTTCAGTTTTTCGACAATAACTCATTTTAGGTGATAGAAGGCTGAGATTTTAATAGAATGTGTATATTAATAATATACTTCACATATGATACACTATCATCAAAAAATGTTTTTATTATCATCAAAAAATGATGACTCATCACTCTGTTATGACGTCATCATTACGCATCAAAATTTTTAAATTGACAAATTTGGTGATTTCTCGAGTGATATCTATTTTATCGCTAAGATAGAAATATTTAGAGATGTTATCTCCTTTATAATTAACCAATGTGACCCCAGGCGGACACAAAGTGTCTGCCAGCCGCGCAGCGCAAGCAAGCGAAGCGCGCTTGTGATTAATTAAAATATTTCGGACCTACCTGAAACCGATATTTTTCACTACTGCGCTCATATTTGAAAGAGAAAATTTCAGGAGTATCGAGTTACGCACGCTTCCCCCTCTTTCGATACTCAAATGGTGAACAATTCTGCGATATTCCACCAATAAGCTTGCGATTAGACTTTTTATATGAGATTCCCGTTTTAAAGCATTTTTCTGCGTATTCCGGCATATCAAGTATCAACTTTCTTTTCATTCTTTTGATATACTCCATTTTGTCTCTGAATAAAAAAGTTCGTTCACAGACAGGATTCTACCTGAGCTGATGCTCATTTTTCCATGGAATATGGGAGCATGATCTCATGCCATCTAGATGCTTTTCGCCATGGTGACCAACATCAGCATTCTTAGCGAGTTTAAATACTGTCTTGATTCTCTTAGCATAAATCGGCACGGAATCGTCTCAGTTTTCACCTAAGATGCTCAGAATTGAGATTTGGGACTTATTTTATTTTTTTTAGAAGTAAATCTGTCCCCATTTTCCGTATTTGTTGAGCTTTAGAACTCATCGGAAAAATGGCCTGATATTTCCAAACTGGGACAAATCAGCATCATTTCATTGAAAGAGAGTTTACAAGAGAGTAATACATCAGCAAAGAATTGGAGTAGAAAATTACTGAAAGATCCATTTTCAATTTTTTTAACAATTTAAAGATTTGGAGTTTTTGCTGGGAAATAATAGACTTAACATGTTTTCTGCATAAATTCACCCTTTTGAGATTTTTAAGAAATCTACCCGTTTAAAAATTTTAACCTTAAACATAAATTTAATTATGAATTTCCGTAGGAATAACCTTAAAAAGATAATGAATGCAAAGGTCAGCAATGCGATCTCCGATTGATTTGCGATTTGTATAGAGCATAGTATATAGGGTCGGCTTTAACCTAGTCTAGAAGCCTAACTACATATTTCTTGTTTTTTGCTGCTTCATCTTAATTTGACAGTTATCATCTGTATATCATATACTATATCAATACTGAACAATCTCTCATTAAAAATTCATATTTCATCTATTTTTGATTAGTCATCACTGTGTTATGACGTCATAATCACGCATCAGAATTTTTTAAAATTTTGTGATTTTTCGATCGATATCGATTACAACTATAAGACAGAAGTCTTTAGAGATATTATCTCTCTTGTAACTAATCAATGTGACCCCAGGCACCCAAAGGGCGCCTCCGGCAGACGCAAATTTTCCGTCAGCCGCGCGGTGCAAACAAGCCAAGTGCGCTTGTTAGTTAATAATTTCGATTTAGAGAATGCGAATTTTGGAATAATTATTTATATTTTTCTTAATGTTAGCTAGTTATTCCTAAAATAGAAATTTTCTGCACCCAGATAATTTAAAACAATGCGTATATAAATATACAATGGCTTTTTGTAGTAGCGATTATTTCCTGCCAGCAGATAAAAGCGAACGCACTTGTATATCCATTTTAACCATGTGACTAATCCAAAAGTACAGATGATGAATTTGAAATGAATGAAAATGTGCCAATGATGTCATCATCCATTATGATTTGTCATTTCTTTGAGCAATCGCTCATGAGCTGCATTTGTACATTTGGGAATCTTATTCAAAAACTGGAATAGCTGATTTTACGTCATCTGTATTTGCTGAAATTCCAAAAAAATTCCTAAGCAAGATATTCCCTATGTGTTAGGCGCTCAAGGTGCTCTACTTGTAGATTCTTTAGACAATCATCGATGACCTTTCAATACTGTGCTCTGATTCCTTCATAGTCAATTTGTATTCGAGATCACAGCAAAGTAAGACTGCTATTTAGCCATAATGCCATCCATATTTGCTGCTAGGGATTAAAACATCCCAGATTGGACCAGATGCACCTGAGAACAATTGAGAATCTTTATTATCGTCTAAAAACCTATTTAGGAATTTTGGAGCATTAACATGTGCAAATACATTAAAATCAATCAAATTCTTATACTGTTCTCCCAAAATATACCCTTACAATTGATATAATTTCAGTCTATTTGTGGTGTAAATGGCACTGACTGATTCAGTAACAGTTATACTCAATTTTGTTTCAAATTAATAATTTTCACACTCGAATTTCTCTTTTAAAGTCTTTCAATTAAGATTATCCTTACTATGAAAACTCGATTAATGTGTATATATGTATATATCACAGCCTACGTAACTATTGCCTGTTCACAGTACGAATTTTACCTTACCATGGATTACTTCAAGTCTATTTTTTAAACAAATCATAATTTTTGAAATCAATTTGACAACGATGAAATGCAGTGTATAATATAGGATAAGTATCATTGCTAGTTTATATTTTTATTACCTACAATATTTCATACATTTTCTTCCTCTAATAATTGCTGTTGCGACTAATGCTATTTTGCTACATTTACCTCTTTATGGAAATTAATTTTTCAGAATGTGTTATTTTCATTTATTCCTTCTGCAGACATCCTTACAATTAAAACTCGATTATTGTATATATATATATATATATATATATATATATATATATATATATATATATATATATATATATATATATATATATATATATATATATATATATATATATATATATGTAACGAATTGATTGAAAAAACTGCCAGGCGCAGAAAGCTGATTTTTGGCATGTGGGGGGCTTTTGGCTATGGCTCCAGTAAGTTCTGAGCTCAGAGCAAAATGTCGACTCATCATGGAATTATGACGTCATTGTTACATTTTTAAAAGTTAAGCAACACAGTTATTCGGGCATAACTCAGCCATTATAGGAGATAGAAGGCTGAAATTTTAATAGAATATGTATACTAACATACCTCACATATGATGCAACTATCATAAAAAATGATGACTCATCACTTTGTTATGACGTCATCATTACTCATCAAAATTTAAAAATTGACAAATTTGGTGACTTTTCGATTGAAATCGATTAGAACAGTAGGACAGATGTATTCAGAGATTTTATCTCCATTATAATTAACCAATGTCACATCCAGGCGACCGAAGGGATCCTCCGGCGGACACGAAGTGTCCGCCATCCGCGCAGCGCAAGCAAGCGAAGCGCGCTTGTGATTAGATAAATGACTAGAGTGTTTATTTTGAATTTTATTCTGAAGCGTTTTGGAATGTTTAGTGTCCATTTTAGTGCAATTATACTTTTTGATTGATATTGGTGTATTTATGGTGGGTTTAATATGTAACATGCAAGTTTAAGAAGCTTCTTAACTGCTTGATGACGTATAGTTTGAAGAAATATTTACTGAACAGAAAAGCAAACGCCACTTCTTGAATTGGTAGAGCACCATTACCACATTGCTAGGCCAAGAATGTAAAATCACTCCCCCTTGAGTTTGTACTGAGTTTGTTTTATTTAAAGGATTGATTATATGTCCAATTTTATGATAAAACGTGGTTTTCAGAGATTTTTGATCTTATTAAGTATCAATTTTGAATATGAAATTAATAATAAATAGTTAGTATATATCCACAAATAATAACCGGCCCGATTATTAATTTTAAATCCTATATACTAACTGAACCAATTGACTTTTCAGACATTTCAATGAAAATAATCATACTGGTTTTTTCATAAATGGTACAAGAGGAGAATGTTCTGTAATTTTGGTTCTAAGTTGTAGATTATATATATTCCGGTCATCAATGGTTTTTTGAAGTTTTTTTTCAAAATAATAGATTATCAGGGGCGTAAGGTTGTAAATCGGCAATGGTCAATTGATTACCTTCTCCTGATGATATAACAATCCAATCTGTTTTTAGGTTGTCAATCATTTAAAGTTGTATTATGTGTGCTATTGTTTGGTCTTTAAATAGACATACCGGATTATATATTCAATATTGATACTAACTATACCAAATTATAAAAATCTACTTTAAATATATATATAGAGAGATGAAGGTTTGTTTCATCGTACTTCCACGACATTGGAAGAGAGCGGAATGACTATCGAGTATCTCCCACAGTTTCTTGTCATTTGAAGCCTTTTCGACAATTTTAACTTCTGTTTGGTCTATATTATATATAGAAAGCTCTTAAGATAATCAAATGTGACATTCCAGACCTTGCTAGAAGATAGTTCTCCACCTTCAAAATTCATTACTGTGGCACTCAATTTTACATTTTCTATAGTGTGAGCAGGAGCACTGTCTTGTTGAAACTTAAATGGTCGATTTTCAAACATGGTCTCGCCAATATCTTTCACTATAGGTTCCAGAATAAGCTCCTTTTATGTTGTGGCAATAATTTGACGCCAGTTGGGATGAAAACAGGAGGTATCAGGCAAACATAAGATATTCCCACCTAAACCATCAGAGAGGGTGGTTTCTGGACGCGTTTACAAAACTATACTTCTCAGGGATAGCAGAGGCACACGACGACAAGATTATATCATTCTGATGATTTGATGCTTGCTCTAAGTTAAAAAGATTTCATCAGAAAAAAATAGGCATTCTTTGTTCTGTTTAAATAATTAGAATTTTCATTATCTCTTCTTGATTTTTCCAATTCCACATAATTCAATTATTGCCGCCCTTTCGCTCTTTATTGCCTGATTTCTCATTCTACTCGCCAAATGCTATATTATTCAATATAATTTTGATTCAAATACTACATAAATCAATAAATCGAATAATAATTTCCATTTATTATCTCTATCACGTAAGATATGAGACTCCGCACATTTTGATCAAAAACACATGTAGAACTTCAAATTTCTTTAGTAGAACTTTGATCAAAATTGCGAACTTGATAAAAACGGCATTTTTGATCAAAGTTCTACATTCATCAGTATATGTAGAACCTTGATCAAAAAATGTAGAACTTTGATCAAATTTGGAAATGCTACTTTTGATCAAAGTTCTACAGTAAGGGGTTGATGTGGAACTCAAATGTTCAGAATAGGGGAATTTGATCAAAGTTCTACTTCACATGGTTAATATAGAACTTTGATCAAAGGATGTAGAATTTTGATCAAATACGTGGAGATATCTTTGATCAAAATTCGATTTTAATTCTCTGATGTAGAACTTTGATCAAATTATACATATGATTGTGGCAACGAAATAAACTCTTGCTAGTGTTCATTACTTATTTGCGAAATGTTTTCAGACCTAATTAAATTTTTAGAAGCTAAGCTAACATTTGTTTATAGTAAACAAGCAGATTAATATTTTAGATAGAACAATATTATCTAATTTAATGAAGAATAAAGTAATGAGGAAAAGAGATAATGAAAGAAAATAGAAATTATTTAAATCGAGTTGATCTGATCTGGATCTGCCAACCTATTGAAATATTTGAAATTTACTTGCTATATAAGACCTACTAGTTGGGCATCTGTCCACTGGATTGAAATTAAGCTCTCACTTTTCACAAACTTGTGCGTGCCCACAAGGTGTGAAAACAAATGTTAAATTTCGTTTCTGCAAACAAATAACACAAGCATTATCCAATGGTTCTCCATCAATTTCAACCTCGTCGTCACTTTGTTCAGATTCCGAAAATTCGATGCAGTTATTCTAATTTAGATTTTTACCCACTGTATGTGATATTTGGTTAACGTATTCTACAGGAGTATATTCTTTATTTTCAAGTTTTTCTTTACAAAGATTTCGGATTTTTTCCTTTTCAATATCTTTTCTCTTGCGCTCCCCAATTTATAAGCCATTCAATAATCTTCTATATTCAAGGTCATTCTTCATCAAATAAAAAACTATGATAAAAATTGAGAACTTGATAAAAACGGCATTTTTATCAAGTTCTCAATTTTTATCATAGTTCTACATGTGTTTTTGATTAAAACAACCGCGCTTCGCTTGTTTCCGCTGCACGGCTGGCAAACACTTTGTGTCCGCCTGAGGCGCCCTGCGGGTGCCTGATATCACATTGATTAATTATAAGGGAGATAACATCCATAAATACGCCTGTCCTACTGTTATAATCGATATCGCACGAAAAATCACCAAATTTGTCAATTTTTAAAATATTGATGCGTAATGATGACGTCATAACAAAGTGTTGAGTCATCAATTATGGATGATAGTTGTATCATATGTGAGGTATATGAATATACACATTCTATTAAAATTTCAGCCTTCTGTCACTTGAAATGGCCGAGTTAAGTCGAAAAGCTGAAATTTCTAATTATAAAAAGGTGACAATGACGTCATAATTCCATGATGAGTCGACATTTTCGTCTGAGTTCAGAACTTAGTGGAGCCATAGCCAAAGGACTCCTACATGCCAAAAATCAGCTTTCTGCGCCTGCAGTTTCTCCAATCAATTCGTTACAGAGATCTGTATAATCCGACAATCGATCTGTATAATCCGACAATTTTTTCGTCCATCAAATAATGTCGGATTATAGGTTATTTTACCTCCATAATCCGACAAATGATTCGTCTATCAAAAAATTTCGGATTATGGAGGGGTTATTTTAACTCTTTGATCAAACAAATTATTCGTCTGTCAAATATTGTCGGATTGTGGAGGTTATTTTACCTCTATAATCCGACATTTTGAATTTCCATTGAAATTCCACAAATGTCGGATTATGGAGGTGATTCGATAATCCGGCAATTGGTTAATCCGACATTTTTTTCGTCCCCCATTGAATGTCGGATTATGGAGGTTCCACTGTATATACACTGCCCTACCAAAAGTATTCGTACACCCCAATAATTCCCATACAAATTGTATAAATCGTATCTATTTTTGGAGTCAATAGTAATAAATCAGTTACAGTTTGACTAAAATTGACTTAAAATTCTTATTCTATACACTCGATTTACTCATTTTATAGTCTTTCAACTCAATTACTTATTTTTAACCCGTGACACCTAGTGCCACTAACGCCATCATATATAGTAATTTATGGTATGTGGCACAATGAAGTAAATGTTCAAATATTTATGTTTGAAGGAGAGTAATTAAGTTGAGAACCTATAAGGTTCGTAATTTGAATGTGAAGAAAACGAATTTAAAATAAAAATTAGTGTATTTGTTACAGATTAAATATTGTTGACTTCATGAATAGATTAGTTTTAGAACTATTGGATTGAAAATTTGGCACGAAAACTTTTGGTAGGGTACTGTATATATATATATATATGTAACGTTTTGATTAAAGAAACTACCAGGTGTAGAAAGCTGATTTTTGGCATGTGGGAGTCTTTTGGCTATGGCTCCAGTAAGTTCTGAGCAAGGTCGACTCATCATTGAATTATGACATCATTGTCACAAAGTTAAGCAATATGGTTATTCGAGCATAACTCAGCCATTATAGGAGATAGGAACCTGAAATTTTAATAGAATCTGTATACTAACATACCTCACATATGATACAACTATCATCTAAAAATGATGGCTCATAACCCTGTTATGACGTCATCATTACGCATCAAAAATTGAAAAATTGTCAATTTGGTGATTTTTCGTGCAATATCGATTATAACAGTAGGACAGACGTATTTAGAGAAGTTATCTCCTATATAATTAATCAATGGTGACCACAGGCGCCCAAAGGGTCCCTCCGGCGGATACAAAGTGTCTGTCAGCCGCGCAGCGCAAGCAAGCGAAGCGCGCTTGTGTATCTATATATATATATCTACACTGCCTGAACAAAAGTATTCGTACACCCCATAATTCCTCATACAATTAGTTATAATACTGATTTATTTAGCGAGTCAAGGTATTTAATTGGTAAGAGATACACTTAATTTGACTTCAAATTCGAATTCTCCACATTCAAATTACCCACTTTATCCATCACGAAACAGCTGAATGTTTACGCTCATTATGTTGTTGGATGTACCGTCCAACATCTTTCATTCGCATTATTGAGCTCTCAGATAGTACTACAGTACACCCTCGATAGTCCGAACCTCACCAATCTGAACCCTCGCTAATCCGAACACCTCATTCTTAAAATCCAAACACCCCAAATATAATTTTATTTCCTTTTATACTTTGAACAGACGTTTATAAAATTAAATATATCAATAAGATTGAGAAACCTCGTTAAATAATAAGCAATCATAACGAAATAATATCCTTAATATTCTAACAATACAAATTTATTATAATTAATGCCCCATTGAATTAGTGCTATTTCACTAATCCGAACGATTTTTTCGAACATTGGAACAGAGCTGTTCGGATTAGCGAAGGTGTACTGTACTTGAATAATTTCAGATTATATTATTGCACTATATAAAGATCTTGTTCTCGATATCGTTAATCATTGTGTGGATTAAGAAGTGATGGACTTCTATATGGTGTCCGTGGTGGAGTATCAAATCATCTGAAGGACAAACTGCCTTTTCTTCTTGTCCATCACTGCAGCTACAAATCCCTTACCTAAAGCAATCAAAAAGTAATTTAGATCAACTTTATAGGTTTCTACAACAAATCTGCTGGTCTCACAGTTGATCTGCATTATATTAAAGGGGTTCTTGATGATTCACAGCTAAAGAACACCCCCAAGCTAAGAACGTAAGATTGCTGTCACATGACAGAGCAGTGAATTAGAAAAAGTTTTATTTCTGTTATACTGAACCTAGAAAAGTGAAAAGAAAGGAGTATTGCAGAAACCGCTACTCTCCTCATATTTTCAGGTACTTATTATAATTTCTCTCAACCGAAAGTCTGATGTTTACTTCCACTTTCATCTCTCTCATGTGCATTTCAACGCAAAGTCGATTTTACAGTTATTACACTCCTAGTGTGACACAGTTTTTCATCGTGTAGGTATTTCGACTGGGAGAGCTATTCATCGTATCGGTATTTCCACTAGGAAAGTTATTCATCGTTAGGTATTTAGTAATAGGTTTAGTCTGTTAATAATTATGCTGCTCACTTATTATTGAGATTTGTATTGGATCAAGATACATTACATAATCAATCTTCTTTATCACACTAGTATGCTCAGTATTTAGTGGAGCCATAGCCAAAAGACTCCCACATGCCAAAAATCAGCTTTCTGTGCCTGGCAGTTTATTCAATCAATTCGTTACAGATATACAGTCGACTCCGCTTAATAGGGCCACATCGGTCAGAGGACATTTTGCCCCGATTAAGCGGAGGACCCTATTAACCGAAAATATTTTGTATTAGCTTCTATGTGTGAGAGCTATTCCGGTCCTGCCAAAAGTGGCCCGATTAAGCTGATGACCCGATTAAACAGTGGCCCTATATATATATATATATATATATATATATATATATATATATATATACACACATATATATATATGCATTAATCGAATTTTAATAGTAAGGATATCATTAATTCGACATTATATTGTCTGAATAAACTGTTCCATTCTTTCTTTTATTGCATATTTGTGCTTAATCTGTTGAACTACTGGTTATATTCTATAATTTTTCTTCTTTGTGTATCTAATTTTATATCTATAGATAATCTTTTTACCAGATTTACGAAGTATCTAATACTAATTTTTAATAGAGATAATGATTTATTTCTTAAACAGACAGCTATCATAAACAATCTTCTTGATAAGATTTATTCAATATCGCATTATTTTCCTTATTTCCAAATGTTTATAAATTATGTAATTTTCTGCGCTGTTCGAGTGGCTATTCCACAAAAATTCTGGGTTATTGTTATTGATTTAATGACAAGCAATTTTAAATATTGCGACAATTCATTGCATTCAAAGATCTATCAAGGCGCATATCTTGCCTGTTGTTACTCCTTTCCTTCTTTTGGATTTTCCTCCATCATTCAAAATCAAGTTTTCATTAAAAATATTATAATTCATCATTTTGAAAGATCTACTTTGATGTTTTTTGAAATTGTAAGAACAGATTTAAAGATATCATTTTTGCTCTGCGGAGAACTACATGATCTTAGTTTAAAATCTATTCAACGAGAAATTGATGCTGCTATTTTGAAGACTTTGGAGTTTATACATCCATCTTTTTTTCTTACTATTCTCAATATATGTCTTAAAATTTGTTCTTCTTCAAGGTATGTCTCAATATTTACAAGTAGTATATTTCATTAGATTGTCAATAGTAAACTTGTATTTATTTTTAAATTTTTAATGAAACCTGTCTATTTTTAAGGAATCAATTTTAATTATCTGCTTTGTTAGACTTTCACTATTGTTTAGTGCTTTTGATGAGTTGAACATTATATTTTATTTCACATTTTTCAATGATCCTAAAAATTAGGAACGTGAAATAATATAAAGTTATTCTAGTTTGTCCCATGTGAAGTAGTGAATCTTATGTTGAATATTACGTATATACAAAATGTCTGCCTAGAGACCGATAGTGCAGCTCCAGGGGAACACCAAATGACGATTCTATTGGAATCTGTGTTGGAATTCTTGGAATCGCACGTACGGATGTACGAAATACTAACGCACTTACGGACGCACGTGGAACACATTTCAAGCCATAGTGGCGTCGCAGTGGTTCTCAACCTCGGGGTCGCCGAAACATTATTGAGGTATCTAATGTCACTGACATTAATGTCATTTTATCCGAATCCTTATTTGGAGCTCAATTCTGGTAACTGAACATCCTTCAAATGCCATTTTATGTTATTATTCACCCATTACATCCCGAAAACAAACATAGTAAATATATAAAGCCCCCAGTAACAATAAATCAGCTCCATATAAGTATATAAGTAATTCATAATGTCTTCTTTTGTGGGGTCGCAAGGGAATAAAATTGTATAATGGGGTCGCATTAATGACGCTAGATAGAGCTTGGAATGTACAGGGTGGCTCATAAGTTCTGATGCAAGCTTCATTAGGTACAAGCGCGCTTCGCTTGCTTGCGCTGCGCGGCTGGCGAACACTTCGTGTCCGCCGGAGGCTCCCTTCGGTCGCCTGGGTCACATTGGTTAATTATTAGGGAGATAGCATCTCTAAATATGTCTGTCCTACTATGATAATCGATATCACTCGAAAAATCACCAAATTTGTCAATTTGAAAAATTTTGATGCGTAATGATGGCGTCATAACAAAGTGATGACTCATCATTTTTTGGCGATAGTTGTATCATATGTGACGCATGTTAGTATACATATTCTATTAAAATTTCAATCATCTATCTCCTATAATGGCTGAGTTATGCCCGAATAACTGTGTTGCTTACCTTTTAAAAATGTGACAATGACGTCATAATTCCATGATGAGTCGACATTTTCCTCTGAGCTCAGAACTTACTGGAGCCATAGCCGAAAGACTCCCACATTCCAAAAATCAGCTTTCTATGACCGGCAGTTTCTTCAATCAATTCGTTACATATATATATATATATATACACAAACATTAATCGAGTTTTAATAGTAAGGATATATATACTATACAAGCGCGCTTCGCTTGCTTGTGCTGCGCGACTTGCGGACACTGCATTTCCGCAGAGTCGCCCTGCGGGCGCCTGGAGTTACTTAATCTAACCTATTTGGGATTTCTTTGCTTTAAATAAATATTGTAAACAAAAGTTAACGAATAATTTCTCAAATGAACCCGAAAATATAATATTATAATTCTACACTTCTAAAAACCCCGTGTCAACCGTTGAAAGCAAGTACAGTAGACCCTCGATTATCCGAACCTCGATTATCCGACACCTCGATTATCCGAACAGTGTGTTCGAGTACCACTCATTTTATCAAATACTTTTCAATCGAATTTGTGAAAATAATGTTTTCGGATAACTGAAATAATGTGTTCGGATAACTGAAATAATGTGTCCGGATAACTGAAATAATGTGTCCGGATAACTGAAATATGTAATGTGTTCGGATAACTGAAATGATGTGTTCGGATAACTGAAATGATGTGTTCGGATAACTGAAATAATGTGTTCGGATAACTGAAATATGTGTTCGGATAACTGAAATAATGTGTTCGGATGACTGAAATGATGTGTTCGGATAACTGAAATAATGTGTTCGGATATCTGAAATATGTGTTCGGATAACTGAAATAATGTTTAATAAATCAATTCCTTAAAAATGTATTTTCCAAAATTGTGCGTAGCATTGTTAATTTGTTTGGCTATACATACGTGTAAGTAGTAGTATTCAAATCATAATACGTTCTTTAATATCTAAGTTGGTACATGTGCATTTAAGAGCGTAAAATACGTATTTCGCTTATCCGAACGATTTCACTTATCCGAACACCAATCTTTGAGCTAACAAACGGAGGTGTTCGGATAACCGAGGGTGTACTGTATCTAGCATATTTTTGAGATTTGTTTACTTTATGTACCTATTGTGAACAAATTAATCAAATTAATTATCAAATTTACTCGAAAATATGATATTCGAAATCTACACCCCTCAAAACCCCATGTCAATCGATGGAAGTCAGCCTCTAACCTATTTTTATCATTTGTTTACATTATGTATCTATTGTGAACAAAAGTAAACAGAAAATTACCATATAGACCAGAAAATATGATAATCGAAATCTACACCCCTAAAAATCCCATGTCAATCGATGGAAGCCAGCCTCTAACCTATTTATATCATTTGTTTACATTATGTATCTATTGTGAACAAAAGTAAACAAAAAATTACCATATAGACCTGAAAATATGATCTTCGAAATCTACACCCCTAAAAACCCCATGTCACCCTTTGGAAGCTAGTCTCTAGCATATTTTTATACTATATGTTTTATGCCGCGTGCCTAGCCTCAAAAATCATACGCCTAATTATGATCCATGGGATCAATACGCGCCTCTAGGCGCGCCCTGTACGCCTAGATGAAAGCCTGGTCACAATGGTTAATTATAAGGGAGATAACAACTCTAAATATGTCTATCTAGTGATATATAAAATCGATATATCACTCGAAAAATCACGAAATTTGTCAATATAAATTTTTTTGATGTGTAATGATGACGTCATAACATAGTGATGAGTCATCTTTTGATGATAGTTACATCATATGTGAGGTATATTAATAAACACATTCTATTTAAATCTCAGACTTCTATCACCTAAAATGGCTGAGTTATATAGTGAAAAAAAAATTTCTGATTTTAAAAAAGGTGACAATGAGGTCATAATTCCATGATGAGTTGACATTTTAGTCTGAGCTCAGAAATTACTGGAGCCATAGCCAAAAGACTCCCGCATGCCAAAACTCAGCTTTCTGCGCCTGGTAGTTTCTTCAATCAATTCGTTACAGAACTATATCCTTACTATTACTAAAACTCGATTAATGTATATTTATTTATTTATATACAAGCGCGCTTCGCTAGCTTGCGCTACGCGGCTGGCGGGAACTTTGTGTCCGCCAGAGGCTCCCTTCGGTCGCCTAGGGTCGCATTGATTAATTATAAGGGAGATAACATCACTAAATTTGATAATGACGTCAAAACAGAGTTGTGAGTCATCTTTTTTTGATGATAGTTCTATCATATATGAAGTATCTTAATATCTAAGTTGACTAATTCATGAATTATCAATGAATTACTCAAAATTTGAAACTAAAATAATGAAAAAATATTTGATATTTCGCTTAGGGACTGAGCAATGTTAGAGGTATATAACATGAGGAACCTTTTAACCACTTTTGGGCATAGAATCTGCACTAATGTTTGAGATTTGAACAATTCATTAATTGAATAATTCATAATTCTCCATCATCTTTCAATGAATTAGTCAACTTAGCTTAATATACACATTTTCTTAAAATTTCAGCCTTCTATCACTTAAAATGGCTGAGTTATGGTTGAAAAACTGAAATTTCTGATTATAAAAAAGGTGATAATGGCGTCATAATTCCATGATTAGTCAACATTTTCGTCTGAGCTCATAACTTAGTGGATCCATAGCCAAAAGACTCCCACATCCCAAAATCAGCTTTCTGTGCCTGGAAGTTTCATCAATCAATTCGTTGCAGATATATCTATATATATATGCATATACACACATACACACACGTTAATTGAGTTTTAATAGTTAGGATATATATATATGTATATACACTGCCTTAACAAAAGTTTTCGTGCACCCCATATTTCCCCATACAAATAGTTATAATACTGATGTATTTAGCGAGTCAAGGTATTTAATTGGTAAGAGATACGCTTAATTTAACTTCAAATTCGAATTCTCCTATTCGAATTACTCACTTTTTAATCTTTCAACTTGTTTACACTCCCACAAGGTTAAAACTTTTCAAACTGCGCCACCTCATACCACCAATGCCATCATATACAATGGTGATCACTCGCAACATGTGGCATAGGGAAGCAAATGCTGAAAATACTTAATCTTGAAGAAGAGTAACTAATCTAAAAACTTATAAAGTGGGTAATTTGAATGTGGAGAATTCCGATTTGAAGTCAAATTAAGTGTATCTCTTACCAATTAAATACCTTGACTCGCTAAATAAATCAGTATTATAACTATTTGTATGGGGAATTATGGGGTGTACGAATACTTTTGTCCAGGCAGTGTATATATATATATCTAAGGAATTGATTGAAGAAACTGCCATGCGCAGAAAGCTGATTTTATCTTGTGGGTGGCCTTTGACTATGGTTCCACTTGGTTCTGAGCTTAGAGCAAAATGTCGACTCATCATAGAATTATAACTTCATTGTCACCTTTTTTATAATTAGAAATTTCAGTTTTTCGACCATAATTCAGCCATTTTAGGTGATAGAAGGCGAAAATTTTAATAGAATGTGCATATTAATATACCTTACATATGATGACACTATCATCAAATAATGATAACTCATCACTCTGTTATTTCGTTATCATTACCCATCAAAATTTAAAAAAACTGAGAAATTTGGTGATTTTTGTGCGATATCGATTTTAACAGTAAGACAGACATATTTAGCGGTGGTATCCCCCTATAAATAATGAATGTGAGTCTAGACGCCTATAGGGCGCCTCCTGTGGACACAAAGTGTCCGCCAGCCGCACAGCGCAAGCAAGCGAAGCCCACTTGTTGTCATTAAGTGAAGATTAAATAGTGGAAATACTGATGTATAATTCGGAGTCTCATCTTGATAGTCAAAAATGTTCGAATTGAATAACTGCGATGGATCACAATATATGCACCAATCATATGTTTGAATGGGGTGAAAGCTAGTTAAACTTTTAACTTTGGTTTACTACGAGTGTTGCTGTTCGAAGTTTCTTCGGCCATTCGATGTCCGTTTCGATTCTAATTTTCTCGATTTGCTGAAAAGTAAACTACTAATATTCATTTAATAGCTGAGGTATTGATACAATTTAGGAGAACTTCCAAAAATACTATAGTTCAATTTTCTTTTCAGAAAATACTCAAGAATACTCAAGTTGATTCAAATACTATCTACTTTTTTTTTAAGATTCCAAATATTCAAAAAATTTTAATAATATTCCAAATATACTAAATATTTTCTACGAGTAGCTTGCTTTTGTCCGGAGATGCTCTATTTGCAGTGTATGATGTCCATCCATCAATGCGTTCTAGAGACCTATTTATACAAAATTTGAACTGAATAATCCTTGATGGTGTCGCTGTCATTTTCATTAATTATTTGTTAATCGAATTTATTTTAGCTCAGTTTTAATGAATTAATAATAATAATTCAATTTATGACCAAAATATAGAGAAAATATTTGACCTAATATAGGTTGAAAATTGTCTAAATAATAAAATTAGCAAGAATATAATTAAGTATTCACCCATACATATGAAAGAAAATCCCCTTGTCCCAAAATAAATCCCGGAAGGGTCCATGAACGAAATTATGAAGCAGCATTTGTGAAGCATTTCTGACACGAGCCTTTCAAATTTGATTGCTGGCGACATGAACCTGCAGGCAATCAAATTTGGCTCGTGGTATTAACATTGAATATTATACTGGGGGTAATAACAATATACTATAATCATATTCATAATTACTTGCATATCTACGACCTATTTATTCAAAACCAATCCAGAAATGTTTATTTTGTTGATATTTTTGGTCGTTTTTATACCGAGGTGGTCGAACTCATGATGAGTATCTCAGGCAAGGCCGGCGAGAGAGGAGGGCAGGGGGGACAAGGGGGGAAAAATACCCAGGACCCGGGACCTTGCAAGGGTGACTGGCGTAACTGCAATGCGGACCAATGAAATGTTGAAACCATTATGTGTACCTACGAAATACCTCTTATATTTGTCTGTGTGTTTCTCTCGCTTATTAGAGTATTAGCGCGCATTTGGCTGGTGAATGAAAGAATGGATTCTTACCATCATAAGTCGGGGAGCAAGAAGAGAAAGGAGAAGATTGTAAGGGAAAAAAGTGCCAAACGAGGGCAGAGATCACTTTCCAGATTTTTGATCCCAGGCGGAGAATGCTCTACTTGTGTTGATAATGCAGTTATGATTTCTTTAGAAAGTGATGCTGCTGATGTTGGCGACACGTATACTTCGCGATTTGATTGTGAGCTCACACTGGAACAATCTTGTTCTGACAGTAGTAGCTGTAGTAGTGCTGCATTGGAGGTTCAGCCGTCCCGAACTGTATCACCGAGATCCTCTGGCTCTATAGCTCCTACCGCTGAAAGTACAGTTGTAGAATGTACTCCCTTGCTATCCGTAGGGCAGCTGCATAGTTTTGACATCGGAATGCTCAACAACGAGACACCTTCCTCAGAACAGATCCGCACCGCTGTGCAGAGGGGCCATCAAAGACATCCTACTGTTTTCCCTCCTGATAAGACGGGCCGTAATTTCCCGTGTTCCTTGTTGAATACACAATTGAGCAATGGGGAAAAAGTCCTTCGTGACTGGTTAGTATGGAGCAATGAAAAGCAGTCACTTTACTGTTTTTGTTGACGTCTATTTTACAAAGGCCCGGGGCGGCCAGTGCTAGCTCAACTACATGGTATAAGTGACAACTGGCGAAAACTATATGAAAAAATACCTCAACATCAAAAGAGTCACGTTCATAAGTCGTGTTATCTGGAGTGGCGAAGATTGGAAAAGGCCATTGCAAAATCTGCAACAATTGACATAGCACTTGATCAAAGCATTCGAAGTGAGGTGTTAAAATGGAAGTTAATACTTACCAGGATGTTGGATGTAACCCTGTTTTTGGCTGAGAGGGGTCTCCCGTTCAGAGGAAACAGTGAAAAGATAAGTGACCTACACAATGGTCTGTTCCTTGGAATTTGTGAACTGCTTGAACGTTATGATAAAGTGCTAGAACTACACATTGCTTCCGTAAAGGAGGCTCAAGATTCCAGTAACCGGATGCAAGTAACTTATCTTTCGAAAGACACTCAAAACGAGTTCATTGAATGTTGTGCACATAGTGTCCTCAAACGGCTTCTCAAGGAAATTGAGGATTCCAAGTATTATGCAATCATAGTAGATGCCACTCCAGACACTGCACATTTAGAGCAGAATGTGTTTATTCTAAGATACGTCTACCGTAGCACAGAACCTGGAGGTAAATACGTGGTACAGGAACGATTTCTGGAATTTGTGGAAAAAAAACAGTAAAACAGTTGAAACTCTGGCGTCCATGATTATGGATACCTTAGAAAGGCACAGTATCCCGCTCCAAAATTGCCGCGGACAAGGGTATGACAATGCGAGTAATATGAGCGGTTGCTATAAAGGTGTGAGTACTCGCATTGAAAATGAAAATGAGCTTGCAAAATTTACTCCTTGTGCTGCCCACAGCCTCAACATGTGTGGTTGTCATGCTGCTAAGTGCTGTCCGGACGTGGTGACGTTAGAAGGTGTAAGTCCTATTTCACGGATCACCAGAACGCTGGGCTCTCTTGAAAGACATTATTGGTGACAGCCTTCATCCTTTTTCCAGCACACGTTGGTCTGCAAGAATCCAGAGTGTTCGCCCCTTCGCTGCCCATCTGCCTGGATTGAAGAGAGCTTTGCACGCCCTCTTAGAGTTTAATCTCACCGCCGAAGCTATGGCTCTATCCTCTTTCAAATGCATCCTGATGTCCTCAATCTGGTTCAAGGCTTTGACTACAATCGACTACTGAAGCAAAATTTGCAAATGCGAAGCGCAACCCTTGATGTTGAAGTGGAGAACATAGATAGCCTTATCCGTGATCTGGAGAACTTGGAAGCAAAGTGGTCTTCAATTCAGGCGGAATGCAAAGCTGTGGCAGGAGGGTTGAACATTGAGATGTGGCCTACGAAACGAAAATGGAGACGGAGGAGGGTTTTGACGAATCGGATGTGTCTGACGAAACCGTCGAGATGGATGAGGACGATGACGACCCCGACCACAATAATGATGCTTGCAGATTGTACAAGTCACAGGTTTTTCCCAGACTTATTGATAGCTTATTGAGGGAAATGAAAAACCGTTACGATGTAGTTCGCAGTCTAGATGCAAATTCGGCTTCCTGTGGAAGTACCTGTCCATGAAAGAGGAGAAGTTCAAGCCCAAGCATTAACGTTTGCTGTAGAATACGTCGTGGATGTCTCGGAGGAACTTGTAGGCGAAATGTTGCACTTGAAAGCTATCCACAGGGAAAATCTTGGGAAGGACATCTTGTCCCCTCTGATCTTCTTAACCTCCTGTCGGAAGAGAATTTAGATGGACTATTTCCAAATGTCTGCGTGGCACTCCGTCTCTTTTGCACCTCACCTGTCTCAGTTGCTGGAGCGGAGCGGTCCTTCAGTGGATTGGCCGCTCTAAAAGACGATCTTCGGTCGGCGATGGGCCAGATCCGTCTCTCTTCTTTGGGAATGCTATACTTTAATTCACGTCAGCAGAGCTTTGAGGCACTAATTGACGATTTTGCCAACAGCAAGGCCAGAAAAGTTAGGTTGTCGTAAAGTGTCTTCGATGTAAAGTGAATAATCAAATAATGATAGTTTTCGTATAAATTGTAGACGTTGCGTTGTAGATTGTAGCGTATATGACCGAGCTGGAACTGTCATGCGATAACAATTATATAGTATTGTACTGTACTACCGTTACAACTGTACAATAGACAATAACTTTCATAATAAGCGTATCTAAAAAGTAAACCTGCAAGCCATCATTCACATATTTTACGTAATTGACGCAAATTTTTTAATTTAGGGAAGGGGGCCCGGCCCGTATGCATGTCAGTCCTGGGCCCGGGTTTTGCTCTCGCCGGCCTTGATCTCAGGTAGTTCTTTCTTAGTTGGACAGCACTAGTACTCTTCTCCTCCGATCTCATTTTGGACAATCTAAAGTATAAATACCTGATAATTGAGGATATTGACATAAAGTAGTACAGAGAATCCATTATTTAGAACACATTTTTTTACGATGTTTGCATCTTTAATATCAAAGATTAACATATTAATTAAAAGTGGAATCGGATCTATATTAATTAAACAAAAATATGCATTGCGGTTTAAATATATCAAAAGCATTTTGATGCTGAATCGATCAATTAATCATTCATGAAAACCTTAACGAATTAGTAGAATTTATAATTATTTAGGGTATTTTAACGAAAACTAATGATCGTGCTCTACTATTTTCTAATTATGTCCACTCGCTCTGTTGTTGACACCAAAGGATAATAGAAACATGAGTTAAATTGCAACCCCGACTAGTATAAATTAAATTTTATCGTTTTATTGTTAACAAGAGAATAGTCAAGAAAAAGTGAAAATAGCAAATAGGTTAATACAGATAGATCATTGGTAGTACAACAAGCTAAAACATAATCACTAAAATATACAGTTGAATTCTAAATAATAAAAGATTATGTGATTTAGAATACTAGGCATAAATTACCTTGAAGAGTTTATTGTCTTCCCCAACTCTATAATGAATCACATTTCCTCCTTTGGTTTTTCTTAATATGATGTTTAGGATTGTGTTACACTTCATCAAGGAATATTCCATGTAGAAAGTAGTCAATAATTTACTGTTTTCACACCGATCCATTGAGTTGTGTTACGTAAACTTCAGATATGCTATGTTAGAAATACAAGTATAATTTAATTAATACGGAAAGCTATGTGTCATATAATATATATTGGCATAGCCTACTGTATATAAGGCCTCGCAGTAACTTGCGGATTTGGAACTAGGGATGCTGTAGAAGATGGTTGAACTAATGCATGAGTTGGCTTAAATAATAAATAAAGCACATTAGAGCTTACGAATGTATTGCCAGCATATATAAATATGGTGTCAAAGTACCCATGTCAGGGTTGAGTTTTGTCTTGTCCAAAACTGGTTTTGGACGGACAGTGGGAAATCCGGTTTTACCGGTCAGAACTGGTCAAAAGTGGTCAAATCCGATCAAAGCCAGTTAATATTGGTCAATACTATATCCTTGGATAAAAGAAACTGAAAACTTATAATCTTGTTAAAATATCATATTTTGAGTTGGTAATATGCTATTGACACTAGTTTACAATGAAACAGTAAAGTGATAAAATGTGTGGTTTTAAACAATTAAATTCTAATAAAATACTATACGTATATATGTTCCTTCTACAGGAGGATAATTATCTAAAGCATTTGTGATATTATTTAAATTGAATACTATCGTGCAGATTGCTTAGCTTTCTTGAATTGACCAATTTGAAATGGCACAAAGAGGAAGGTCCATTGATCCATTGTGGAGATTTTTTCTTTCTACATATACTCTTCAGCAATTAAAATATTCAAGCAAGAACTAACATGCATTAGTATAATAGTTAGGTTTTGACCAGTTTTGTCAGTCGTCCTGTCCAGGAGGTTTTGGACAGGACGGTTTTACCGGTTTTACCACTATGGTTTTACCACATGGACAAAACCTGCCAACCCTGACCCATATCCGTTGTAAAATTTAGATTAGTCAGCATATTGTTGCGGAATAGTTTATATTTGTGACAAATTTGGGGAGGCCGTTTAGGGGCACTTCTAAGTGTTTTTATTATAAAGTTTTTCACATAGAACAGAGATGTGTATGGGTTAGTACGAATAATTTGGAATTTCCTCATGGAATGTTGCTGCATTCCAGTGTTGCTTTGGAAACGTATTTTGGTCAGTTGAGGTTATATCTTGATAACTGCAATAGCTAGACATTCAAATGTAATTCCATTTGATAGCGAATATACTAATTCCTATTAAGCAATACTATAACTTCGACGTCTAAATTAAATGGTTTACGAGATATTCGACAATTTATCATATTGGTATCATATTCACATAAAGTTAAAAGGTAAAGTTTAGAATTACATTTGAATGCCTTGCTATTACAGTTTTCAATATATAACCCCAACTGACCAAAATACGTTTCCATTAGCAACACTGGAATGCAGCAACATTCCATGAAAAAAATCCAATCTTTTCGTATTAACCCATTCACATCTCAGTTCTATGTGAAAAACTATATAATAAAAACGCTTAGAAGTGCCCCTCAACGGCCTCTGAAAATCACCAAATTTGTCACAAATATACCTATTCCGCAACCATATGGTGACTAATCTATATTTTAACAACGGATATGGGTACTTTGCCACCATATTTATATATGCTGGTCATATATTCCTAAGCTCTATTGTGCTTTGTTAATGAATTTAAGGCAGCTAAAGTATTAGTTCAACCATCTTCTACCGCATCCTAATCCCAAACCCGCAAGTTACTGTGAGGCGTTATATACAGTTGGCTATGACTACATTAATCTAGTTTTAATAGTAAGGTTATGAAATGTTTTAAATAACAACTTAGTTAATATTGAAACAAGTTTTTGGTAACCTATGTTGTTGTTTAGAACTTAGAATCCCATTATTATAATAGTCAAAACAGTTAAAATCGTGTGACAGATGTCAACATACTGCATCGCTTCCACCAAATCATCAAAAAATGCTTCAGCCTATTCCTCCTTCAGAACGGCCGTGGAAATACGTTGGAATGGATCTGATTTGTGACATGCCCGCCAGTACATATGGTTGGTTACAAACACATATTGGTAACTGTGTGTTACCTGACCAAATTAGTTTTAGGTCGACTATTGATATCTAAGACTTCATGGAAGGTAATTCCACGTTGCAAAACATTTACCTTGAAGTTGGTTTACCGAATATAATATACTGGCATGACAAAGGATGGGAGGTCACATGCAAGGTTTAGCATATTCGCTTTAGGCCTTGGTTAAAATCCAAAAATAGTATTAATTTATTATTAAATTGATATCAAGATTTCAACAAGAGCTTAAAAATTGAATACCATAGCACACGAGGATCCTATGGCGAATCGGTTAGTCGAAGCACATAACCAGCTGGGGCCTTATTCACTAAGAAAACTTAAGATTTGCTTAACTTTTGAATCTTCAAAATTAGAAGATATTTTTAAAGAATTCAAATAGATTGCATACTCTATTAATTTTAAGTGGTACAATTGAAATGCTAGACAAATTTTGACTCATTTGCTAAACTTTTCAGAAAGTTACGTAATATTTTAAGTTAAGTATGACGTCATAATACTTAAGTATGACATCACGAATATTTCGAGAGTGACTTGGAATATTTCCAGTATTTAGGTAGTTTATATTTCTATTGGTATCATTGAACATCTATTTACCCAAATCGTAATGCAACTCTTCAAAATTTCCACTATATAAAGTTATATAAAGTTAAGCAAATCTTAAGTTTTCTTAGTGAATAAGACCACTGATTATTAAAATGTGCTATGATCCATGTTATATTTATCCTGTTTGTTCCTTGAGTTCATGTCAAGAACAAGCTCAAATAAAGATAGTTTGTTGATTTAACTCTACGTACTGGATACTGAATAAGATGATCCAACAGACTGGTAAATATTACTACGATCTGCTTCAACCTGGCGCGCTAGCCATGACTTCTTCCATGAAAAATCCCACAATCAAACCTCATTTAAGCTGATGTGCAGAATAGAATCAAGATGCCTGGATTTACTCTCATATATCCTGGTAGATGAAAATACAATACTTGGAGATAAGGATGTAGACCACATGAGAGACACTATAGTAGACCATTTCACCCCACCATCAGTTCTCCTGAATGAAGCTTACAATATGCTCAAGGCTTCCCGCGATACTCTACTATAGAGTAATGCTATTGGATCTATTCAATTAGAACATCTCTAACAAAAAAGTTTGCGCACAGAGGTAGGTTAATTTGCGATTTTACTATTCATGTTTTGTGAAATACGGTTTAGAAAATTGTGCAAATCTACTTTAATACATGTTTCTACTCATATTACAATTATTAACAATGGAGATAAAATTCTGTTTACGTACATGCCTCAAATCAGCATCTTGCTAATACCAAACAGCAAGGAAATATATTGGACATCATTCAGTTAAGCGCGTGAAAGAGATCCATGTCGTCAACTCCAAAGAAAAAATCGACTGCAAAGGAGATAAGAAGATACCAATCCATACCGATCGTGTATACATTGAACTAAACATAATACACAATATAAAATTTCTCGAAAACGAAAGATTCAAAAAGATTGCGAAGCAACCGCGTTGAAATCTGTGAGTATGTCTATTTTTGTAAATTATTAACTATACGTAAATTATAAACGCACTCTATCTACCCCATCTTAAAACCATGACCCTCGAGAAGTATTTGGATTTTCGCGACATACCATTTTGCAACATCTTTGTAAATTCATGGTACGTACTCGGAGAAATGTAATAATCACTTTTGAATTGTCAAAACGCATAGAATCACTTTAATGCCATATTAAATAACCATGTTCTACCAGCATTATTATTAACAAGCGCGATTCGCTCGCTTGCGCTGCGCGGCTGACTGACACTTTGTGTCCTCTGGAGGCTCCTTTCGGTCGCCTAGGGTTAAATTGATTAATTATAAGGGAGATAACATCTCTAAATATGTCTGACTTACTGCTAAAATCGATACCACTCGATGACATCATAACAGAGTAATGAGCTATCATTTTTGGCTGAGAGTTGTATCATATGTGAGATATATTAATATATACATTCTCTTAAAATTTCAGCTTCTTTCTATCACCTAAAATGGCTGAGTTGTAACCGAAAAACTGAAATTTCTTATTATAAAAAAGGTGACAATGACGTCATAATTCCATGATGAGTAGACATTTTCATCTGAGCTCAGAACCTAGTGGAACCATAGCCAAAAGACTCCCACAATTCAAAAATCAGCTTTCTATGCCTGGCAGTTTCTTCAACCAATTCGTTACAGATATACGTATATACATATATATACGTATATATAATATGCAGTAGAACTCGGTTAGTACGTACCCTCCGGGAAGCGGAAAAAAGTACGTACTAACCGAGTTGATATTACATAGGAATCTATATAATAAATGAATTCTGGTTCAGAGAAAAGTACGTACTAAGCCGAAGTACGTTGTATCCCGAGTACCGAGTACGTACTAACCGAGTACTACTGTATATACATACACAAACATTAATCGAGTTTTAGTACTAGTAAGGTTATTATTCCGTTATTATTTCAGATTAAAATAAGTTATTCACACTCTAAAACCAAGGAATTCCATGCTCAAGTCAGATCAATGTCAATCTTTGATTATCATAACGGTTTCTACCGTCAAATGTGGTATATTAGTTAGGAAACAAACTTCGTTGTATGTTATTATCCTTACTATTTAAACTTGATTATTGTTTGTATGTTTGTTTGTTTATATATATTCAAGTATATATCTCTGTATCGAATTGATTGAAAAAACTGCTTGACACAGAAAGCTGTTTTTGGCATGTGGGAGTCTTTTGGCTATGGTTCAACTAAGTTCTGACCTCAGACGAAATTGCGACGTATCATGGAAGTATGACGTCATTGTCAACTCTTTTAGAATTAGAAGTTTCAGTTTTTCGACTATAACTTAGCCATTTTAGGTAATAGAAGGCTGAAATTTTAATGGAATGCGTAGATTAATATACCTCTAACTATCATTAAAAATGATGACTCATCACTGTCATGACGTCATGATTACGTATAAAATATTATAAATTGTGATTTTTCGTGCGATATCGATTATAACAGTAGGACAGACGTATTTCAAGATGTTATCTCCCTTATAATTAGTCAATGTGAACCCAGGCGTCCTAAAACCGCATCTGGCGGTCACAAAGTGTCCGCCAGCCCCGCAGCGTAGCAAGTGAAGCGCGCTTGTGGATTTGATTTCCAAAAGTGAGACTTACCTTGAAGTTCAAATTAGTCAGGTGTCACCTATCCAATGTAAATTCTCCAGGTGATTCTTCAACAAAATGTGAGCACATTTTTGCCACGCCCCAAATTTGTAAATGTTCATTTTCGTGAAGAAACAACAGCAATATCAATCGTAATAGCATTTGCTACAACTCAACTAGGACAAGCTCGAATTTAGGACTAAATAATGCGGGTAATATTTGATTATAGAAAAGAGAGATTAAAGAAATTTTGTGTGGATGGAGGATTAGCCTCTATCCTGATTTTGGAGATACTATTGCAGTTAAATATATAAAGAAAGTGCTGTATGGGTTTGTAAGTATATATCCTATCATATATACTTCACTCGAATCTGCATATTATTTAGATCACTTTGTCCGAGTAGATTTGAAAAATGAAAATAATCAAATTAATTAAGAGGAGTCTACTGTACAATATCATAATTGTCTACATAAATACGCAGTAAAAGTGTTGCGAGTATGACTTTTTTTTGCATATCTTGTTGGGAATATCTCTAAAGAGCGTCCAAGTTCTCTTCGGCCAATCGCACCTTTTGTAATGTTGACCAGTTGCACGGCAAATTTATGGAGATTTCCTTGAGATAAACAGAGTGGACTATTGGAATCCCAGGCTTTAGATTTCCGTTATGCAACATCACAGCCTTCAAACTGCGTTTTGATGGATCAATGAAAAGTCGCAAATCAGAGGAAAAATATTCTTGCAATATATTTGCAAAGAGTTCTTCGATGTCATTACAATAACACAGTGGACCATCAGTGGTGAAGTGTTGAGCGGGTTCCAAATTTCTCTTTCGATAGTGAGATATTTGCGATATGGGACATCTCAGTCGAGTAGGTTTTTCTGTTTGAACCTGGATGCATGAAGTTCAGCCTTTTCTTTGGATAAGTCTAAATCCCTGACCAGGTATTCAATTCTCCCTGTGAACATGTTTATGGTGCTAGTATTTCATCTTCCGGGGCATAGTTAGGATCTGTGCAATATGTAGGAACTTCTTCGGCACCTAATTCCAAATCTGCCATCTTTAAGAGATAAGTAAAGTTATTTATCATCTTAAAGATAATTGAAACATAAAACACATACCTATATAGTAATTTAGTATCTATATAGCACGAGACTATTGAATTTGTATTTCAGAAAAACTAGACGTGCTAGAGAAATTCTGATTACAGATTCGAGTTCAGCCTCCCAAGTATTCTAAAATGTTGAGATCATGGCTACGGCAGCATTATTAAAGACCGATATCTATGTAACAAACAACATATATACCAACTTTGGGTCATCGAATCGGAAAACGCAATGGAGTTCAACTTGATCCGGTGCCTATGATGGAAATCCATCCCTATATTATCTCTATGATCAATAGTAGCATACTAACTTGTAGTCATGTCCAATCAAAAGCTTTGACTATTGATTGAAGTCAATAACCCATATTCCTTCATGATATCTTTTGTTAAATTGGAATTTAACTTAATTCAATTCTTTTAAATATGAGTTTAAATACCGGTTTAATAAATTTAAATCAGAGGTGGACTAAACATTCCAACGCTGTTAAATCAAACCGATTTGAAAGATTTTATTCTGCGTACTTATTATTACACAGTTGTAGACGTATCATATGTATCCTATATAAAGGACTGAGAAATCTACAATTGTATATACTTAGGGCGTTCAATATGTTCCAGGCCCAACTTTATATGCCAAAAGGTAACAAAGACAAAGTATTTTCAATTCGTTTAATGAATTCGTTGCAGGATTATGCTTCGACTGGTATGTTGGTTGCGGTGTTATTAATATAATTACTGTGGTTAGCACACACGATTATAGACCCGGTTTACGGTCCTTATAAAAAATTAAGACTGGAAAACAATTTGTATGGATAAAATTCCTCAAAATTGTTAAATAATATCGTTGAAATGTAAAATAATCAGGAAGGCATGGTGAAGATGCAAACGGGAGGTGTTCAGTTGAATATTTTGTGATAAAAAGATGTTATACTAATTATGGTGGATTTTCCCCCAATTTTTCGCCACTTAAAAGTGGGACAAAAGTGTCAGTGAATTGCAAAAACATTATTCCCCCAGCTTAAAATTAGAAGAGTTCAAAGAAGTCAATCTCTATGTTATTTGAAATGCAGAATTCATTGGAGAGATTAGTTTTAATCTAAGTTTGCTCAGAACTGAAATACATCAAATATTAAGCTAAAACTCTCCATAAGTACAAGGACCATAAACCGGGTGTATAAATCGTGTGTACTAACCGCAATAATTATATTTTCACAGCAAAATCAAATTGCCAGTAGAAAGATAATCCTCTAACGAATGCAATCAAAGATTTTAAAATGCATTGTTTCAGGTGCCTTTCGAATTATAAAGTTGGGCCTGGAACATATTGAACGCCCTAAGTACATCTAGAATAAAAAGGACTGAGAAATTTACCGTTGTATACTATACAAAATCCCTTGTTTCGAATTTTGTAGAATATTCAAAATAAGGTAGTTATGATGCTTAAATCTTCAAAATTCACAAAAATTGTGCTTTTTGTATTTTGAAGCTCATATTAATTATCAATTTTAAAACATTTGAATTCAAATTTGTCTTACCCGGGCATTAGAGTTAAAAGAAATACTTTAAATGGGGGCTTGTTGGGAAATTTAGTGGTAAACATCAAATTTTATCATCACTCCGCCCGGAAGTGGGCTGCTTTACCACCTCTATACCATGATTTAACCTTAAAATTATATCATCACCTTTATAAACAGAGTGTTCACTTTTTAATTTTCATTCCCGTACTAATCCTCTGCCATGACATTTCGGATCCAACTGCATTCTCTCTCTACGTAAATCATACTTCCGACAGAGCAGAGATTATTACAAAGAAATTGAAGTCGAATAATAAACTATCGATATATACGTATATGTTGTTCTTCGCACCTCCTCTTAGGCATATACAATTATACTCATTTTATATATAGTAATATATTAACCTCAATCTTTTTCGTGCATTTTATAACCGAAGTAGTAGGTTGTTGAAAATTATTTATTTATTTCAGGAGGAAAGATTTAACCATTCATCAAATTAAAGACTTTCCGATTTTTGACTTATTCTAATTTTTAATTTTTTCTGCACATATTAATTAATAGTTTTATTTAACTAATTTTGAACTTTTTTCTTATACGGCTATTCTTACTAATCGTTTTTCTTATTCTCTATGGTTTACAAAATTCCGATTTTACGAGTAAGTATATTCCATCGTTTTTTTATTACTAGCGGTTTGTTTTTATAATCGAATTATCGTTACTGTCGGTTTATTCTTATATTTATTCTTGCTATGATAATGCTCCTGCATATACCAAGTTTAAAAACACATTAAATTGATGTGGATCCAGATCATAAAATATGGTGCTTTTTTCTACCACCCAACACAACTTCGATAATTCAGCAAATGAAATATATTGCGGTGGAGTTTCGCAATGTTTTTTTACGACATGACTGAAAGCAATCCATCTAGCAAGTTAAAAATATTTCTCTAATTTCGGTCCACAATCTAACGATTTAGAAAGAAGATTCATCCGAACATTCCTCAATCTTTCCAACTTGACAAAGAATTACCAAGAATATTTTTTGTAATTATTTTCAAGGCTTCTATATTTCTATGCGATGATGCTGGATTCTTTTTATTCCTTGATCAAATCATGTTCTTAATGTTGCAGAGTCAATTTTTCAGAATGCCAATTGTTGTTGAAATTGTACCATTCTAACAGCTTTGGCAATCAATTATTGCCGTTTTCTCAACGAGATTATTTCAAAATATTACTAATTTGATTTCACATTATTTTCTCAAAATCTTTAATTATTTTTCTCTATATGTCTTGGTTTCTTTGTTTGTTTTCAGTATACGGTAACAATACATTATGATGAATATGTACCAGTAAAAAAGTAATTGTGGAAACAAGGATCTGACCCTTTCTGTTTAATTTGAGGAGAACAACATGCAAGAACCAGAGTGCGAAAATATTCCAAATTTTACTTCGGTGTTTAGAATGAATGAATGGCCCGATTTTAACATTTAATCATAATATAAGTTTGTCATTAAATTTTTATCCATTAAACATTGGAAAAAAGCATGAGTTAAATTCTAGAAAAAATTAACATTTGAAATGTATTATGAACTAATTCGGATTTACAAATAGAAATTATCTACTTGAGTCACAAGTGTATAGTAGTTGTAATCAGCGCATGATTATACCTGCATTGCAGTTCATTTGTACATATGACGGGATATTTTAATTCTAAGCGAAGAGATTTCGAGTCATGTAGCTATAATTGGTGGAAAGAATATTTTGTATATCAAACAATCGTTTCCATTTTATAGACATTTTTTGAAATTCTAATATAATTTTGAATTTTGATCTAAAATATTTTACTTTTATTATTGTAAAATTTTTCTTCTTTATTTCTTCTTTCTAGTCATTGGGGTGTCAAGGCAAATAGTCAGAAAATCATTATACAGATAATAGATAGATCTGGAACGAATGTTTTACATTCATTGAAGAAATCGCATATTTTTTATCTAAACTATTTATCATTTGTACGTTCTGAAAATGGCAAAAGATTAGAAAATCTTTCTAATTCATTGAAGTCAATTGTGTTTCGACAAGTATATGAAAACAAAAATGACTTTTCTGATCACAATTTTGAGATAAATAGGGGATCAATTTCTTGTTTGCCCGCGTGAGTTAAACTAAATAAGACATATTACTCTGAATATATAGCTAAAATTCTTAGTTTTTATTTGTTGCGATGTTTCCATTTTCATTTCGAATTTGAGAAGTGTCATTTATTATTTTATTCTAAGTTCAGGCAACTCTTGCCGATCGCGGTCTTATGATTAAAGTATTTTCGAAAATATTTGTAACAATTTTTGCCGTTTGCCCATTTTATCTCAGAAATTCCCGCGTTTCATCACGTTGTTCTTTGGCTTAGCAGTATATCTAGAGCGAAAGGTTACCTGTTGTTTTTGCCATTGTTTATTCCACCAAAGGTGATGAATACATGGCATTACAGACTGTAGGACTATGTTATTGGAATATACTATGTCCTTAATTGACCGAATGGAGTAGTAAGAATCCTTTCGGTAAGATATACGTATTTAGGTTCTGCAATGGAATTGTTGCAAGTTAACTGTTAATAGGATTAATATGATAGATTTCCATTAAATTAAATTAGAGAAAATCACAAATGTTGTCACCTAAGTGTATACACAATATTCATTAAAAATAATGGTTTTCCCCCTTCAAAGCAAAATATGAAAGTTGCAATAATATATAATTTCCAAAAAACCTTATAATCAGCAAAGCAAAACTTGGTAGACTTTCTTATTCAAATGAACCACCATAAAGAATCTAAAGGGCGTTTTCTGGTGGTGCACTGCTGGTGTAGGGTTAGCATGTAAGATTCCCATTCTTGCGATCCGGGTTTTATCTGCTTGGGTGGTGCAGTAGTTAGGGCGTTTGAATTATTAGTTTGAATACCAAGATCGCTTAGGCCGCGGGTTCTAACCTCACTCTAGTCATTTGCATTTTGCTCTCAATTACATTGCTTCGGTAATGTAATCTGAGCCTACACTCTTGCAAAACCTTAGTGAGCTGAAAGCACTAAGGATGTCATCTCGTTTAAAGGTAAAGTTAGGTCAGCTATCTTTCTTGCCTACTGTTAGCCGAGTTTTTCTCTGTAACACTTTATCATATGCACACAGACATGCCATCATATGCATACAGACACGCCGCATGTACATATTCAGCAACTATCAGTAAGTTTAGCACCTCACCCAGATTGTAAACCCCCTGAGAACATATTAGCATGGATTCGGGGGGTATATAAATCCATAAACTTTAACTTTAAACTTTTTTATGCTATCTTATTTATTTGGAAAAGATTCTAATATAGAACATGCTCAGTTTACACCAAATCTCTGCTCAGAATCAAGAAGCAATGCAATATCTCTGAGTTGACGCGGTTTCAGTTTCAATATCAAAAAGAATTATGGGATCCATAAATTTATGACTCACAAAAACAGCCTCAAATCACGATTTAGTGAGTAGCTAATGTGAAACTAGAGCCAATTTAGATCCGATATCTATCCAAATGATCAAGATATCATTAAAACTCGCAGAGTATGCTCGAAAAAATAAATGATGGTTAGAAATTCGATTTGATCTTGAGATCCCAAGCACCCTAAAGGAGCTTAAGGGTTTTCATCCATTATTGATTACCCCTTTGCCACAAGTTGGTTTTTTTTCTTTGGTTTGAGCGATTTCTTTGAAATATTCAACTACGCGTATTATTAATTACTTCTTGTCGATTTTTAATCTTAACACACACTCTTAGTATATCTTATAATTTGAATACATTTTCTTTAATGAAAGATTAAATTAAATACGATTACTATGCAAATAAAATTGTTTTAAAATACATTTGTCTGGTCGCTATAATTTCGAAATTTTCAAATTATTTGCATAAATTTCACATATTCTAGCAAATATATAACAATTTAAACTGTTCTAAATGATTCCCCACCAAAAATACTTCATGTACATTGATTTTAATGAAAGGTATTTGGCTACAGATACCTCTGGGTATAAAGTTTTTCCTGGCGGATTTCGGCGAATTTATTTTCGTGTTATTTAGACCTTAAAATATACCCCCCAAATTCACACACAATCCAGGTGAGGTGCTAAACCAACTGATAATTGGTGACTGAGGCGTATGTATATGGTAGCATGTTTGCAGAGAAAAACGCGGCAATCAACATGCAAGAAAGATAGCACCTAACTTTACCTATTGCCAAATGACATCTTTGTTGCTTTCAGCTCACTAAGGTTTTGCAAGATTGTAGGCCCATATTGCATTACCGAAGCAAAGTAATTTGGAGAAAAATGCAAATTGCTAGGCCAAGTTTAGAACCCGAAACCTAAGTGCTCAAGCGCCTTAACCACTACACCACTCAAGCAGAGGAAATTGTTTGATATCAATTTTTTTCTGGGCTATGATTAGGGTTGCAAAATTCCCGGTTTGAGTATGATAAGTTTTATACCTAATGAAGCTTGTAACAGAACTTAATTGTCAAACTGTACAATATTATAGTCGGCACAGTAAAATCTTTGAATATTTCTCATTATTAAAGAAATTCAAAAATTCCCAAAATTCCCGGAAAGTTTCCCACTCTTTACAAACCTAGCTATGATATATCATATTGAATTCAAATTTTGACCTAATCTTAAACCATAGCATTCTAATACACTAAGGCAATGGCGCAGACCTTTTTTTCTGGACCATGGATTGGTTAAACGAGCTAAGTGAATTTATCACTAATTATCAATTTAACATTTCTTCGCTTTCTATTTGTCCACCACACTTACTAAAGTCATATCATTGAGTCCAAAAGGTTAAGTACTTAATAAATGAGCGTTTATAATCATAATATTAATTGCAAACAAACAAATACATTCGAAATAGATTCATAGCACAGCACGGCAAGACTAACAATTAGACACTAAGTACGAATAATAAATATTGAATTGGTGAATTACATGAATTAAAATTAGTAAACTGAGGGATGTTATGAAGAGAAGATATAAGATTAAGAAAGATCAAAACGTTGTTATTCCGTTAGACATCACTTCTCTTTCTTCATCCTTTATCCGGTCTTGTCACACCATTCCTAAGAAAGAGAAGAATTATTATACTTCACAACAACACAATTCTCTCACACATATCAATCCATTTGTCATCAACTATGATTAAAATTAATACTAGTAATTTAGTACGAGTTGAACCGGGATAAAACTGTTTTCGAAGAACTTGATAGTTAGCAATTTGATTAAAGTTTTATGGATAATACAAGTAGTAACGCAGTAGATAACAGCAATATATGGATACATAAGTGACCCCTGTCTAATAAATATATGATAATTTATTGAGATCCCTTATCAGTTGTTAATTAATTTACCCTCGCCTGGCTATGTCTCAAAAGTATAAATAGAGAAACTCCACTTTCATTTTCACTTTCAGTTCACTTTCAATGTACTTTCATTTTCACTTTCAACATTCCTAGCCAACCGCGGGTTAAATAGGTTAGATTTTTTGTATAAGAGAAAACTGCACCACGTTATTTAGGTACTCAATTTGTGAATTATTAAATACATTTCATTAAAATCCCTGCAAACTATTCATGACCATTATCTCATTATTTTATAATATAGTAGAACTCGGTTAGTACGTACTCGGGATACAACGTACTTCGGCTTAGTACGTACTCATTTCTCTTTCCCAGAATTCATTTATTATATAGATTCCTATGTAATATCAACTCGGCTAGTACGTACTTTTTCCGCTTCCCGGAGGGGTACGTACTAACTGGGTTCTACTGTATAATCAAGGCTGGTAATTTGATATATAATTGACTACAAACATTCAATTCACGCATTGAAGTATCAATAACCATCAATATATTTTGAAATGCGGGTATTAGTAGTATATCGACTGTATAACTCAATCTCTAGCAATACATCCTTGTACTTGAAATATAATGGGATACTGATCCCAAATGACAATCTATGCGGTAGCTAAATATTGATGCGGGCGAGGAGATAAAACACGGTCCCAATTAACAATCCAATACTAGGATTATTGGATTGTTGTTTAATCGAAAAAATATTTGAGATAATTGGATAATTGAAGTCGACGTTCACTATCCAAAATTTGACAATAAGAAATATTATACAGTCAGGGTCGCGTATTGTGAACCACCAGGGGACCAAAAAATCTGTTCATAATATACTTCATATTAAGCAAACTTGATTCAATACAAATCCTATCTAAAAAATGAAATTGGGACCAGGAGGTTAGTTCATAATAATGTTCATATTAAGCGGGTTCATAATAAACGACCCTGACTGTAGTTTGAACTAGATATCTGACAATATAAGCTGAAATGATGTTTTATTCAGTTTTAATGGGTCATTTTGTATTCGAGCCTGTTAGTAAATATAGGTTTCTGAAATAATGATCTTAATTTTAAAAAAAGTTATTGGACACATGAGCTATCCAGGGGTTTCGTTGGTCGAGCGTCGAGGTCGCTAAGCTAAGAAAGAATGTCTGAAAATGAACTAAGAACTTATCTACCTATTCTTCGTTGTCAGTTATGCTCTTAGTAGAGTAGGCAGATTCCATCAGCAATCGTTCAGTGTGGTCCAAAGATAGTCCTTTAGGCTTGGAATTCCATTCAGAAAGATAGGAAGGGTAGTCGGGGAATATACTGGGTACTGAAGTTTTCTTTAGAGCTATTCTATCCTGGAAACTGTAACAGTACGAAGCCCGTCATTGTAGGAAATGGTTTCTCGATGTCATCTGGTTTGAAATAATGTATACATATCTAAACGGTGTGTAGAAGTGTAAATGTGACAATCAGTTAATACGTACACATAAATGATAGAAACTTGCTCACATCAGCGTGTTTACTTCCTAGTCTTTCCGTGGGCGTGGAATTACCCTAAACGATTCTTTGGGAAATGAAAAGCAGAGGGATATTCTGCTTCACTTTTATAGTTGGACTTGCAGCCTGGAACAACACAGGACATGTCGTTCCGGATGAGTAATAAAGATTGATGATATGCTTATGTGGAGTGTTTCGGATCAACTTTGAGTTGTGTATAGGAAAATACAGTGATTTGTAAAACTTTACAACAAGGTAGCAAATAAATATATAATTCATGTGGTTGATTTTAAAACAAAACAAGTAAGTAGTATGTTAATATATAAGTAATATGGTTGCTTAAAATTAGTTTAACCACAAATTCTCTACAGTGCCATCCTCGAACCAATTTAAAGAAAATCGATGCAGTATTAATTAAAAGGATCATTATATAATATACGAAGTTATATACCAGCATAATCCTACCATTTTCAGAAAAATTCATTTAGCTCGTTTAACCAATCCATGGTCCAGAAAAAAAGATCTGCGCCATTGCCTTAGTGTATTAGAATGCTATGCTTAAACCTATCCTTTGTGGCAGCGTTACTCAAAATCTAATCATCATCCTTACTATTAAAACTCGATTAATATTTATATATCTATATCTATATCTATATATATCTGTAACGAATTGATTGAAGAAACTGCCAGGCACATAAAGCTGATTTTTGGCATGTGAAAGTCTTTTGGCTATGGCTCCAGTAAGTTCTGAGCTCAGTGCAAAATGTCGTCTCATCATGGAATTATGACGCCATTGTCACATTTTTAAAAGTTAAGCAATACAGTTATTCGGGCATAACTCAGCCATTATAGGAGATAGAAGGCTGAAATTCTAATAGAATCTGTATACTAGCATACCTCACATATGATGCAACTATCATCAAAAAATGATGACTCACTTTATAATGACATCATCATTACTCAACAAAATTTTAAAAATTGATAAATTTTGTAATTTTTCGTGCGATATCGATTATAACAGTAGGACAAACGTGTTTAGAGATGCTATCCCCCATATAATTAATCAATTTGACTCCAGGCGCGTCCGGCGAGCACAAAGTGTCCGCCAGCCGCGCAACGCAAGCAACCGAAGGGCACTTGTCCTTACTATTAAAACTCGATTAATATTTATTTGTGTATATATACATACAAGCGAGCTTTGCTTGCTTGCACTGCGCGGCAGGCGGACACTTTGTGTCGCCAGAGGGTCCCTTCAGTCGCCTGGGGTCACATTGGTTATTTATAAGGGAGATAACATCTCTAAATACGTCTGTCCTACTGTTATAATCTATATCCCACGAAAAAGCACTAAATTTATCAATTTTCAAAATTTTTATGAGTAATGATGACGTCATAACAAAGTGATGCGTTATCAATTTTTGATGATAGTTACATCATACGTGAGGTATGTTAGTATACAGATTCTATTAAAATTTCAGCATTCTATCTCCTATAATGGCTGAGTTATGCTCGAATAACTGTATTGCTTAACTTTTAAAAATGTGACAATGACGTCATAATTCCATGATGAGTCGACATTTTGCTCTGAACTCAGAACTTCCTGGAGCCATACCCAAAAGACTCCCACATGCCAAAAATCAGCTTTCTACGTTCCGCAGTTTCTTCAATCAATTCATTATAGGGATATAGTGTATATAAATAAATAAATAAATACGTAAATAAATAAATGTACTACATACATTGATCGAGTTTTAATATTAAGGATATACGTATATATATATATATATCTGTAACGAATTGATTGACGAAAATGCAAGGCCCAGAAGGCTGATTTTTGAAATGTATGAGTCTTTTGGCTATGGCTCCAGTAAGTTCTGATCTCAGAGCAAAATGTCAACTCATCATGGAATTATGACGTCAATGTAACATTTTTAAAAGTTAAGCAACACAATAATTCGAGTATAACTCAGCCATTATAGGAGATAGAAGGCTGAAATTTTAATAGAATATGTATACTAACATGTCTCACATATGATGTAACTATCATCAAAAATGATGGCTCATCACTTTATTATGACGTCATCATTATGCATCAAAAATTTTTAAATTGAAAAATTTTGTTATTTTTCGAGTGATATCGATTATAACAGTTGATCAGACATATTTAGAGATGCTATCTCCCTTATAATGAACCAAAGTGACCCCAGGCGACCGAAGGGAGTGTCCGTCAGCCGCGCAGCGCAAGCAAGCGAAGCGAGCTTGTGTTAAATAATCTCGTTTATAAATACGTTCCGTTATTTCATCTACAAAATCACTCTTCGATTTTAAATGCATTTTCAAAAGTCGAATCCGGTTATTTTGAGAATAAAATCATTTGGTTGTTTTTTTTTAACCGGGATATCTTTTGATATAACAAGCGCGCTTCGCTTTAATGCGCTGTGTGGCTGGCGGACACTTTGTGTCCGCCAGAGGCGCCTTTAGGCGCATGGAGTCGCATTAATTAATTACAATGGAGCTAAAAATCTCTAAAACGTCTTTCCTACCGTTATATTCGATATTGCGCGAAAAATCGCCAAATTTGTCAATTTTTGAAATTTTTGTTGCGTAAAGATGACGTCATGACAGAGTGATAAGTTTTCATTTTTTCATGATAGCTACATCATATGTTAAGTATATTAATATACACATTTCCTTAAAGTTTCACTCTTCTATCACCTAAAATGACTGAGTTATAACCAAAAAACTGAAATTTCTAATTACATAAAAGGGTGACAATGACGTCATAATTTCCATGATGATTCGACATTTTCGCATTAGGTCAGAACCTAGTGGAGTCATACCCAAAATACTCCAAATGCCAAAAATCAGCTTTCTGTGCCTAGCAATTTCTTCAATCTATTCGTTGCATATATATAAGCGCACTTCGCTTGCTTGCGCTGCGCGGCTGGCGTGCACTTTGTGTCCACCGGAAACCCTTTTAGGCGCCTGGGCTAACATTGATTAATTATAAGCTAGATAATAATCGATATCACTCGAAAAATCACCAAATGTGTCAACCTTTCAAATTTTAAAGCATCCTTACTATTAAAACTCGATTAACGTGTGTGTTTGTATATATATCTGCAACGAATTGATTGAAGAAACTACCAGGTAGAGGAAGCTGATTTTTGACATGTGGGAGTCTTTTCATCATTACAAATAAAATTTTTAAAAATTGACACATTTGGTGATCTTTCGTCCGATATATATTACAAGCGCGCTTTGCTTTTTTCAGCTGTGCGGCTGGCGGACAATTTGTGTCCGCCGGAGGCGCCCTTTGGGCGCCTGTGGTCACCATTGATTAATTATATTGGAGATAGCATCTCTAATTACGTCTGTCCTACTGTTATAATCGATATCGCACGAAAAATCACCAAATTTTTCAATTTTTCAATTTGATTACGTCACAACAGAGTAATGAGTCATCATTTTTTTGATGTAGTTGTACCATATGTGGGATATATTAATATGCATATTCTATTAAAATTTTACCCTTGTATCTCCTATAATGGCTGAGTTATGCTCGAATAACTGTATTTCTTAACCTTTCAAAATGCGACAATGACGTCATAATTCCATGATGAGTCGACATTTTCGTCTGAGCTCAGAACTTAGTGGAGCCATAGCCAAAAGACTCCCACATTCCCAAAACCAGCTTTCTGTATCTAGCAGTTTCTTCAATCAATTCGTTTCATTGATATATATAAATATATACACGCACAAACAAACAAACAAACAAACAAACATTAATCGAGTTTTATTAGTAAGGATAACAGTAGGACAGACGTATTTAGAGATGTTATCTCCCTTACAGTGAATCAATGTGACACTAGGCGACCGAAGGGAGCGTCGGGCGGACACTTTGTGTCAGCCAGCCGCGCAGCGCAAGCAAGTGAAGCGCGCTTGTAATGATGATAGCATAACAGAGGGGTGATGGGTCATCCTTTTTTGCTGAAAGTTTTATCATATTTGAGATATATTAATATACACATTCTATTAGAAATTCAATCTTATATCACCTATAATGGCTGATTTATAGTCGAAAAACTTGGAATTTCTATTTATAAAAGAGGTGACAATGACGTCATAATTCTATGATGATTCCACATTTTCGTCTCAGGTCAGGACTTATCGGAGCCATGGTCAAAAGACTCATACATGCCAAAAATCTGCTCTCTGTGCCTATCAGTTTCTTCAATCAATTCGTTACTGATATATATCTATAAACATTAATCTAGTTTGAAAGACTGCACCCCACCCCGTCAAATCTTTACCTTTTACTTTGATGACCTTGCCTCCACATATCCTCCTTTCTCCCTATTTCCTAGATCAAGGCCCACCTAACAGAACCCAACATTGGCGTACCGTGGGGGGGGCGGCAAATTGCATTTACAACTTTAAATTAAATTTTCCTAATGCATGTAGAAACCCAGTGTTGAATTAAATTGATCAAAGTTTATTGTCTGTTGACAATTTGCACTATTGCCAATTCACAAATAACAATTGATAACTGCACTTCTATAATTAAGAATCCCTCTAAATCAATTGTAATGATTTCAATTTCTGAAATAATTAAAACATATATTAGTATACCAACAACAACCCTACTGTAATAACATAATAACATGAGAGTCATAATACTTGTAGAAGTGATATTATTAACTGTAAGAAATATAAATGACAATATTAAGTCGCATTTATAGATTTCTTGCGTGTTAAATAAATTAACTATTCAGATGTCATCATAAAATTGCAATTTCAAATAATGAGCAGCAGTATTAAGAGGGTAAAGCTGAGTGGTGCTGCCTACAAAAGGCAACGAGAAAAGCGTAAAGAAGAAAATCAGCGCTCTGCACGTACAATGCACAATTTCTTGCTGCCTGTTGAGTCTGTAACGGTTCCAGTTCCTGATATATCTTTTGTAGAAAGCCCTACGATTGATTCCAATCTTGATGAGACTATAGCTAGCTCTTCAGTCAGATACACAGTTGGGATAGAATCCAATTCAGAGGAATCAGATTCAATGACGGGACCTGAATCCGAAATACATGATGTTGATATAGTAGATCCTGATATCTTTCATGATGCTGGAGTTTGGAATATACCATTATCTGCCCCTATTCGGATCGAACTCGTATCCCGTGGGCCAGTAGATCTTCAAAACAAAGAGGGGCCATTTATATCACTAGAAAAACCTGGTTCAAGAGGAGAGAATAGGACTCTTAGCAAGGAATGGTTTTATCGTATCTTAGAAAATGGTGAGAAAGTACTGAGATCTTGGATGTTGTATTCTCCAATTAGTGGATGTCTATATTGTTTTTGCTGTCGCTTATTTTTGAGAAGTCCGATAGATCAAACACAAAGTGCTTTTGCACTAAACGGGTTCCGAATGTGGTGGAAACTTAATCCTAAAGTTAATGATCATGAAAAAAGTCGTGAACACCTGTTAGCATTTGTGAGTTGGAAAGAACTGGCAATGCGGTTGGACAAGGCTCAAACATTGGACAGGGATCAACAGGGACGAATAGAATCACAAAAAAAGAGGTGGGCCAATATTCTTCATCGTATTATTGATGCAATTCTATTTTTGACTAAACAGAATCTCGCGGACACAGGGAGTTCCTTGATGGAGAAGGCAATCCTGGAATCCTTCATTGATTTTATTCAATTCAAAGGGATAACAGCTGAGGAAATAACGAAGGTTATTCTGCAAAAATTGAGCGAAGACGGATTAAACATAGAAGATTGTCGAGGACAAAACGCGGCTACTATGGCTGGAATCCACAATGGTGTGCAACAGCGGATCCGTAATGTGAATCCAAAGGCTGAGTTTGTCGCATGCACAAATCACAGTCTCAATCTAGCAGGAGTTCATGCAGCTGAAGAGACCATCAACTCTATCACATTCTTTGGAACTGTAGAAATAGTTTATTCTTTCTTTTCTTCCTCCACTCATCGATGGGACATATTGCAAGCATTTGCGCCAAAAAGAGTGAAGCGAATAGTGCAAACTCGTTGGAGTGCCAGAAATAACGCAGTGAGTGTGCTATGTAACTATTTCCCTGAAGTGTTAGAAGTCTTGGAGAAACTTACGGGAGCAGAGGAGAATTTCGACACAAGGTCAGGTGCAGGTATCCTCAGGTATCAGCTTAAATACATTCCCATTTTTCTGTCACCTGGGATTATGGGGGAAGATTCTCCCTGAAGTTGATGACGTCCAGAAATATCTACAGGGTGATCCATAAGTTCTGCAACAAATTTTGCTGAAGTATTATACTTACACGAGTAGATCTAACATCCGACATTTTGTTTTACTTGAAAATTCTAAGGATTATTTTAATTATTTTGCAATCCAATTGCCTGTATTTCTGAATATATTGGCTAAGGTGGATCAAAAATGTTTGTGTGTTTAGAAAAAAGAGAAAAATCAAAAGAAAAAAATCTCGAATGCTATATATACATTCTATGATCATACTTTAAAAATTGTTGTTCTTATTGGTGATTTCCCGTCTATAAACTAAAAGAAATAATCCTATTTTAGTATTTTGAATTAATAACTGACTGTAGGAACATATACATATATTTAATCAGGAGAAAAAAGTTATTTTCGAACTTGACATTTTTGAGGTCAGATTATTGGAGTCCCGGGTATATAATATTTCAAAAATTTGTTTTAAAATATTTTGCGCAATAAATAGTGTTCATTTTTAACTAGAAGGGTGGTAGATTCCATAGTTACAATTTGCAAACCGATTAAACTAAATTATCAGTCCAATCAATGAAGCAAAATTTATTGTTGCAGAACTTTTGGATCACCCTATACAGACCAAAGGACTCGGATTAGATCAATCTGTTTTTAAAATCCACTCACTTCGATAGTTTCTGGATGATGGACGAGATCGACTGGTTGAGGAATCTATTATTTATGCGATCGCCAGATGCAATAACGCAACGTGTGAGAAAGCGAAAAGGATTAGATGGTGTGGCGATTAATGATGAAAATATTACTTTCCAAGAAGAGCTACGACGAGAGTTGTTTCAAGTGGTGGACAAATTAAGGAATGAAATAACAAACGCTTTGAACAGATGGACACATTAAGGAATGAAAACAAACGCTTTGAACAGATGGACACAATTAACAAAAAATTTGGGTTTCTCCAACTTGAAATTATCATGGATACAAACCGGGACAAATTTATCGAACAAAGCATCAATGCCCTCGCTGATGTATATAATGAAGTCGATGGTGATGAATTGGAACTTGAAATTCATAGACTTAGGAGATATGTGTTAGTCTCGCGTAATAATAATCAAGGTGTCATTTGCGGAAATTGCACTATTCCTGCTCTACTGCAATGGATGGTCAAATGAGGATTTATAGAGTCCCTTCCAAATCTTATTATCGCGATTCGAATATTTCTGACCATGAGTATCAGCGTTGCAAGTTGCGAAAGAAGTTTTTCGAAGTTAAAACTAATAAAGAATTATCTGCGATCGACAATGAGTCAAATTCGGTTAACAAGCATTGCAATCTTGTCGATAGAGAGAGACATAACAGATAATACTAATTTTGATGATGTTATCAATGAATTCGCAGCATTGAAAGCGAGAAGAACTATTTGTTAACCATTTGTAGAGAGTTATTAGAATATTGTTAAGCAATCCAGCCCCCATTCATTTATCATCTAACCACCCATCGCGCAAACAGCTTTTTGGATCATTTATGCTGCAGTCCACAGATCCTCCAAGCTATCTTCCCACCCAAGAGAAGCCCTTGCATACTATTTCTCTCGCTACCTCCCCGCACTAACCCAAGCTGGACACAACGCCTCTGATATTGCAGCATCTATAACAGATCTATTCTATTTCCCCTCCATCACTGAGAAGTAACCCCTCCCGAACTCTTTCCCAATCTCTTACTATTACTCTCAGACTCGCCCCACCCGACATTAGCTTCAACCCATAGCCAAGATCCCATTTCACTTGGTTCCTAAACTTCCCCTCGCATCCCTAGAAGCCACTATTTCCAGAAGTTTCCCAAAATTTTACCAAACCCACCACTATACCTCTTGTCGAAAACGCTGTAGAATTTGTGATAAATAAACATCAACTATTATACTAGAATTTTCTAAACTAGGACGCATAAAAATCAAGCTATGTTCATCTGGGACCATAATGACCTGGTTTTAGGTAGATAAATAAGTGATAACTTATCTTGCATTTCCAGGAAGGGGTTAACCTTGAATCTCTCTTTTTTTCTGCATCAGATCTCAGGCTAAGTTTCAAAGCTTGATTGAGGAACTCGTCATCTTTTGAGTCGAGAGACCGACGACTTCGCTTAGCTGCAGATTGGGAGTAGTATGAGGGACATCCTGGTAGAAAGACTGGTAGAGCATCATCCTTCAGCTTTGGGTTCACTCTAGGGATTTCGCGAAAAGTACCATCTCTATTGGGAACCTTGTGTGTGAACTCGATATATTTATTCCTAAAGTGCTTAACGCAGACGTAAACAGCCTTTAACTCGTATATATCATCTCTGCGTAGTGCCCGAACCCAAGCGTGTCACACGAGTTTGTAGCTCCTTAACTGCAATAATCGAGGCAAATTACTGAGAAGGCCGAAGAATCACTATTGAGGCAATACACCCAACCCTAGGGATATCATCATGAGCATTTAAGATGGTTCTCCAAGAAGAGCTGGGGCTCCACGATTTGACTTGTCTCTGGAGCTCACATCTCTTAATTAATGATAAAGAGACCTGGTTAGACTGGTGTTTGCTAATCCTCGTTAACTTTGGTGTGGAGGCATCTATTCGAATTCTGAAATCATAACTGGTTTTGAAACGTGGATAGCCTCTTATGAACTTTGAAAAGAAGGCTCATTCACAAGTATGAGTGTTTCTGGTTGAGAGTGCTCCATTATAAGTGGTGCTTAAACATGTGACCGGAAAGCAGATAGTCACTATATTTATCAAGAAAAGGTAACATGTAGCATCTGCACTGTTAAAAGATCAAAAAATAGTTAATGCTGAATGGTATTTTATAGTTTGTATCCCTGAGGTATTAATAAAAACTTGAGTCGCGACCTCTAGTTTGTAAACAATACCTGAAGTCGGGACTCTACCTTGATGCAAGTGAATACACTGCTGATATAATTCGAGATTTAATAACCGATAAACCGATCCAGGTCCTTTGCCATCCATCTTATTCTCCAGACCTATCATCCTGCGACTATTTTATGTTCCCTAAAGTGAGATATCTGATGCGTGGGATCTTTTAAAGTCTCCTGAAGCAGCAGTTGATGCCTATAACCACCTTGATACCTTCACCAGGTCACAGTAGTGTAATCTCACTAAAAGGTGTTCTGGAAGGATGATACTTCGCATACAAGCTAGGTTTGAATATTTTGAAAAGCTGTGAAAATTTGCCATTTTAAGATCAAATACTTTTTACGTGGCTAAAAGCTTTTCGCCTGCCATTCGTATGTCATATAGCCTTTAAATTATGTAATCCCTCTTCATGTTTGAATGGGACTATATTCCATCATTTATCCAAATATCAAACTTAATCATGCTTTTAAAATAATGAATTGCAATATAAATCATTGCCCAACTATAATATATCGTAATGTGACTAACGTTCATTTCACCGCCTAATATTTTCTTTGCAGAATGAGACCACTCATTCAAAAAATATGAATCTCGGCCTCAGTTTGACTAGATCTCTACTAATATTTCTCAGCAGTATTTGACTAATTCTAACTTCAGGATGTCGTAGTGCCAATGCGTAATATAATGCTTTGGGGTTGAATCTATTTTACAGACGACTGATTCAGTAGCATTACAATGTAATATTAGCCTTCTTAAATCACCGAATTTGTCATTTGATCAATTTTTGATGCGTATTGATGACGTCATAACAGACTGATTAGGCATCATTTTTTCATGGCAGTTGTATCATATTTGAGATGTAGTAATGTATACATACAATATGCCGCGCAGTGCAAGGAGTGCGCTTATATATCTATATATTACGGTGGTCCATAAAATTCGAAAGTTGAATCTTAAGCTGCACACTATTCAAATAGTTTACTTTGAACCCTCGTGCAGATTTATGATGGGATTTGTCCTGGTTGGGGCATAAAAATACAAAATCCGTAATTTTCATATGCAAAGAAACTAGAAACTTCATTTTTGAGATAATTGTAGAGTTTTTTTATATCAATTGATAATAAATTTTAATGGCCTAGAATCATCCGGTTTGGAGATATTGATGAAAACAGTTTGTGAAAACAGTATCCATAATTTCAAGTACGAAGGCTGGTCCCTGTTTTCACCAATTTCTCCGAAACGGTAGATTTTCGACTTCAATTTCTTTATAGATTATCCATAATGCTAATGAATTTGTCACATTCAAAAAGAGTTGGATTGGTTAATCTTAATTAACCCGATTCATTAATCACAGCCCTCATTAATAACCATAATGCAATGCTATATCAAACCGTAAATTACATCTAAAGTTATTCGGATGCAAGTCTTTTCTAATCTGAAGCTAAACCCTCCAGATTTAGACAGTGAATTGTTTCTAGATTTTCACAGCCATTTCAAGATTTTTAGTGAAGTTATCATCGATTGATTCCTGTTTGAACAACCCATTACTTATCTTGTTTGAAATGTTGTTGCATGCCAAACAAGTACTGTGAGGCATTGAGACAATCAGGTAGACTCGAATTGAATTAACAGCTTTTTCACGAACATTGCTCAAATTGTTCAATATTGTTGCACTCAATGAAACTATTCATATTCGAACCCAGTAGGCTTCACTAGTCCAAACCTATCTAGACCAGGGCTCTCCAACTATATTTACTTCGGGCCGCAACTGCTTCATACCATTTAGTGGCGGGCCGCAATACAGGGGCGTGCACTCGGTATGGGTATGGATAGAGGCATTTTGGAGAGATTGAAGCAGGCAACGCGGGCCGCCTGTTGGACAGCGCTGATCTAGACTATCAGAATCGCATTCCGATACATCTAACCTTTCAGAATTATCCAACCTATCTGCACATTTTGAATAATCTAATTTATCTATATTTGTAAGCATACTAACTTGTCTACATTATCTAACTGGACTACACTAAATAATCTAACTAGACATTATCTAAGCTTCGTAGTAAAATCAAATTGATTTCGATTTGATATTTAATTTAACATGAGGCGTAGTTTGCTTTATTGTTTTTCCAATCGAGGTTGTGAGAAGTACTATTATAATCTGTTTTTTTGTTTTTTTCTACATTCAAACGTATGACCAAAACGATAATTTGAACTGAATAAACTGAACGCAAAGCTTTAAAGGGATTTACATTGAACGAACTGAACGAACGCCAATATTTAACGACGAACGGACGATTGATCCGTAACATTTGAAACTTACCTGAGCAAACTAACTAAATAATGATAAATATTGATTCATAAAATAGATATATATCACTAAGAGTGCTAATTCCAGAAATCTAACGCGACGTCATGTCTGCTTGTTGTACTTAATCACCGCCGGGTCCTCAAGAAGATATGCAGGCATCTTCGCGCGGGCGGGTCGACACAGTCTAGATGTGAACAAACTGAACGGACGTTAGTGGAGCTGAAGTTATGGGGTGAACGTGAATGTGAACGAGCGGAACGTGCGTCAATTTGAAATGAACTGAATTTACGTTTATTCAGTCCGTACGTGAACCTTTCTTTCCATGGTATCAACATAATTCCTTGGAGTTAAGTCTAGCACAACAAAATATCGAATCTATTGACTAAATAACTTTAAGGGTATCCAATCTTTAATCTTTGATTCCATTAAATTTGACATTTTAAGTGTTTGAAAATCCTCTTTAATACTTTCACCTCATTAATTAATCCGTGCACGTCCAGGAATGTTAAAGTGAAAGTGAAAGTGAATTGAAAGTATACTGAAAATGAAATTGAAAGCTGGGTCATTTCTATTTATACCTTTAACCCCAAGTATTCCTCGGGTTATTAATAACTTGTTAAGGAACCTGGATTGTATTTTCATTCTAAATCTAAATTCATATTTTGGGAGAATTGCTAAGTTGCGTTTCTAACTAAGCGAAAAAAAATCATCCACCAGCCAAATGTCATAATATGTGCCTATGCTCTACTGCAGTGGTCCGCGATTCTTTTTTTATTAAAGGACCCCTTCTAGATCAGCGATTTTCGAATTCCTATGGCGTCCAAATTAGCCATTGTTTTGAGCTAGCTATGATCATTTTTGTTTTGTATCATTTCCGAGAGTGTTGAAACCCTTCTACATTTATTGAATCATCAATGCAAATATTTTAATGTAATAAAATAATGATTGAAACATTTGCGACTAATTTGATCGACATATCTGACTAACTAATTTGATCGACATATCTGACTAACTAATTGTTGAAACCTTTATTTAATGACTTCCTTGTCCTTGGGAAAGTCTCATTAAGAATATTAGTCAATGCAATTCTGAGATCGTTATGAAGAACGAGAAGATTACGAGCCTTAATTTTGATGACACTGACTGCACTGAAAGCAGTTTCCGCTAAGTATGTTTTTCAAACGAAAAGAAAATGCATCTGTTATGATTAGGTCAGCTTAGCAATGAATAGCTCCCTATTGCGCTGAGAGAAAAAATGTAAATCAGCACCGCACAGACTATCATTTATGCTTTTGTAAGAATATAGATTTGATAGAATACTACTTTTATTTATATATTATGTTTCAAATTACGATTTCAAAACTTCTTACCTCAAAGTACGTTGAGTCTTAGCCTAAAGTGCTTGCATGTTTTGATTCCTGATGACGATTTAATATCCCTGGCTTCATGGCAGCATACGACAGTATATCTCCTCAGAAAATACATTCTGGTAGTTTAAGTCAACTCTTGATTTGATAAATCCAAAACTAAGGTATTCACTGCTTTAAATTCTTTTCTTTATCGCTGGATTAATTCCAGATGCCTTCCTCTTTGATGCCATTTTGTTTTTTATCAAATTCGCTGTCCAAATTATACCAATATGAAGTAAACTACATGGTTAGTGTAGTATTTATACATCATTCAAACTTAAGAAATCTACAATATCAACTTGCGAAACATATAATACAATATATAACTACAATTACGTATATCACCTTGGGCAAAGTGTAGCGACAGAATAAATTATGTGCTACTTAAAACTGCATTCTCTTAATGAATGAATCAAATAGAGCCGTTTTTACAAAATATAGCTCATTAACGTTGCCAAATTCAAATATAATTCATGAATCCCATATTATGCTTGCGGACCCATACATCGTGGCGATCCCTAAATTTTCTCACCATTTCCGATAAGACACATAATATGCGATAAAACTAAATCAATAACTTATATATTCTATCGAAGTACGTGGCACATCACATCCATGGTTCGTTACTTCACTTTTCAGCATAAACATTACTTATAATAGTATAAAGTCACTTATCTGAACTCCAGTTTTTCGAACACACTCAGTTTGCAAGATTAGATTTTTATCGTTTTAAAGTTACTAGTACATATCTCATAGCAAGAAGGATTATAATATTCATTGATAATTATTTCACTACCTATGGAATTAAGTTTTAGATCTTTATCATGTATCATTTTTCGAAAACCCTGACTGATTTTTGATTTTTGGCATGTGGCATGTGACGTGAGTCTTTTGGCTATGGCTCCACTAAGTTCTGACCTCAGACGAAAATGTCGATTCATCATGGAATTATGACGTCATTGTAACATTTTTTATTACATGAAATTTCAGTTTTTCGACTATAACTCAGCCATTTAAGTGATAGAAGGCTGAAATTTTAATAGAATGTATATATTATAATCCTTAAATTACCTGTGGTCATCTCTTTTTATCGCAAAGAATCCACACATTGGACACTTTGTGTCCGCCGGAGGCGCCCTGTGGGCGCTTGGGGTCACATTGATTAATTATAAGGGAGATAACATCCCTAAATACGCCTGTCCAACTGTTATAATCGATATCGCAACGAAAGATTACCAAATTAGTCAATTTTTGAAATTTTGATGCGTAATGATGGCGTCATAACAGAGTGATGAGTGATCCTTTTTTGGATGACAGTTGCATCATATGTCAGGTATATTAATATACATAGAAGGCTGAGATTTTAATATTTTATTAAAATCTCAGCCTTCTATCAGCTAAAATGTCTGAGTTATAGTCGGAAAACTAAAATTTCTAATTATAAAAAGGTGACAATGACGTCATAATTCCATGATGTGTCGACATTTTCGTCTGAACTTAGAACTTAGTGAAGCCATTGCCAAAAGACTCTCGCATGCCTAATATCAGCTTTCTACGCCTGACAATTTCTTCAATCAATTCGTTACAGATATATATATATCAGGGCCGGCGGAATAGGCCCGGTCGGTCCACTTTTATGTCATTATGGCTTATTTTCATATGCAAATTTGCTTTTGGCCGGACCAACTTTCGCAATGGCCGGACCAATAAAAAGTTGCTTCCGCCGGGCCTGTATATATACGTATATATGTATAAGTTGACTAATTCATGAACTATCAATGAATTACTCAAAATTTGAAACTAAAATAATGAAATAAATATTTGATATTTCGCTTAGGGACTGAGCAATGTTAGAGGTATATAACATGAGGAACCTTTTAACCACTTTTGGGCATAGAATCTGCACTAATGTTTGAGATTTTGAATAATTCTTAATTCTACATCATTTTTCAATGAATTAGTCAACTTATATATACATACACGCACATTAATCGAGTTTTAATAGTGAGGATAAGGTGCTTTAATTAAATTTGAGAAATAATACCAGAGGGTAGTAAGTGGACATTTATAACCAATCCTATTTTTAATGATACTTGCGCCACAAAGGATCGGGGTTTACAATTGCAAAAAGATCTATTTACAAATTGTTGCTCCTTGTGGCAATTCTTTCATCCAAACTCCAAGTTTGGGGCTTTTGGGGCTTTTAGGTGGAGATTGAGAAATTCAATAATATATTTCTCTAATACAAACCTTTTTTGACATTCAAAATCGAGTCATTTGACCTAATTTCATATTAATGACTAACCCTCACCTACAATGGAATAATAGTGCGTTTCGACATTTTCTTACATGACAGCACATTATTTATGTAGCGTTCCTAACTCAAGCTTTGTGGGCCAACTCCTATCCATCTTTTTTGAACTCTCTCTCCTAATTATTTGTTTGATATACTTTACTTCAAAACGTATATATAAAATTGAATATATTTAAATAATTTCATAATTATTGCATAATTCAAGCATTAAACCTCACGCCTAATTCTCCCTTTTCACCTTTATGTTTTTTTGTCGTTTATTTTCTTTTTTAAATAATTGTCGAGTTTCTATGTTATCCTTGTTGTTTATATACTGTTTGTTATAGAATTTATTTTTGTTTAGGTCAATTGATAGAAATTGGTCTATCACTAAGATATTTGATTATGTATTGCTATCACGACCTTCTTTGGGTTATGAATCATTTGTTAATTTATTCAACCTAAACCAATTTGTTGAAATGATACCCATAGAACAACTTGATATGTTGCTCTATATTATTGAGGGAGTAAATATTTTCTACAGTGAAAACTATAATTTAGAAAAATCAGATATGGTAAGTTTCTGACCATTCATTATTTTATCTCTAATTTCTTTCATGCGTTAAGTTACCCAGCTCCATAAAATGCACTCAGTTTTTAAATAATTCAACCTTTTTCGGTTTATATTCCACTTCGTTGTTTGTTTAATTTGATTCGTTACAGAGTTTGTAAAATTTTGATATTTATCATTATCATTTACAGAATTAAATAATCTTTGACATTACATCTGAGATATACCATTATATTTTTGTTTAGATATTTAATTGACATTTACTTAACTGATTGGATTGAAAATTTAATATTAATAATGCAGTCAAGGTCGCTTATTATGAACTCGCTTAATATGAACATTCGTTTATTATGAACTAACCTCTTGGTCCCAATTTCAATTTTTAGATAGGATTTATATTGAATCAAGTTCATTTAATATGAAGTATCTCTATTATGAACAGATTTTTTGGTCCCCTGGTGGTTCACAATAAGCGACCCTGACTGTACCTCAAAAAAGAGATGTTTAATTCTAACAATTGGGATTGTCGACAATTCTTGTGTATTTTTAAGATCAAATTTCACCCAGTCGTATGCAACCTGCATACAGGAGCATAAGTTTAAACCAACATTGTTCTAGGCGCGCCACAAATTGACTAAACTCCTATAACGTACTATTAGATGTTTACGCTTAGAGCATTATGGTAATCAAAGGGAAGTGATACAGTAATTAGGAATAAAAATCCAGTGTCAAAATCCCGACTTCGACTGATGTATTTCTTGTTATTTGTTCGAGGAAATGTCTGAAATCGAAAAACTCTTTGATTTTAGAGTGCTTCTGTAGGACAAACTGCTCCTGTTTATGATGTTTGTGTAAAAGTTGACGAAAGATGTTATAAACTGATGAGTGATCATTTCTCTAAAATCTCACAACAAAACCCTGAAATACTGTTAGCAGGCGTTTCGTCAGATTTACAAAATTAGGTGCATAATTTCAGAGTTTTTCAAATTAATCCTGGTTTTATACTGGTTTGGACTGATTGGGTGGTAACAATGTCAATCTTAAATATTTGACCCCGTTCATTGTAGTATAATTAAGGTTGCTTATCCTTGACTCACCGTTTGTTATATTCTAAATTATTTTTGAATTTTTATTCCTAATTTTTTTAGATTGAGACTGATATTGACGCAATATATAAATTGTATAAATTATCTTCAAACCGGCTACTGGCGGCTCTTAATGTCATTGTTTCTGGTGATAAAATTGTTTCATCTTATACTATATTAATTGCTTCTAAGTGCTTAGTTGCTTTAAATCAAAGACCTAATGTATTTTCATTATCGAAAGAATTTTCTGTTTCTGATTGCAGCTTATTATTGAGATTTGGATCTAGCAGCCTTCAGGTGATTTTTCTAAATTCATTGTGTGTTCCTACTTTGTTATACATTTCATCCAAAAATTATTATCTGCATAGTATATCAGGTACAGTTGAAACCGTTTTTTCTCATTCCGGTTTATCCTTATCCGTTTTTTCTTTCTATTTCAGAATCTTAATTACGTAAAATTCCAAATCTATATTAATTTCCATCGGTTTTTTCATACTGTCTATTTTTCTTACTGTTTGACCCTGTAAATGGTAAGAATAAGTAAGAAAGGATATAACATCTCTAAATATGTGTGTCATACTGTTATACTCGATGTCGCTAGAATCTTCAAATTTGTCAGTTTTTAAATTTTTGATGTGTAATCATAACGTCATAACAGGATGATGAGTAATCACTTTTTGATTATAGTTGTATCATATTTGAGATTTATTAATATACACATTCAATTAAAATTTCAGCCTTCTATCACTTAAAATTGCTGTTTCTGATTTATAATACCTTCTTCACGTACTTATAACATAAGTTGTGCTTCTTCTACTATTCTGTAGGATTTATAATCTGAAGTATTAGTATGGGCATAGTTTTTGAAATTAGTTTTATGCCTGGCCTGGTGGCCGGCCATATTATCTTAGTTATAAATTATGGCTTGAAATTTGTTGTGGTACTATATAAATTTACATCTAATTTACTTAATTACACCTAATTTTATGTATTTCTCTTAATTTCATTTTTTATGGAATATTTTATATTATTGACCTTTCTTTAGTGCGCAATTCAGCTAAAGTCAATTTATAAAAGTCGGTTTGCTATAACTTTTGTATCTTTCAGTATAATTCTTGCAATGGATCAGATGCGAACGATTTTAGTTGATGTATCTGATATTTTATTATTTGCTGTACAATCTCTTTTTGAATTTGTTACTTATATCCTGAAAAGTCAGATTTTAATGGATAAATCTTTGAACACTAATCCTAGAAACTTTCAAGATAAAGGTATGTCAAACAATTAAATTTAATCTTCTGATTATCTCATTTTTTAAGATTTAGCTTTTTTTATTATGGTAAAATCTATTTTTTTAATTTTAGTATTAATCACTCAGTGAAAAATGACTATCAAATATTAAATACTTCATTACACATAATCAAAACTCTTTTTAAACTTGCCTTTCAAATTAATTCAGATTTCATTTAGTATTTCACTGATGATTCTAGCAAACTAATCAATGAATATTCCAATGAAATTCTTGTTAGATAACTATGTATGCATATTGAAATTCATTTCCTATTAAAATCTTGCTAAGTTTGAAAAATTATATTCTGAAGTACTAAACTTTCTAAAGTTTTGTTAAACTAGTTCAAAATGGCCAACTTAAATTGTTCAATCTCAAAATTATTGCCGTATTGAACGAAATCGTAAAAGTTAGTTTATTTACATAGGGCATTCCAAAAGTTCTCGTCCCAAATCTGTATTTCAAATGAGAATGAAAATAGGATATTTTCAATTTGTCAATTGTATTCCTTAGGGGATCAGCTTCCAATTTATATATTGGTTTATTTTAAAAGGACAATTATTGTGGTTCCTATATTAGATCTTTATGCATCGGTTTAGGGTAGTGTCGAAAAGTTGGAATCTTCCCATTGAAAATGGCTTAAAACTAAATTTGGAGAATAAAAGTTGTGAAAATCGTAGAATAAGGTCATTAAAAAATGAAATAATTAAGAACCAATGTGAAAAAGTAATCGGGAGGTGTTCAATAGTATTGCTCGTGTTGAAAAAATATCATGCCACTTTTAGTGGATTTTTTGTCAATTTTCGCCACTCAAAAAGTGGGGCAAAAATGGTAGTAAACCATTTCAAAACACAATTATTCCCTCAGTCTCAAACTATAATACTTCAGAGAATTCAATCTATATGTTATTTGATGCGTAGAATTGAATGGCGGGATCAGTTTTAATCTAAATCTGCTCAGAACTGAAATATATCAAAGGGACCCCAAAAATCACGTTCAAAGGCTGTGCCCTAAACCGATGCACAAAAATCTAATATAGGAACCACAATAATTGTCCTTAAAATAAACCAATATACAAATTGGAAGCTGATCCCTTAAGGAATACAATGGACAAATCGAAAATGTCCTATTTTCACTCTCATTTGAGATACAGATTTGGGACGAGAACTTTTGGAATGCCCTATGTATATTATTTTCATCAGAGTTTACTGAAAACAAGTTAGATCATATAATTTGACCATAAATTAAGTTTAAACTCTTTGAGAATGGATGTCCAAATAGACAAACTTGAACTTCGTAACAGGGCAATTGGGATGTTACTATGTGGTAAGACTGACACAGCTAAGTGTTGCTAACTTGTTGAAGAAAGATATCAGAACCATTCAAAGATGGTGTTAAAGATACCAGGGGAACCAGACGCTTCAGCATCGAATGGGGGCCGCACGTCCAAAAAAGCTCGATAGAGTCTCTCAGATTGTCATTTCGAAATCTTTGAGTAAAGCCACAAGTCAACATGGAATTTGGCGAAGAAAATTACCAGCATGGACAATCCTGTTTCAAAAGACACTATTCATCGGTATTTGACTAAGAACTTAGCTGTTAACCATTACAAGCGACGGTATTCATTACTGCTATAATTTGAGATACCCTGTAGTCTAGAGGCAGAAATTTATATGGTTAAGTTTAAATTGATGCTGTAGGGCACTTTTGATTTAAATATTATTCAAAATTCTAGTTATGTTCCAAAAATACAATGGCAACCTTTTCGTAGTTTTTGAGAAGATTCTTACTTGTTTCGGGAATGTTGAAAGTAAATTTCAAATTTTCATCAGATTCCAACATAGAATCATTTCTGTCATCATGACTCAAAAATAATTCAATATTATAGTAAATGTCCCTGAAGAAAAATACGCAGTGTTGTTTGATCTCTGAAATGAGTGGTTTGGAATTGCGAGGTAATGCTTTACTGCATAGTTTTAGCGTTTCAAAATACAAAATACAAATTTATTCGTATACATAAATATTTTGAATGCAAATAATTGTAATGCTGAGTCAAAACCTGGAATCTTGTAAAAGAGAGAACGGGGGTCTTTTTGTACCGGAATGTTATTAGATTGTATCAATACCTTTTTAGACTACGAGACTTTTACGACTATTGTCATGACTTATGCAGTAGCACAAAATATTTACTATTCGTAATTCCGGGTTTCACAATTGTTATATAGATCAGTCAAATTCTCTGATCTGGATAATGTTGCTAAAAACTGAGAGCTTCAACGTATCACAATTATTTGGATTTAAGGTGTTTAGTCTTTGCGAATTCTTTTGCAGATGAGTTCACCTTCCAACCTAAAATTTACGCAGTTGCTATTTGGTGAATGTCAAAATATTGCAAACTAACAAGTCTAGATGAATAGCTTATGAATATTCCTTACCTATTGTAATAGTTTTTACGTGAAAACGGAAATATTCTCTTCACTTTCAGCAACTTTAAAGGCAAACATTCCTATTTTAAGCTAGATGTTCGAATGATGTTCGATATTAATATTGTATCAGTTCAGTCCTCGATATAAATTTAACCGGATGATCACGCACATTTGTAGGATTTGCTATTTATATATTTTTACTAAATGATTTGATTTACGAAATTACTATCCCAATTTTTTGCAGACTTAAGACTTGAATTTTCTAAAGGAGTTATACGTACTTGTAACATAACACGAATGTTGCTCTTCACACGGAGTTATGATCTTTATAACCGTTTGTAGAATTTTTTTTTCCAAAAAATTCATGATTCGTTGTGATTTAACCTTGTTAAACTTTCTTCAAAAGTTCAAAAGGATACGGATGATTCAGTACGCGGGAAATTTCATGCAGGACAGTTTGGTACATCGATATTTCGGTACTAAACAATTCGGTGCAAGATAATTCAGCACGTGGATAATTCTGTAGATATTGTTATAATTATGTTTTACAGTTAAAGGAGATGAATCTCTCATTTTTTATTCTAGACCAGAACTTGACAGTATGTAATTTTCGAGACTCATCAGAATGTTTCAATGTTATGAGGTTCTCAGTTTTTGGTTTGTAGATGGCACATTTAAAATTCCTCCTGGACTCTTTATAAAACTAATATCATTCATGAACTACTTCGAGAGCTGAATCCTTTGGGAGATGTTCATCTGCCTGCAATCTTGTTCGTGTTACTCACAAATAAAACAGAGGTGACTTATATAATATTTTTGGGGTGCAGATTCAAACCCTTTGTTCTGGTGCTCACCCACTCTTCTGATAGTGGATTTTGAAAAAGGGGGTATCAATACACGGGGGTAATACGATTGGAAGATAAAATGGGAAAAATTCCCAGCGTAGATGAGCATTTATATTAGCTATTTTGGACAATATGGAATAAGAATTCGTGATTCTTTAACCTCTGTGACGTCAGAAAAAAAATTTTTCCGCAAAAATAGCCCGCCTGTCCGGAAAAAAATATTTTTTAAAAAAAATTCCTAAAAAATATTTTAGCACTACTTGTCAAATATTCCCATTCACAGATTTATATTACTCGATTTTGGGTTCAAATATCTTCTTTGTTTGATTATATATTGTATATTGGCAAAAAATTTTAACTAAAATGCCTATTTATTGGATATTGCCGAATTTATTTCCGGTAATATTTACATATGAAAAATATGAGCTTTTGGTTCGTTCGCTCCACAACAAATTAATTTAACTATTTTTAGTATACTTTATTCAATTAGTTTATTTCATAATATGTCCTTCAAATGAGTAATGTAATGCTGAATTCTTTACTATGGTAATTATACTAGCTGAAGAATTAATTGCTAGAAAGTTTTTATTAATCTTGTATATTTACAGTAGTTAATATATCATAATTCAATCTCCAAATCAGACAAACAACACAGAGAAGCAGACAAATAGCATTCTATTTAATGATATAGTAGATAACCAAACCTAAAATTTACTTATTTCAGTTAAATTTCCAAGTCATTTCAATAACTTACCTATCTATACTATTATGTACTTATATAGTTAAGAATTTTGTTAATCAATATCCGAGAAGAAGATTCTTCATCTGTGTCCCAATTATGAAGTTCTATCCTTTCTATATCACTTTCCTCATCATGACAGTCGCTGCAAGTATCAGCGAGTATATTCCCCTGTTCTTTAGAAAGCCTTTCTGCGTTATCCCACCGTAAATTATAATTATAGGTCACCATACATTCAATCAATCTCTGTGGGTATAGCTCGTGCTCTAACTTGGTCTTAAATCTAAGATCCCAAAGATTTTCTGGAATGCAGCATCTCTCCGCTCTGCTCTGAACTTATTGCTGCCCCTGCTGTTAGTTGAGGTTCATAATGGAAGAAGTATTCCATATAATGGTGGAAAGTATATGCGATTTTAATGACCAAGGTAAACCGGTTGCATCCCATGATTCTCTGAATAGGCAAATACTCTCTTCCCAACCAGGCTTTCTTAAAAGACCCAAACACCTGTCTTTTACCATCTTTATTGATTTTAGGGCGTTTAACAAGGAGGTGTGATGGCTAGAGAATGGTATAATATCCAAATTAGCCAAAAGTCGAGAGCAAGAGTTACCTTCTAGAGCGCCATCCCAGTACTCAGATCGATATACTTTGCATCTTTGCAAAGCTTGACAATGTTGTTTATACAGTAAACGATCATATCGATTAGTCGCATTTTGAGATGGCCTAGCTACACCATGCAACCGATTGACGAGACCAAGAAGTATATGGAGAGGAGCAAGAGCAAGTATTTCCATAGGTGAATCTGACCACTTGATAGTTGGTTCATGAGATACGCTATTAGTTTTTGAATGAAAATCCTTAATTAATTCATTATACCTTCTTGCACGAAGAGGTGTTCCGGTACATTTTGTATTCTTCCGCCATATACAAAATGGGCAAGGATGCTTGCTAGATGCTTGCTGAATTCCAACGAGCATAGCAGCTACTTTAAAATCGCATGCAATTTGGATCGGAATATCCAAGTTAAAGATGTTTCGAATAGATGTTAAATTTAGTAATGAGCGCAAGTTTTCTGAATTTTCGGATGCGTGACCCATCGCGATTACAAAGTTGGAAAGAACGCTATTAGGATTTGCTATATACAGACTATTCGGAAGCATTGAAACTATATTGACAGACAGCTTGAGGAATTGTTTACCGCCATCCAGTTGTACTTTAAGTCTCGAAATTCTGTTCAATTGTTTATATGTGATTATATTCAATAATCTTTCAACATCGGTACAAATTCCCATTGGAACCAGTTCAAAGTTTTGTGTTTCTGAATGGATCATTTTGATGGATACTGAAGTAAATATTTCTCCAAATATTGACCATTTTTCATCCCATGCTCCTTTTATTCCCCCCGTGGGAAAATGGATTCCTTCTTTGCGAAGAATTCTACCCAGCTCAAAATACGACTTTTCCCCCAAACCAAGGTGACCTCTTCTGCATATCTCGGACTGCCTCTCTGCTTAAAACGTGATTACTAATATTATGTTTTGCACTCTTATACGGAATTGTAGCCACAGCTAATTGATTATTCGAATCGAATGGATGATATAATGATTGGGCATTAAATAGTGTAATAAAGCTATTGTCGCTAACTGAACCTTCGAGACTACTTACCAGGAAGTTAGCAGTGAGATATTCAGTGTATCCACGAGACTCTACCCTTTCTGCGAAGTGTTTTCCAGCCTGCCGAGAAGATTGTGGGCGTTTCATAACTCGTTTGCAAAAGTCGATATCATGGACATTAGTAGACATTCCACACTTGCTGCACATTAATCTGACAGGAGATTGTTCAAAAGGCCTACCAGGATTAGGGCCTTGTGTCTTGAGTTTTGAGAGATGATTATTCATGGAGGACGAGCATATTTTGCATATATGGCATCGATCTGTAGGGACACAAAGAATCGCCTTCCGAGTAATGTTACATGGAATTTCGACATTTAGGTTGGATTCAATATTAGATCTATCGGAATGCCATTTGTGTATGTTCAGTTTGCCACTTTCTAATTCTGATAACCGAGATCTACAACTACAACAAAATACCTTTGGCTTAAAGAGATCAATTATTTCAGCGCGAAGATCTATGTTGTAAAACTTATAAACTCTGTCAATCACCAGATTAGTAGGAGGCTGTTGCAAATTTTTCTTAGCTAAATCTTTTGGCGATAGGCGGATATAACAAAAACGGCAGACTTTGTACAGTGAATCCACATGGTAATTATCCCAAATATTCAAGAGATTTTCTGGTATTAATAATGAAGAAGACATGTTACTGAAAAATGAATAAAGAATTAAATTTTTGTGACACTTATATAGAAATGGTATAGATATGGTTCCTACATAATAACAATAGATTAGCAAGACAGCCAAATAGCATGCAATGAAGAAGTCTTAAAATCATACTCATATTTGTATTTTTATGTTATCAGGATATAATTTTATAGTTAGTGTTAGAATACAGATGTGGTATCATCCAACCGTTGGCTAAGCACGAGTATACTATAACATAGCGTTACCCAACGGTTAATTACTTAAACTCATTATTTCAATAAAATCAGTTTTAGAACATAGGCATAGAGAATTGTCAAAGTGAATAAAATTGCAATGACATGCAGAAATTATACTCTGACTGACAGAGAATACATTTGGCATTATCCAATAAATGTGTATTTTTAGTTTAAATTAATTCAAAATATAATCAAACAAAGAAGATATTTGCACCAAAAATAGTGTAATATAAATCTGTGAATGGTAATATTTGACAAGGACAGTTAAAATATTTTTTAGGAATTTTTTTTAAAAAAATATTTTTTCCGGACAGGCGGACTATTTTTGTGGAAAAAATTTTTTATGACGTCACAGAGGTTAAAGAATTACGAATTCTTATTCCATATTGTCCAAAATAGCCAACATAAATGCTCATCTACGTTGGGAATTTTTCCCATTTTATCTTCCAAATATTACACCTGTGAATAGTTTCCAGCATTTCTTGTCAACTACGGATGTTAAAATTTTTTTAATCTTACCCATAATATTTGACGTAAAGTACAAGTTGAAGGCATGCCAACACATTATAACAATGATGAAAACTTTGCTCTTAAGACACTTTTCTAACAAGTTGTGCTTTTGTCTCACCTTTCGACATTCGTCATTATTTCGAAGCTGCGGTAGAACAGCTTTCAATGACTGCATCTCAACAAATTGATTTTATATTTTGGGTAAACCTACTTCGCGTGGTCCTATTGAAATGTGGAACCATCACCAAAAAGTCCTTCAGGGAATTCCTAAAACAACGGAGTCGAAGCATGGCATATATTATATAATGCAGATGTCGGATGTTGCCTTCTAAATATCGAATACTCTACACACAAAATTTGATCGCAGAGGGTACTGAGTTTTCAGTTATAATAGAATCAGTTTCAAAGCTAAATTAGGCTAAAGAGGTGTAAATTCTAAATTGCAAAAAAGGGCACCTTTTGATCAAATCATGTAAAAACTTGTGGTTCTGAGAAAAGCATCAAAGGACATCTTTGGGGGCTTTGATACTCAATGTTGAAGTGGAATTTCTACAAATTCATAAACTAAATCCTTGCAAGAACAATAACTTCAAAGTATTCAAAATTTCGATAAATCTCCGCGTTGATAAATTATATATAATTTTTTTAAAAATTAAATGACCCCTTTAGAACTGTGATAAATTTATTTTAAGCTACTGTTGTACTTATCCAAAGTAAACCACAACAAAAAGATCTTGCGTATCTTTGACTTTGAAATGTTTCCTTTCTCGAAACAATTCGATCGCATTTGTACTTTTGACATTTTGTTGTCGAGACAATACTATGTAGTTTTGGACTCACACATTCTTCAAATTTTAAAATGATTTTTGAGTAATGATGATTAGCAAGGATGTAAGGTTGTTAATTTTTGTATTAGTTGTACTCCAATGGAATTGACCGAACAGAAATTTTAATTCCAGGATTTGATGAAATTGCTCTCTTGACGCTTTCTAGTATATAATAAATTTCAAAATCATTCTTATATTTCTAGTATAAGGAAGATGCCATTTGTGAGATTATGGAGTGCATTCTAGTGCTTATTGCAAGTTGATTGCGAATATAATGTGTCAAATGAACCAGTGGAGAATTATCGGAAAGATGGAGACAATGGTTTAAAAAGCTTAATATCGAGGATTTGATCGGTGATGATCCAAAATACATGAATCCAAAATACATGACCCGGAATTAATTCCCAATTTCAATAACATGAAACTGAATTTGATGACAAAATATATAATCCATAGTTGATAATGCAGTGTAATTACTATATACTATTAATAGGTGAGTATCAGATGACTAAACATTTCGAAAACATTGTTTGCTTGATTCTTAAAGAATCTTACAATTGACCTGGATTGGTAATTACTTTAAGCTTACCTTCTCCAACATTTAAATTATGTTGGAGAAAATTTCACAATTATTCTTATCTACCTTTTACGAGTCTCTTTTTATTCTCATTTTAGCCCTTAAAATGTTATCCTTTCTGCTTACAAACCTATCTTCTGAGAAACTATTTCTCTACATTCCTCAATTTTTGATATATCCAATAAAATCTTTCCTAACTTCTTTATGTCAAATTCCACATTTTTATGATCTTCTCATAATTCCAGATTGTGTTTGGGAATCATTTTGGGTTGATGAATCAAGAAGAAAAGTGGGTACTTTTCCATTAATACCCGATGCTTATTTGCAAGATCCAGAATGTTTTAAAATGATCTTGAAGAGAATTATCACACTTGGTTTGTTATGTTTTTTATAAAAAAATAGTCTTTTAAAAATATGTGCGCTCAAAATTACAAGAAAAATATTTATTACAAGCACGCTTCGCATGCTTGGGCTGCGATGCTTGCGGATATAAAGTGTTCGCCTGAGGCGCCCTTTGGGCGCCTAGACTCACATTGACTAATTATAAGGTAGAAAACATCTCAACGTTTGTCTTACTGTTATAATCGATATCACTCAAAAATCACAAAATGAATCAATTTTTGATGCCTAATGATGAGACAATAACAGATTGATGTTCAGAGCCAACATAGGTAATTTATTGCCATCATGTATAGTGATGAAAATAGTCAGGTGGCACTGATTGATAATTCTAAAAAGTTGATGATTGATTAGAAAAATTTAACTGTGACTAATTCGAATGTGTATTATTCGAATCTGGAATCCGATTAGCTGCATCTCATACAATTTAGAAGAATCCTCTTCATGAATAGACCCATTTTAGTTCAATTTATATGTGAAATAATCGTATGTGAAATAATATGTGAAATATAAGTGTTTCGAATACTTTTGTCCCCTTGGTGTATTAACTCGTAGGATTATTCATTTTATTAATCATGAATATTCATACATATTTTGTACATTAATATTTCTTAATTGTAGAGCATATACATTTAATTACTAGTAATATATTAAACTGAACTAAGATGAGAATAAACGGGATTTTAACACCACCCATTAAGTAGATATCATTTTATAAATGCGGCAAACACCATTTCACTCCTTGTAACTCAGTTTCATATAGATATTATGTTAATTCATTTTTATATTTTAAGGTTGGAGAACTCAAGATCAATTTGAAGAGATTTGGAGTTTAATAATAAGAGTATTGATTCCTAATTTAAATACTGATGTTGAATTCATAAACACAGAGGTATGTCTGCACATTCGTTTGAATATTTGATAATATTAATATATTTTTAGTGAAGGAATACTATATTATTTCTAGCAGTTACATAACAATTATTAACGATAATTACCTGTTAAAAATAGTGTTTTGAGTATAACCATCCCATTCTTTTTCAAGTTGGTTATGCTGTCGTTATTTTTAATTCCCATTAATTATTTATTTTAACACAGCTAATCGCTCTTTCAGCATTTCCAGAGCTTCTACCAATTGCTCTATTAATTAGATCAATATTTATTACTCTCTTAATTTAAATTGAGCATAAAATGGTGACAATGATGTCCCATAATGAAACGCATTATAAACAAGAATAATGTAAGGAAGTTTATTATGTATGTTTGTTTCAATTACATTGATCATAGCATTTATCTTTTTCAGTTTTGAATATATTAGCTAATTAATATATTAGTTGATTTAAATGGGTAGTTATGTTGTGAAGAATTAATAATGATTCTTATTTGGTGATATTACACTGGGCAAAAAGCCGATGTTCCCGACATTTTAGGAGGTATTTTCGTGCTAAATTTGAAGGTGCCATCTGTTTTGCCGTATTGGCTCGAGTAAAACAATGTCAACTTTTGCTTTTCGAAATGGTGCTAAAAGCAGCGAAGATCAAACTTCCATATTTTTCGAACGCCATAATAGGGACTGTAACAGACTTTCTTGAAATTGCATTTGATATATTTTAAGTTCTGATTTTAATTTCAAAAATGTTTAGCACTATTATGTTTAGATGTTTAGAAACTGGCAACTGGTAATTTTTGGAATATAGCAAAAAATGGCAATAATCGAGAATTAAAAAACACCATTTGGTGTAGGTATAGAAATTAGCTGCTACAAATAAGACTAATAGGAACTGTGATAGTAGAGCGGCATAGCTATAAAATTGTTCATTTAATGATGCAAGCATGAAAATTGAAACTGAGATAGATGAACATATTGAAAAAGATATGGATATGGAGGCATCGCGAATTTTCATTATTTTCAAGATGGCTGGCATTTTTATAGGGGCATATCCGCAGTTTTTGACCGGTATTTACATACTGTATATCAATTTTATATTAGGCAATATCAGAAGCTGAGACTAGTGCCATTCAAAATAACACGGTCTACCTACTCTTCTATAAAATCGAGAGCCTTATAAAAAGGAAAGAATTTTTTCCTTTGGAGGCTACAGAGAAAAATTTCATTTTGTCCATCAAATATTTAAAAAATATACTTTTACATTCTTGATCAACTCAATAATTACTGAAGTTAATGTTGATTACGAACATCAGCATTAAGAATTGATTTAACTTCATTTGATAAAGTTAATTGGATATTTGCATATTGCGTACTACGTATGTATACATGCACCTCAAATGCACTAATTGATTATCCTGCACTAAGTATATTTTAAAACACTTGTACACAATATTTCTTCTTGCTAGTAGCACATGACTGTCTAAAGATCCTTTTTTGTATTCAACTATGGTTAGCGTCTTCCACGTTAAGTATAATGATGTGGTCTGGTCAAATATTCAATTCAATTATCAAGAATCAATGCCCATCAGATTCCAGTGTCCGTTTATCTGTTCTCTTCAGCATAATAAGCAGTGTTGTTGAATTTGAGTTGGAATTTCTTATGATACTTTGCTTTGTATACAACCATGTCTAAATTGACAAAGTAACTAAATTTTGCTTAGAATTATATGTCATTAAAATTTTGATTAAGGAATAAAGATATTACACATATTTATCTTAACACGTTGTTAGTTTACACTATTCAATACATCTTTACATCCGTAATATTAAAACAATGATCGCTCTTCAAAGAAGCTTCTCTAACCTGATGAGTTTTGCAACATTTGTGGCAAATACACCCTTAAAGAATAGAGGATATCTATCGCTAATTTTGTTAAAAATAACTATTGCGCCTATTTTGGCATGAAATTTGGAGATCAGGATAAGCCATTGGCTCCACATATTGTGTGCCAATCCTGCATTGTATCCCACATTAGCAACCGAAATAAAATGTGATTTATTAATATTGACAAAATTTACTGGGTGTTCCATACAACATTAATCTATTAATGTGTTTTTAATATATTAGAAATTTCCTGTTAGCGCTTTACGCATGTTAAATATTACAATGACTCATTGAGCATACACTCATTATTACAACATTTTTTAAATTCCGAAATTTTCGATTTTTGCTGTTTTTAACATTTTTAACAACCACCAATTGATCTATAAATATAAAGGCAATAATGCAAAACGGTTCAGTTTTTGATCCAGCCCATAAAATGCATTATGTATATTTCCACTAAGTCTTTTACACCCCACTAGTATGGTATTTGAAAGAATCAAAGTTTAATTTCGCTATTTATCTACTTTTCGTAACTAAAGAATGACAGCGTCTTAAAAAATCAAGCCGATTTACACATATACATACCTACGCACATGCAAATGCATACACTGTATTATTATTGAATTATACTGCACACTTGAACATGTTAATATAGAATCCACGCTATATCAATGTATATTGTTATTGTTGCCATTATTAAATATTTGTCCAGTTAATGTATAAAGTCATAGCCAGCGCCATGTTTTATTGGCATTGGGTATCCTATGAGAGATTTCTCCGAAATTATGTGCATTTATGGAGGAATATATACTGTACAATTCGATAAAATAGGAGGTAGTGAGTATACGTGCACCAAGGACACACCCAGGGTCGCTGGCCTTGAAAGTATACAATTATCCAATTAAGGATACCGCCCGCGAACAATGCTTCAGTTTGGCTAGCAGCCTATGTAAAAAGATATATCTAAGATGTTGCGTGGGAACGTAGTAGATTTGAAAGATATTAACGATTCAAAACAGTTTTTAATTACAATTTCTAGTTTTTGAGATACAGCGTCTAAAAGTCTGTTTTTTTCGTTTTTCGCTTGCACATCTTAATAGTTAAGCCCCCCGCACTCCCTGTATTTTTGAAAAAGGGTTTATCAAATTTTAAAAAAATTGAAAGATAGGTGGTCTACCATATCAAGTACCTTGAAAGACCAGAAATAATGACAATAATCAAAAACTGTTAAATTAATAAGGATTTTTAAAAAGGCCCCAAAAATCACTGAAAATTTTTTTCTCTAAATCAACTATAAAATTTATAATATATACAAATTCATAAATGTTCTGGTCTTTTCTATATTGCCAAATAAGTTCGAACAGCTATTGAAAATTTGAGCCTTCTATCTAAAGTCTATTTTGGCCTTTTTTATTTAAAAGATGGTCAATTTTGTAATTTTAAAGTCCTTAGATATAGTGATTTTTAGTTAAAATATTAAATACCTTGTAAAATATGCCATTAATAGTTAATAAAAGCATTTACAGGCAAATATTCGCATTTAAGTTCATTATTTAACATATCGAACGAAATTTGGGGAAATATCAAAAGTAAGCTGAAAATCCATAAAGTCCCTTGAGTCGCATAATCCTAAATATTTTCAGGTCATTGTGAATAATAATTCATATTACTACTACTCCATAGTCTAATGTTTCTGTTTATAATGAATAACAAGAGTCTACGACTTTTTAGTTTTTAAGTTAGGATTTTTGAAAAATGCCACGTCACCACATGAAAATATGTTTAAAACTTAACTATCCATTGTATGTAAAGCAATTTTTATCAATAATCATATATATACCGTTATGAAAAGTAAATTAGGAATTGAGAAATAAGGATTTGCGCTTATATTAACAGAGATGGAGAGATATCTCTTATCGGACCTTAAATGGGGGTTTTGAGCGAATATGGAAGGTCCAAGGCCAGAACTTCCAGAGTAATTATGAAAAATTTTCCATAGCATTATCCCCAACAATTGTAAAGATTCTTTAGCATAATATCCACACTTAGACATATATTTCTTGATTAGATTCGATATTTTCTAATTTATTCAAATTTCTCCATAGAGTTAGTATTAGTACAATAAACTCATTGATAAGTAATAAATGCGTTAAAAAGCATTATTTTAAATTTTCTGTTGCTCTAAACTTAAAGCGGGTAAAATCTTAAAAATCAAAATAGCACCCCTTTAAAGAGTACGATTAGATGAAAGACCACTCAGTAATACAATGAAATCAAAGATCAAAACTTTTTCATTTTTTTACTCTAAGAAAAGATTTTCGAGGGCGGTTTCCTTAATTTTATCAAATGATATTTAATCAATTTTAATGATGATATTCGTAATCAGCGTTAAATTTCCTTTTAATCGGGCTGTCTATTTTATAAGTGGGCAGTTCAACCATGTTATTTCGATTGGCACTATACTCAGCTTCTGATATTGCCTAATCCTAAATTAATATTTGCGAAAGACCGGCAAAAAACGCCGGACAGGCCCCTATAAAAATGGACTTCATCTTGAAAATAATGAAAATTCGGGATTCCTCCAAATCCAAATTGTTTTACAATATTTTTATCTGTATCTCTGTGCCTATTTCCATACTTGTATCAAAAAATGAACACTTCATATCAAATGGTTGCTATGCCGCTCCACTATAATACGTGCTGAAATAGTTAAAGTACATGGATCGAGATTCATTTGTTTTACAACAGCAAGTAAATTTTGTCAACGTTAACAAATCGCAGGACTTTCTGTTTTGGGAAGCAATGAAAGTTTGTCACACATTTTTGTTTTAGAACAGCAAGTAAAATTTTGTCAACGTTAACAAATCGTAGGACTTTCTGTTTTGGGAAGCGATGAAAGTTTGTCACACAATATGCCAAAGTTTATTCAGAAAAGCAAATTAAAACATTTACATACACCTACACACAAACTGTTAATACAAGTACAGGCATAAATGGATTATATGTATGTTTCTTGACCCCTTTTTGCAAGTACCAAGTTTTCCAGAAGAATTCGAATATCGTAAATATGGAAGCCACTCACAGCTGCTATCTTCTTTATCTGAGATGAATGTCCAAACCTTTCGTGCACTGGTTCGACCATTATGTAATTGCAATCTATTTTTCATCGAAGGAAAGTTTCTCTTGAAAATGTTCCACCATAGCCTACTATATATATATAGTAGGCTATGGTTCTACCCATTCTTGCCAACCTAGCTCTGCAGAATGTACTTAGCTTAATGATGAATATATATTGCAATACATAATTATTGCATATTCTCTGGTTATCTCTAGACTCGAATTCAGAAGATGATCAGGTTTTATTCGCCACTTCTGCTATGGAGGGCATTCCAGCAATTTGGACTGATCAATTAATCACAGTGTCCACCATAGTATTCATCAATGAGAACTTAGAGGTATACAATGCTCAATCAGTCTGCATTGACACGCCGCTGAATTCATTCGGAACTTGATTGAATTACTCGCTTACTCGCTGAATCACCAAGAGTTAGCACATTAACCATAAGTGGGGAAATGAGCAATGGGAAAATAAAGATTTAAGAAATTATTTCGCATTGAAATTAACCTCTGTAATTGGGATAGTGGTGTAAGACCGATTTCCTGTAAGAATTTGCTTTTCGTTATAGTTTTGGAGCTTTACTTGACCCGATTTGAACTCGAAAGTTATTTTGAGGTAATCTAGGTTAACTATGTATTATTTCATTCAAAAGGCTTGAAAATGAACCGAATATATTGATTATAAATCTAAAAATAGCAAATATATAACTAAATATTTATATTTGACATTAAAAACAATTTTTGATAAATATTTATTATTATACTACAAAATCATAACTAAAGAGTGGGGTGTAGATACATTTTGCATTCCCGAGTTCCCACTTGAGGAGTTTCTATCATACTAGTAAAATTGCGGGTGTTTATTTAAAACTTTGAAATTGTTGTCACGAATTTCTGTTTTTAGGAGCAAACCCTAATGTGCAAAACAAGCTGTCTTGCAATTGAAGCAGTTTCCAGTCATTTGTATATGTATTTGTTGGTTCCAGATCCCGGATGCAGGCATCCTAATTTCGGTTTTGATCTTGTTGATTGTGGAGATACTGAATATGAATGGTCAGTTGGAAGGTTTGGGCATTTATTAAATGTATCGTTTATGCCCAAACTGACTATTTTAGATACTAAGATTGGGAGGAAGATATCCTTTTTGCAGAATATTCTTAATTCTTCTTGGATAAATTTTCACCTTCAGAGGTAAACCTTTTCATTTCTTCCTTGTATTTGAGCATACTATAATAAATATTCCTTACTGATCTAATTCTCTAGTTGATAGTATTCAATATGTAACAAATACACCAACCTTTGCTGCCAATTCGGCGGATCTACTTTTTACTTCATCTCTTTCAGCTAGATTGCATTCTTTCAAAGTTTAAAATTTACAGTATATTGCCCTTGTTGCTATTCATCCCATTCTGTTGATTGTTGATTACTCGTTATTTGTATCACAAGGTGGCAATTATTGAGATCATATTAAACATTAATTTATTTTTGTATCATGAAAACATTTGTAGCAAATGTGATATACTAGCTGCTGCTGATTAAATTTGAGTACAAGCTCGCTTCGCTTGCTTACGCTGCACAGCTGACGGACACTTTGTCTTCCAGAAGCTCCTTTTGGGCTCTTAGGTTCACATACATATATTAATATATCATATACGACATTTATAAATACCTCTGGCTGACTGTTATAATCGATATCACTCGAAAAATGACAAAATGTGTTAATTATTTGATAACATGACAGAGTGATGAGTCATCCTTTTTTGATGAAAGTTTTATATTATTTGAGATATATTAATATACACATTCTATTAAAATTTCAGCCTTCTATCCCCTAAAATTGCTGAGTTATTATAGTCTAAAAGGTGAAATTTCTAATTATAAAAAAGGTGAAGATGAAGTCATAATTCCATGACGTCGACATTTTCGTCTGAGGTCAGAACTTGGACTCATAGACAAAGACTCCCACTCATAGACACATTGCTGACTCCCACTAGACTCCCACATGCCAAAAATCAGCTTTCTGCACCTGGCAGTTTCTTCAATCAATTCGTTACATATGCATATATGTATATATATATATAAATGCAAACATTAATCGAGTTTTATAGTAAGGATTCTTTAGCTACAGATTCGATTTACTCATTTTTGAAACTTTCAGCACAAATAATTATTCTTTTGCGGAAATTTATCTTCCTGTGTCACATTGTACCATATTAGCCATGTATAATAGCTGTAATAGGGCACAGTTCAAATTTTCGAAACAGAGGGGTGTACGTGGCCCGGAAGATTTATCCTTATTACAAGTGACTATGTATGAATGTCTATTATCCCCCAAATTTGGTTTGGGGAAATACTTATTCTCAAGATTTGTTGATTTATCTTTGATAATGCTATCAATCGAGTCTTCAGAATTTCTGAAAGTAGCTACCGACATTAACTAACTTTCTGGTTATCAAGGAAGGTTTTGAAGTTGATAAAGTTTATTACCATTATTCATTTTCTACCTTGTCCATAGTCAATTTTCAAAAGAGTTGAATTTTAAAGAACTTTTCGAAATGTTGTTTTAGCCGCACTTTCTTACTATTGATTACTTTGCTTCTATTTAGAGCAGTGTTTCTTAACCTTTTTAGATTTCCGCACCCTTCAGCTTTCGAAATCAACTCTCGCACCCCTTTTTATTATTCACGAGCGCGCTATATTTACTAGCAGAAATACAAAAGAAATATAAGTGTATAATAAAATAACAATAAATCAGTGGCTCTTCTGTTGTTGTCTTTTCTCTCTAATTTCATTAAATCGCGGAACGGTCTTGGAAAGAGCCAACCTCATATCATCTCCAGGATTAAGTCGATTTCTTGCCTTCGTTTTTATGTGCAGGAGCGCCGAGAAACCAGGGGCCGTATTCACTAACATTTTAAGTTCGTACTTAAGTTCGAACTTAGTACTTAAGTACTAAGTTCGAACTTAAATGGTATTCACTAAGATCAACTTAAGTTCGTACTTAAATACGAACTTAAGTACGAACTTTAAGTAACCTAGTTAAGCACTAAGTTCGAACTTAACTCGTTTTTAACAAGATTGGTATTCACTAAGATTTAAGTTTGTGCTTAAGTTCAAACTTAAGTAATAACTTTAAGTAACCTCCAGAGGTAGCTTAAATATTCGTTAGCTTTTAATTATCGACATATAGTCTATTTTTCTTTGATGTATCAACAATTTTGACATTATATTACATTGATATTATAATCTTACTTGTTTTGTTTTTCATTGTATTTGAAATAGAGCCTAAATTTAATATCATTGATGTACAAGTACTTGTAGATTGATTCATACTGATATGCCTAGTAATATACAATATTTCTAAATTAACCAATATATTATGCTAAGTTGATCACGATAGAAAGATCTATGAGCCTCTTCTGCGTTCTAATGTTTTAATAGTTTTTACCTTTTTAATTTATAATAAGCCCTTTGCTCTTCGATCAATTTCAGTTGCTCTGAGAAGACTGCCATTTGTTGATATAGTACTTCCTGTTGCAGAGGAACTAAATCGGATGCAGTCAACCTTGGCCTTGGCTCGTCAAAATCGGGAGAAGCTTCACGTTTCCGTTTTCGCCTTCTTTGACCCTTCCCCTTCTCTGAAGCATATGAAGTCTTTACTTCCACCACAGGAGATTCAAGGATCTCTTCACTTTCATGCTCAAGGGGTACTTGGAAGAGATCCGCTGTGCCTGAAATCCCCATGAAAGATGGACTGCTCTCAAACATTTGAGATATTCTCTCGGTGTTTGTTATGGTCTTATCTGCTGAGAGAATGAACGACTCAACATCTTCTACGACACCAGCAGAGTTAGAGCCACCGCCAGTTCTACTAGCCTCCCTATGACTAGCATCAACTTTTGATTTAGCGGCTAGTTTCAGGTTGTTCCACTTCTTTTTGACCTCTTCAACCCCTCGATTACTTCCATGTACCGAATTTACTTTCCCTGCGATGTCGATCCACAGTGCCTTTTTTTTCTTATTGATTTCGGCGGTATTTCCTGACCCCCTAATTGAATCGCCAGCAATTTCAATGCATTCGATCAGTGTGCATTCCTCTTCCTTCGTCCAATTTATTTTGCGTGCTTTTTCCATTTCTGTCATGGATATTATGATAATCATTCGCAATTTATATGAACCGGATGAAAGACATGCAATTAGCGAGCTGTTTATGATATATTTTGGGAATCTTTGATATACTTGTATATACACAACATTTAGCCGTGTTATTTTGTTCGTTTGATTTTGATTACTTGTGTCAAAATGAATGTATTTGATGTCTTTAGAATATCATACTTCAAAAATTGTAATGTTTTTACTTGTTACTAATATTTAATCATGTGCTTGAATCAGTCTTTGATTTTTAACTGTCAGCCGAAGAAAGCTTAATTCCCTGTGAGAATTTGAATTTCCTAATATTAATTATTAATTAAATTTGTACGATATTATATTTAATATTTTAACTGAAATTATGGATAACAAATTGGTCCCTATAATGTTTAGCAGCCAATTGTCCAACTGCAGAAGATTCCTCTAAATTTAACTCTTCATCCATAGCGATGTCATGAGGAGGTAGGTCTTCGGACATTGGTTGCTTCCAAGCAATTGCCATATTATGCACGACAGCACATGCGTTAATGATGATGCAAACCTTGTCTGGAGCCATCCTGATTTCACCATGGAGACAATGAAATCGCCGCTTCCATCTTCCAAAAGTTTGTTCTATCAAAACACGCGTTTTCTTGTGTGAATAATTATAATTGTTTTGAGCTTCAGTAGTCGGTTGTCGATAAGGTGTTAAAAGAAGTTGTTTAAGCATATACCCACTGTCGCCCAATATATGCTCTCCGACCAAGAAATTATTTTCAACATAAATTCCAACCTGTGATAGTTTCCAAATACGAGAATCATGTACGGATCCGGGAAATCTTGCCAAAACATCACCGAACTGACCATCTGGCAGACACAAAGCTTGGACATTGATAGAATGGTAGAAATGTCGGTTAACATAATCAGCTTCGTTTTCGCTAGGCTTTTGAATCCTTATATGCGTCCCATCAACCAACCCAAGTACTCCTGGAAGGTGTGCAATGTCATACAATTGAGATTTAATATTAGGTTTCTCTGTAGATGAGGGCATCCTGACAAATTTTGAGTAATTCTCTTGCAAACCAAGCGCAACAGCGCTAATATAACGACTGGCCGAAGATTGACTCACTTGAACTCCATCTCCACAGATCATTTGGAATGTACCCGAAGCAAAGAATTGCAAAGCTACACAAACTTGCACGTGTGGAGGTGCTGCATGGGACCGATCAGTTGAGTTTAAATGGTTTTTAAGCAAATCAGTAATTTGCAGTATCGCTGATCTTGAGAAACGGTACCGCTGGACAAGTTCAAAATCGTCAAAGCAATCCAATGGATCCCTACGATCTCTGAAAACTCGCTCTCGACCTAGAGAGTTCTCCTCGTCTTCTTCAGCGATAAATATTGGAATTAATCCTGCCATTTTCAAAGATATAATAATCAAAATTGCATATTTCTGGAACTTATTATTTCATTTATACTTTCTGTCTTATGAGAATAATAGTTGCCTTAACAACGATTAGAATATTTACCATGTATTTAGATTACATTCCTATTTCATAGATTAAATCACATATGTAATACTATATTTACATTCCTTACCAACAGTTAAATAGTTCACATGAATCTTTATAAATGCTTATATTATAGCGTATTTTAAGTAATGAAATTTCAATACTATTTGGAAGCCATTGTAATTAGTAAGAAACATTGATTGAACATTATTGATGCATTAGATAGTAAATTGATAATAAAAGTTGGTACTTAAGTTCGAACTTAGTTAAGTATAAACTTAAGTTCGAACTTAAATCTTAGTGAATACGAGTTAAGTTCGAACTCAACTAAGTTTAAACTTAGTACTTAAGTACGAACTCTTAGTGAATACGGGTTTTGCTCCTACTTAACTAAGTTCGAACTTAATACTTAAGTTCGAACTTAGTACTTAAGTTCGAACTTAGTGCTTAACTTCTTAGTGAATACGGCCCCAGATTCACATAGATATGTTGTCACAAAAGGGACAACCAAATTCACTGCTCTTTCTGCCAATATAACAAAGACATTTAACTGGTGACACAAAAAGGTTGTTAATTCCATTTTGACCTTTCGATTCTCCTTCAGCTCTATTAATTCATCCTTGGCCATATCTTCATCCTCAATTGAATCCAAATTGAAAAGAAATAGATAGCGAATCCAGCCAGACGCCACATTAAGATCTCCATGAGAGAAATAACCATAAAAGGAAGTCATTAGTCCGTCCAAGTGAGTGCATATTTGATCAACAAGAGGCATATCTTCTTGCTCATCCTCATCCTCAATAATGCAGTCTAAAGTATGAAAGTTAGCAAAATTATGCTTTTCTGCGCTCCTTTTCCACAAACTGGGAGCTTATGTATGAATGCAGCCATTTCTCACTTGCTGTTATTATGTTGCCTCCTGATCCTTGAATAGAGGTATTTAATTCATTCAGATGTGTGAACAAGTCCGCCAAGTAGGGTAAACTCAAAATAAAGTGCCGACTCTTGAAGCTGCCTACCATTTCGTCGCCCTTATCCTGAGGAAATTGAGCAATCTCCTCATGAAGGTCCATTACACGGGTGAGCACTCGACCACGAGAAAGCCATCTGACTTCTGTGTGAAAGAGCAATACACTATGCTCGGATCCAATTTCTTTGCAGAAAACCTGAAAGAGACTGATTCAGCGCATGCCCTCGGATAAAGTTGACTGAACGCACAACAATCGACATAACATTCTTAAACTCAGGAGGAAGGTATTTGGAGACAAGCGAGTGTTTGTGTAGAATATAATGTGTCACAATAATACTGTGAATGTCTTTCCTCATCAGGGCTACGAATCCTGATCGGTTGCCTAACATTGCTGGAGCTCCATTTGTGCAAATTGACCCACACCTCTGCAAGTTCAAAGCATGTTGTGTAAAGAATGCCTTCACCAACTTTAATACATATATTGCCTTCGTAGTTTTTATGAGGGGTTCACAGAACAGAAATTCCTCATATACTCCTCATTCTTTCACATATCGGACGAATACCAGCAACTGACTGCAATTAGCGACTTCTGTCGATTCATCGAGCTGGATACTGAATCTGACAGGAGTTGCTACAAGGTCGGTGACTAACTGCTGCAGTATATTTTGGCTCATATAATCAATCCGAGACCGAATAATGTCTTTAGATAAAGGAACTTGCTGCAGTTTCTTCTCTACCTCTTTACCCAATACTATGTTTACCATCTCCATTGCACAAGGCTTCAGCAGTGTCTCAGCTATAACATGGGGCTTTTTTTCTTTAGCACATAAATAAGCAAACTTATAAGATGCCAACAACAGTGGTTTTTCGCACGGCACAAATCCACACGCCGATAATGTGCCACCAGACTCAAACCGAGCTCTTTTAACCATCAAGGATTCAATATCATAACCGGATTCTAAACCACCATGCAGATTCTTAAAATGTTCATCTAGCCTAGATGGTTTGAGGTTTGAATTGGAAAATATTACATTACACAGTACACACTGTAGTCGCTGTGTTCCGTCTTTTTCAGTTGTACAGGTAGAACATATCGCACGTAGCTATCATTCCACTTTCGCTTTTTGGACATTCCAAATATTTATTTTTTTAATTGAAAAATCGGAGATATAAAAGACTATTCTAGATAATAATATACGTGTATATATACTATAGGCGTGTAGGGATTTTAATGCGAATTAGCATACTAATAAAGGTAGCGTCATTACGCCTATTCGATAAAATGCATTAATTGATACATTATATGATTTTGAAAAAGCACTTCTAAGAATACAATAAAATGTGCAAAAGCTAAACAATGCACTTCATTGAGTAGGCAAAATGGAACAAATTTGTTATTACTTAGTAAATATTAATCAAGTGGCTATACTTTCCCGCACCCCCGGTTGAGAACCACTGATTTAGAGTCTCGTTTTTTCTTTACATAATTTACCTGACAATTCAACAATCACATAATTTTTCAAATTAGTAGGGGGAGTAGAGAGGGTGGCGTAACCTTAATTTTTCTACTGGCTACGCCTCTGCAAATTTGCTTCATTCCGCCTAAAATGTTACATTATACTTGTATTAATTTAAGTAATATACGCATGGCAATATGACAGTAGACTCTCATTCATAAGAACACGGATTAGTCGTAACTCAGGATAATGAGTGCACTTTTGAAATCCCATGTATAATAAAATACTTACGAATTACTCCGATTCCTACGAATTCCGGATAAGACGTACAAATTTCGACGGTCCCCTGGTGTATGTACTAACCAGAGTCGACTGTATTACAATAATGTAGTTTATGAATCATAGCTAATGGATGTTTATATTTGTTTCAAATTTCTCTGATAAATTTACAATGTTCAGCATTATAAGCTACTACTACTACATTACGTGGTAACTTACGTTCTCCATGGGAGTTCGAAAGGAATTTAGAATAATCCCGGCGACTACTTTTGAAAAGCCTGCTCCGAGAAAAATTGCAATTTTTAGAAGGATCTTCATTATGCCAAGAAGAGATATGCTACAGCCTTGATATAACCTTTTGGATATTAGGAATACTTAGTTTCATTATCAATCTCAGTTGATTATTGCGATCTTAATTGATTCAATTGCCTCCCTATGAAAGTTTGTCATTTTTAGAATGTACCAACGCAATATTATTGAAAAGATTATGCTTTAAATGTTTAAATTAAGCGGAGTATTTGGAGTATACTGTAAATTGAAATACACGCATGTATTAACGATATTTTATATATTAAAACGCTAGGATTTTTTTTTGTTTGACCAAATTGATCGAAGAATTGGCAAGTCGTCGAGATTTGAAAATTGCCATGTAGGTATCAATTGATATGACTATGATTAATTTATAATAAGCGAATTTTACTCCTCTGCATAAAAATGGAAAACAATTTTTCACACTTTTTCTATACAATGTATATGACTACACCTTCACAATAGGAATCATTTACGACACGACAATAGACTATCATTTATATTCAAACTTCAACGCCAAAACATATGTTAGATATCTCAATTTTATTAGTGTAGAGCATTAAAAAGGTTATCTGCATATTTCCTTTTACAGTACCCGAACAAAAGTATTCGATCACCACGAAAACTTTTATACAAGTAGTATTGAAATAGAACTATTCACAGATGAATATGTTTTCAAACTGAAGAAATACTCTATTTTTGATTTCAAATTCGTAATCTCATATTCGAATTAATCAGAATTGAGAGCCGCCTCAACTCAATTACTAACTCCAAAGTTTATACCTTTGATACCTGATGTACTTGCCCCAAGTCACTGCCTTTATATATGATGGCTATTAGTGACACAAAGTTGCACAAGTTGATAATTTTCTACATTAGAACGAGTATTTTTGATGAAGGTTCAAAAATGAGTAATTTGGATGTATAGTTTACGATTTAAAATAAAAAATAGAACATTTCTTACAGTTTCGAGGTGGTCGAATACTTTAGTTCGGGTACTGTACAGGGTGGCTTTTAAGTTCTGTCCCAAGCTTCATTAGGTATAAAATCTCTTATACTCAAACAATCTTAGTTATTATGGTCTTTAAAGATTGTAATTCAAATATCCTCAATGATTTTAAAAGATTTTTCGAGTCTAAAACCTAGAACTGTGTTTTCTATGGTGTGTTTTGTGGAGAAAATATGTGTCCTGGCCGCAGCGAAATTCGAGAATCAGGGTCACTGCTTCTGTAAAAAAATGTCTCTATAATCAATGTTCCATGACGATTTAGCACCAGATACCTATCATTCACCATGAAAATATTTCACAAATCCATTGAATTCATTATCAGAAACGAGATAAAGTTATTATTTCACGAGTTCAAATTACAATTTGCAAAATTACCCATAATGGCATTTTTTTTCACATCAAAAAATATGATCCAAATGGTTGTCAATATATACTGATCTAAACGTCTTATATTTCTACAAATTGAGAGTGTTGGAGGAAAATGTGAGGGCTAATTTGTCCTAGAATTTGAAAACTCGAGAAAGATAATTTGAAAAGCAGTGGGCCCTGATTCTCGAAATTTTCTACGCGCCAGGACACATATTTTCTCCACAAAACTCTCCATACAAAACACAGTTCTAGGTCTTAGACTCGAAAAATCTTTAAAATCGTTAAGAATATTTGAATTATAATCTCTAAAGACCATAATAACTAAGATTGTTTAAGTACAAGAAATTTTATGCGTAATCAAGCTTGGGAAAGAACTTAAAAGCCACCCACCTTGTATATACAGTTGAAACCGGGTTTTTTTGACACCACATTTGCACGAAAAAATGTCAAAAAAACCCGATTGTCAAAAAAACCCAGTGTTGCGCATTGCACAACGAAGAAAATATATTTTAGATGTCATAGTAAGAATTATTAAGTATGTAAAGGTTAATTTCTTGACTCCGTAGTCCTTGGCAATTACCGTCAGAGGGTGACCCTTGTTGAGACGCAGGACTATCTCGTGCCTTTCCGTCAGTGTCAGACGTTTCTGTTTTGTTATGGATGTCATGAACTAATTGCTGAAAATTGGGTGTCAAAAAAACACGGTGTCAACTGTACATAAAACTCAGATTTTTACACCAACAATTGTCAAAAAATACCGATTTTCAAAAAAAACCGATGGAAATTCTATAGTAGAAACATGAAAAAAACAATCTGCAGCAAAATATGTCAAAAAAATACGATTGTCAAAAAAACCCAGTGTAAAAAAAATCCGGTTTCGACTGTACTACATATTTTCACACCATTTGAAGAATTTTGAAAAATATACTAGAGACTAGTAGCTTCCAAAGTTGACATCGGGTCTTTAGAGGTGTAGAGCTTGAATATTGTATTTTTCGATCAATATAATAAATTATTTGTCTACTTTTTACATTAGATACATAAACTAAACAAATTCCAAAATTATGCTAGAAACTCGCTTCCAGCGGTTGACGTGGGGTTTTGATTCCGAATATCGTGTTTTCGAATCTATATACACTGCTTGAACAAAAATATTCGTACTCCTTGAATATTAAGAAATTTTGCCCCCACATACTAGTCGTATATTCAAATTACTCAAAGTGAAATTACTCAATCCAATGTAGGGTACTTGTAATAAACACTCTTAACGTCTAAATGTAATGAAGTTCCAACTTCAGTATGTGTCTGCATGCCTCCTAAGTCTACGTAAGGTGACTCTCGTAAGTATAACTGAAATGAATTCCTAACTTCAGTTTTTGTCTGCATGCTGTTTGATTTCTTCACGGCTTGCATTCTGTTGCTCATGCTTTCTACAAGTTGAGTTAGTGTCGATGATTGGATGTTGACCCATTCTTCCAAAAGGATATCTTCCAAGTCCTTTAGATTTTTTGGCAATGATTATCTTGCACCGATTTTTCTTTGTAAAATTCCCAGAGTGTCTCGATCGGATTTATGTCTGGACTTTGCGGGGGCCAGTCCATTACAAACGCACCGTTCCGATCGAACCAATTTCTGGATTGATTTGCTCGATGAGCGAGTGCATTGTGCTGTTGGAAGATACAATTTCGCGAATATAACTTGACGAATTTAGTCTACCATTGACTGTGTAACAAGGGCCCAGTTGATCACCACAAAAACAGCCCCAAATCTTCTAATGATAAAGATGCTAAACTCTAAATCAAGAGTAGAATGTGAAAAAAATGAAAATTACTGTGAGTACGACAATTACGTACTAAACATTTGAATTCAAAACATTCTAGACAGTGAAAACTAAATGTACTATAGACATAGGCATTATTATGCACCTAGAATAAAACAGTTTGGTCTAGTAAGAACCATAACATTTCGCTTTTACAAGATCAAGGGGTGAGCTTACAATTCTTGCGATTTACAAACAAATCCTCAAGAATTGACATTTCTCTGAATTCAGAGAAACTGAGATATTGAGTGAAGATAAATGGAAAACAATATATGTCTTCAAAATAGTATTTTCTATTCATGATGGAACCTAAAAAGTATTAGAAAGCATGCGCACAAAAATATAAAAATAAAATGCTTTACAAATGTAAGAGGTATTTGTAAATGTATGAATACTTTTGTTCAAGCAGTGTAATATTTTTGTTTACTTTTAAATACAATAGATACATAAAGTTAACAAATTCTGAAAATAGGCTAGATATTATATTCCAACGTTGACATGGGATTTTTAGTCGTGTAGATTTAGAATTCTTTTTATTATGGACCAAACCTTTCTTCTCCAGTTCTGAATTCATTATTCACCGTAGATGAATGATCTTTTTAGTAGTAAATTATAATCAAAATCAACCGTATTTGGTAGAACGCAGGGCAACTCTGCGGACATGCAGGAAATGTCCTTAAGTCGAGCAGCGCAAGCAAGCGAAGCTTATACATTATAATTTAATGATTTTGAATTAACAATCATTCGTATTTTTGTGTCAGATATTATATTTGAATCCCAATATGCTGATGTTGATTATCTAACAAAACGATTTTAATTGTGAAATTATCACAAAAGGGATTTGCTTCAGTCAATTTTGAAAGAATCATACATTATTCATGTATTCATGGTTATAGTTAAAAATGATATTTACCCAACAAAAAGATATACAATTTATTCAGTGATTATATCAATACTGCATTAGTTACTCCTCATTTCAATGAGGAATATCTTAACAATTCTAGTGGCTTGAATTTCAAAATTTATTTGTTATAGTGCATCAAATATATCGTTGTCTGGTCAACAGTATTTTTATTCAATAAAAGATATCGGATCCCAGCATAGGCACCAAGTGTGGGTACTTGTGGGGGCAGCCCCCCCAGGTTTGGAGCGTGTGGAGGGCCGTGGTGCTGGGCAATGGAGCAGTGGAGGAAGCTGTGGTACGGTAGGACTGCACAGAAACTTATAGGTTACAACTAGGTTACAACTAAATTTTGTTAATTGAGTCTAAATATCTATCCCAATCACATTTTTCTTCCATTATAGTCAGAGATTTTATTTCCCTAGATAACAACAATGGCTATATATCGATATTTGAGCATCTAAGATTCAAAAAAATTTCTGGGGGTCAAACTCCCACAGGTTTATTCCATTTTCCAAAACTTGGCACCTATGGATCCCAGGAATATTAAATGAATCGACATTAAAATACTCTTTCTTATCGAAGACACAGCTATATAAATTTAAGTCATATTGTGATTTACTATTATAAATCAACTACAGAATATAGATTTAATAAATGCAAATTTTAATCATGAATTCGAATTTTGAAACTTGGTACTTTGAAATCCAAATTGGGAGTTATTTGATGCTATTATTTAAATTTTAATATTAATTGTCTAATGCATAGTAAGTCGAGTTCATTTCTATGCTAGATGGGTGTTAGATTTCATTTTTCAGACTATTTTGATTAAATCAAATGGTTTTATTCTAATTAAGAAATTTAAAATTGATTGTGTCAGAACCTTTGTGGCACCGTTTATATTATTACAATAAGTTAAAAGTACACTTTCTCAATCTGAATTACTGGCTTTATTATTGTTTCTTTTTACTTTATTTATTTCCTTCTTTTATTTAGAGATTTGATTCAATCTATAAATTTTGGTAATAATGATGAAGTTTTTCGGTGGTGTAGTACATCAGTCCCATTTGATTATCATGGATATTCCACAAATCAAGTATGCTTTTATTTTACTTTTCATTGATATCCTTTTAGCTATTTTTGGAAGTAATTCTTGCTGGTCAATCGCATTTTCATTTATTTTTTATGGGAAACTTAAGATAAATAAAATTTATTCAATCCAGTTAATTATTATTAGTCCAGAATAACTTTTTTAAAATTTAAACCCCAAAAATCTGAACAAGTCCTTAATATCACTGAAGCTATTCAAAGGCATCCTTGAAAACATATCAAATGTCGGAAATTCCAATTCCTAACACATTTATTTTTTTAATTACTTAGAATTGGTGATATCAGCCAATTATAGATATTCTATGCAATTAAAATGTCAGGTAAGCCTCGCTATGTATGCATAGAAGAAAAAAAGATTTTTCAATTCGGACCATTCATTCAATAGTTATTACCAAATAATCACCCAGTACGGACAAAATCTCCCGATTAGGCGATCCGTTGAAATACCATAACTTTAAAGCTATAAGTGTTTAGCGATTAAAATGGAAAAATCAGCAAGCAGTTTTCTATACCTTGATAATATTATATTTAGAACTAAAACTATTTTAAAACTTTTTTTATATTGATTATGAAAAAGCCGTTGTCAAATGCCCAAAATCAACGAAATTAGCGAATATTTTTTAAATTTTCAATAAAATATTTTTCTGAATCGGGTCAAAAACAATGTCTACAGTTTGAAAATGTACTATTGCATTTGATTATTGATATTAATTCTCATTATTATTGAATTTGATGTTAAAATCCACATTTTATGGTGAATATATGATGTAATTTTCGTCAAAGATTGATATAAGTAATTTGCTATACTTTTTATACTGCAAACCATGATCCTGGTTACTATAATACAACCTGAGATCCAGTACATTCGCTTTCATTTGATATTTAATTTTCCAATATATATAAGCAGCCCTCGCTGTTCACGTAGTATTTAACTTTTCTCGAATATTCTCGGTTATATTGAACTTTATAAAACAGCAATAGCATTACAGCTATTTTGAATACTTAAAAATATGATCATTTTTGCGATATTATTAATAATCTCATAATTTAGCTGCGTCTTAAATCTAGGAACATAAACCCTGCTGTTTCCACTAGTAACTATTATTTCGCTGTTCCTGGTAATTCTCGTATTCGAAAACATCGACATTTGCCATGATTGTAAAGAACACGATTTCTCCCCTCTACCGTTAAGAATTTGGACTTAATAATTTACGAAGTTTCACTGAATTGGCATCGTCTCTTAAGGTTGGTGTTTCCTTCCAGAACTAACTTTAAAAGTTTTCATTATTTTCTCCTGAAATTTTTTGTGGAAACTATTCTCGATGAGTTATCTGTAAAAATACACTTTTCGGGAGCCCAAGAAGTAAGAGAAAAATTGTTTTTTTCCCAAATGACCTAATTTATAGAGGACATTCAAGGAAACTTCAATGCCTTATGCCTCTTTTGCTCAATTATTCTTACACAAAATGGTTGAATAAAGAAAATAATAGGAATAGAATTTTCAATTTTAACCCAAATAACTTTTTCTTTCAAATTTCGTTTATACAAAATTTAGAGGCAGATTTTCGTAAGGAAAAATATTTTAACTTTTTTCTAAAGTAGAATATCAAAAATCTGTCTCTATCATTTTGTTCTACGTGACGAGATCTTTCTAAAACCGTCGAGTTTTTAACTCTACGACCTTTGTAACTAGAGATTCCTCCTTTGTAAAATTGATTTTTTAAGTGCTAAAAACAGGCTACAAAGCAATTTTCTTCGGAAAGGCTTGATTTCCATTTGTTTTTACGGTATTCTGATAATATAAAACATCAAAACATCCTCAATCAACAACTTGTAGTAGTACTTAACTTCAAAATATGACATATCAAATATTTTCACATCATGACACCTTCAAAAGTGTAAAAAGTTGACAGTTATCACTGGGGGCCCAAAAATGACCATGTCCGATAGTTTCCGCCGAAATCCCATACCTATAACTTTATTTGACTATGCCAGGTCGTTATTTTAATACTGAATTCGTACTTAGCACTAAATTTCCAGCAATTTGATATATATATTGACCATATTTGGAAATATTTGTGGTTGCCTTTTCCTAGCAACGGTCAGGAATGTTAAAAAATTCCTGGCCGTTGCTAGGCACGGTCAAACAAAAATGTTTCCAAATATGGTCAATATATATATCAAATTGCTGGAAATCTAGTGCTGAGCATGAATTCAGCATTAAAAAGATGATCTAGCACTGTTTAAAGAAGTTAGAGCTGTGGGACATTTCGCATTTAAAATGTGTCGTTTTTAGAGCGACACCAGGTGATACAAGTGGCTCAAAGTGGCGAAATATTGGGGCTGGACTTAATCGGGATTATTGTTTAGAACCCTTATAAGGATCTAAAAATGATAAAAAAGCAATTTGGGCACATTTTTAATAAAAAACAAGTTTCGCATGGGAAACACCAACCTTAACTACTTTGAGGCCATCATGCACGATGCAACCTTTTTTAATGCAAGAAATTTGTACTAGCATCCAAAGAATTATCTAGGAGCGCGAGACGCTCCTTTAGGCGTATAATTCTAAGCCCTAAAGTGTTTAGGAGCGAGAAAATTTAGAATATTAGCCAATTTACCCACTATTATAATGTTATTTATCGATTTAGGCGTATGAAAATTTATGGGTTTAAGAATAGGAGCGTATCTCTGGAAGGCTGTATAATGCCCTGCTGGCATCTATGTGGGAGTTTTGTAAGCAATTTTTACATCATGTGTGTTGAAATATTACATGCGGCTTTGTTTTCAACGTATATGGTGACTTGAGATTCAGAATGAATTGTTCTGTTGAAAATTATAATTTTTTAATGCATCTTAATCAATAAATGGTAGTAATATATGTGCATAATATTGTAATATCATGGGGAAACGGGAGGAGGTCGGAAAATAGAAATTCCACCTTACATTTCTCAACCATAAATGCATTTTGTATTCAAATAATCGTATCAACAAGCGCGCTTCGCTTGCTTACGCTGTACGGCTTGCGGACACTTTGTGTCCGCCGGTGGAGCCCTTTGAGACGTCAATTAATTATAACGGGTATGACATCTCTAAATACGTCTGTCGTACTGTTTTAATCGATATCGCACGGAAAATCACCAAATTCATCAGTTTTAAAAATTTTGTTTTGTACTGATGACGTCATAAAAGAGTGAGGAGTAATTATATTTTGATGATATCATAGGTGAGATATATTAATATAAACAGTCTATTTAAATTTCATCCTTCTATCACTTAAAACGGCTGAATTATGGTCGAAAAACTGAAATTTCTAATTCTAAAAAGGTGACAATGACGTCCTAATTTCATGATGAGTCGACATTTCCGTCTGATCTCAGAACTTAGTGGAGCCATAGTCAAAATACTCCAACATGCCAAAAATCAGCTTTCTGTACCTCGCAGTTTCTTCAATCACGTCGATACAGATATACGTATATCTTTACTATTAAAACTCGGTTAATGTGTATATTTGTTTGTATATTTTTATATTTCTGTAACGAATTGATTGAAGAAACTCCCAGACACAGAAAGCTGATCTTTTGCATGTAGGAGTCTTTTGCTATGTCTCCACTAAGTTCTGAGCTCAGATGAAAATGTCAACTCATCATGGAATTATGACGTATTGTCACCTTTTTTATAATTAGAAATTTCAGTTTTTCGACTATAACTCAGTCATTTTAGGTGATAGAAGGCTGAAATTTTAACAGAATGTGTATATTAATATTCCTCACATGTGATACAACTATAATCAAAAATGATGACTCATCACTCTGTTATCACGTCATCATTACGCATCAAAATTTTCTAAATTGGCTAATTTAGTGATTTTTCGTGCGATATCGATTATAACAGCAGGACAGACGTATTTAGAGATGTCATCCTCTATATGATTAATCAATGGTTGGACATGAGAATATATATATATATATATATATATATACTTGTATATATATATATCTGTAACGAATTGATTGAAGAAACTGTCAGGCCCAGAAAGCTGATTTTTGGCATGTGGGAGTCTTTTGGCTATGGCTCCAGTAAGTTCTGAGCTCAGACAAAAATGTCGACTCATCATGGAATTATGACGTCATTGTCACATTTTTAAAAGTTAAGCAATACAGTTATTCAAGCATAACTCAGCCATTATAGGAGATAGAATGCTGAAATTTTAATAGAATCTGTATACTAACATGCGTTACATATGATGCAACTATCACCAAAAAATGATGACTCATCACTTTGTTATGATGTTATCATTACTCATCAAATTTTAAAATTGACAAATTTGGTGATTATTCGAGTGATATCGATTTTAAAACTAAGATGGACACATTTAGATATGATATCTCCCGTTTAATTAACCAATGTCACCTCCAGGCGACCGAAGGGAGCCTCCGGCGGGCACTTTGTGTCCGCCAGCCGCGCAGCGCATGCAAGCGAATATATATCTGTAACGAATTGATTGAAGAAACTGTCGGGCGCAGAAGGCTGATTTTTGGCATGTGGGAGTCTTTTGGCTATGGCTCCAGTAAGTTCTGAGCTCAGAGGAAAATGTCTACTCATCATGGAATTATGACGTCATTGTCACATTTTAAAAAGTTAAGCAACACAGTTATTCGGGCATAACTCAGCCATTAAAGGAGATAGAAGGCTGAAATTTTAATAGGATCTGTATCCTAACACGTCTCACATATGATGCAGCTATCATCAAAAAATGATGACTCATCACTTTACTATGACGTCATCATTACTAATCAAAATTTTTAAAATTGACAAATTTGGTGTTTTTTTGAGTGATATCGTTTTAAAACTAAGATGGACCATAGCCTACTACATACAGGATATCTATTTAATAATATCACTAAGATAGACATATTTAGAAAAGTTATTTCCTTTATAATTAACCAATGTTGCCCAAGGCGACCGAAGGGAGCCTCTCGCGGACACAAAGTGCCCGCCAGTCGCGAAGCGCAAGCAAGCGAAGCACGCTTATATATATACTTAGGTCATTTCAAAAGTACTGATCACTATTGATTTTTGACAGCTAGTGGTTATCGAATGTACCAATTAATATAATCCAGATAGCATTACCCATTCTCTCCTAATATCTAAAAGAATTTTTAAGATAACATAAGTATTTTTCTTATAATCATCATTTCAATCTCGTCAGTTTTGGCTACTTATACATTTATGGCTTCAAAATCGTCTATTATTGAGCAAGAGCAAAGGGCGTATATCAAGTTTCGATCACTGCTAAAAGATTCGAACAGGAATATCCACAATGATCTCGTGGAAGTTTGTGGAGATCAAACACTAGATTATTCCACGGTTAGAAGATGGGCTCGACTATTTAGAGAGTGAAGAGGCAGCATTGAAGATGTGCCTCGGACTGGTAGGCCTAAATCTGCAACCGGTGAACCCTCAATTGAGTTGGTTGGTGAATTTCTTCGAAATGACCCTTGTTGATCTATTGAAGAGCTTTCTAAGTATACGGATATCTTAACGGGAAATATTTATCACATTCTGAATGAAGGTCTCTGAGTAAGGAAGGTTTGCGCTCGGTGGGTGCCGTATTTGCTGTCAGAGGCCCGGATGAAACAGAGGGTAGAATGTTGTGAAAATCTTCTACATTACGAAAAATTTGATGCAAGGCGACTCTATGAGATAGTAACCATAGATTAAACTTGGATTTACTATTCACAACCTAAATCCAAGGAAAAATCTAAGTGTTGGCTGCATCCCGGCGAACCCCGACCTAAAAGACCGCGTCCAGATTTCCGTGCCAAGAAGGTAATATACGCAATTGCGTTTGACGCCTACGGTTCAGTTGCTCAGGTTTGCGTTCCGAAGGGCCAGAATGTTACTGGAGACTTTTATTGCACTCATGTGCTCGCAGAAGTCAGTAAACACTACACAGAGCGTCGGCCGAGAACTGGTCCTCGTGGAATAAAACTTCTGCATGATAATGCCAGTAGCCATAAAACTAAACAAGTCACCGCATACATCAAGGATATAGGGATGAAAACACTGAATCACCCTCCCTATTCCCCTGACCTAAGCCCTTGTGACTTCTGGTTGTTTTAAAGCTGAAATGTCATCTCTCTGATAAGGAGTTCACTAGCCGAAAGGAGATCGGACTAGACCAGACCCAAATACCTCAATACAAGGTTTTTGGATCCATTGCTTATACAAGAAGTGCTCTTATTGCAATTTTAGCCCTAAACCGGAAGATGCCATTATAAATCTGCACTTGAGAAGCCTACCTTACGCAACCACTAAATCATGTGAACTTTTGGTGATCAAAGTAAACTATTTGAAGGGTAATCATTTAAAGATTCAAGCTTTTTATCTTTTTGACACACTCTAATATGTATATAGCGAATCCTACTTGGCATTTTAATGGCATAGAATATCTATAATTAGCTGATATAACAAATTCAAAGTAATTCCAAAGAGAATTGTAACAAGGATTTTTTCGTTTTTCGCTAGCACATCCTAATAGTAAACCCCTATTCAAAATTTTTTTTGGACATGACATGAATACAAGTGCTTCTAAAATCGATTCATAGATACTCTATCATATTTGCCACCTCTTATAAGACCAAAAGAAAGTTAAAATGACAAAAACTGTAAATTGTTTATTGGATCTGGAAAAAAGTACTGGTTGTTCATACATATCGAAAATCGAGTGATCCTGTTATAAGATATCGAAAATCGAGTGATCCTATGTTCACCACATAATGATATGGATCAACTCTTGAAACCTTCAATCTCAAAACAATTTTGACTTTTTTTATTTTAAATATGGACAATTTTGAAATGTTAAAGTTTAAAAGTTACGAACAAAGCAAAATGAGCTATTATGAATAAATAAGAGCATTCACATGCATTTCTTCGCATTTATACTCATGATTTAGATATATTCCAGCCAAATTCCCCCCTCAAGATGTGAAAATGGCATGTAGGTGTTAAATGATATGACTACGATGAAGTTCTAAGATCTAAGCGAAATGTTCGCACCTCTGCAAAAAAATGGAAACAATTTTTCACACCTTTTCTATACAAAATAAATGACTACACTATTACAATAGAAACCATTGTACGACACTACAATATTTCGTTATTGTTATCAATACTTCAAAGCCACAACTTATGTTTGAATTTAATGGAAGGATCAGTTTTAATCTAAACAAGCGCACTTCGCTTGCTTGCGCTGCGCAGCTGGCGAACACTTTGTGTCCACCGGTGGCTCTCTTCGGTCGCCTGGGGTCACATTGGTTAATTATAAGGGAGATAGCATCTCTGAATACGTCTATCATAATGCTATAATCGATATCGCACGAAAAATCGCCAAATTTGTCAATTCTTAAAATTTTGATGAGTAATGATGGCGTCATAACAAAGTGATGAGTCATTATTTTTTGATGATAGTTGCATCATATGTGAGATATGTTAGTATACATATTCTATTAAAATATCAGCCTTCTATCTCCTATAATGGCTGAGTTATGCTCGAATAACTATGTTGCTTAACTTTTTAAAATGTGACAATTACGTCATAATTCCATGATGAGTCGACATTTTGCTCTGAGCTCAGAACTTACTGGAGCCATAGCCAAAAGACTCCCACATGCCAAAAATAAGCTTTCTGCGACTGGCAGTTTCTTCAATCAATTCGTTACAGATAAATATACTATATATATGTATGGACATACACATTAATCGAGTTTTAATAGTAAGGATTTGCATATAAATGAAATACGGGACCCCTAATAACTTTCGAAGGTAGTTTCCTGAACGGATGCACTTAAATCGGATGTAAGAACTGCGATTATTGTCCAATCACAGCAATTCTATATGTAAATCGAAAGCTGATTGCATGAACTAGTCCTCAAATGACCTAAGTAATGCCCTTATCATATCTCGTCTTAATTATTGTAACAGTATCTTGTATGTTTCCCCCTCAACCAGGGGCACCGAACTTTTCGAAATCTAAGGACAATTTCGGGGTTCGAGGGGGGCTCAGCCCTAATTTTTGTACTGCGTCTATGGGCCATCTTCGAATCCAGGGGGGGCTCGAGCCCCCCAGCCCTCCCCGTGTTCGGCGCATATGCCCTCAACCCTCCTAGCTTGACTCCAACTAGTCCTAAACAGTGCGGCCAGACTTATCTCCACTGTCTCTCGTGCCTTCCCGAAATCTCTTCTTATCATCCTCTCCTCCTCAACTCACAAAGCTATCCATTCCCTCGCTCCAGATTATACCATCCAACTTATATAGGTTAAAACATCCAATAACACTCTACGAATATCTAATGTCATCTTCCTTTAATATCCCACTATCAAAACTTCCAAAACCCTGGGTGATCGTGCGTTTACTTTTCCGGCACCTTTTGAGTAGAATCTTCTCCCCCGATCATTCTGAATACCCCTTCAATCTCCCTCATCAAAAGATACTAAAATTCATCTTTTCAGCATTGCACACCCCACAGCCACTAAAACACTTAATATAACGTGTTAAACTAATTTCAATGCACACATATATACATGCCCGACTCTACCTGGCATCGTCGGTTATGGTCCGGATAGGCCCGGAGAGCCTACCTGGCTAGGTACAAGCTTACCCGATACATTTCCAAAGTCCTAGAACCGTGTATCATGCATTTTAACTACTGTATCCACTAAAACATAGCAACAGACATCATGACGGAGGAGCGGATAAAGCAGAAAGGTGGAGCGGAAAAGAGGAGAGAGAAGCTGGCCAATGAGGCCAAGAACAAAGATGCCAACGATCAGATGCGTGCACTCATGTCCCAATGCATGAAGAAGCCCGCGGCGAGGCGACTGTCTGGCGCGGAGAAGCCTGTATCCAAGCAGCCTGCGTTCGCTAGCGGCGGGGATGAGGCTCCACAGTATCGTCACTATCATGGCACCGAGGATCTGCAGCAGAGGACCCCGCTTCCCGAGTACCGCACCGTGGACGTCTAATGAGGAAGAGCAGAACCTGCTCCGCCGCAGGGTGCTGAAGGTGTTGACGAAACCTTCCCGCGGCAGCAAGTTCAACTATGCTTGGTGTAAGAAGTTTGCCTGGCTGTACTACGATGAATAAAGGGCAAAGCCTTATGCAAGTGCTGCGTGAAGGCCCATAAGATCAACAAGCTCACTGAGGGAGTAGACAACTTCGCCCTAGTAACCGGAAACAAGGGTACGTGGGCGAGCCACGACAGTCTTCCGGTCACAAGGAGGCGCTGCACGCCTACGAGGTGAGGCCGAACGCCCTCCACAAACTGCAGGCAACTGGTGTGCTCGAGGCGCGCGCTGCTGTCTCTGCTGGACATGTGCATACGGTCCTTCGCCAGAACATTCCGATGCGCAAACAGAAGGAAACTTCCAGCAACTGCTTGGATATCTGTGCCGCCACGAAGACAACATGAAATGGTGGACGTCGAGAAGCCACAAAGCGAAGTTCACAAGTGTGGAGATTCTAAACGAGATGTGCGAGCTGATCGGAATGCTGTGAACTATGTGGGTCAAACTCTGGATGGTGCAGCCGCCATGGTGGGCAGATTATCGGGTGTGAAAACTCGTATCAAGGCTAAGCAGGGTTGTTTTGATTTAAATCATTTGATTTAAATCATTGATTTAAATCATGATTTAAATCACTTAAAAAAATCAAAATCCTGTTATTTGATTTTTTTGGAATATATTTCCTTTTAGAAATTTCTTCAATGTTTCTTATTTGATAAAAGTGTGATGGCTTTTGTACATTAAAAAGTTAGGAATAGATTAGGTATAGCTAAAGCAGGAAAATTAGTATTTATATACAAGCTGCTGAATACTCATAAATAATTTCTTCTAGTTCTACGTACATTAATACATACTCTAATTTTTTCGCTTTCTTCATTAATATTTATTCTAATTTTTCGTTTTCTTTCATTAAAACATTCTATTATACGTAGATAATGTTAAATTTATTCTAGAATTCTACTTGATTATGAGTAGATAAAAATAAACAGAAGACTAAATGAATTCATAGATAAAAATATATAAAAATCTAATTTAAATCAAAAAATCTGATTTAAATCAAATAAATCTGATTTAAATCAAATAAATCATGATTTTTGATTTTTTTAAAAGAATCATGATTTTTTTCCAACCCTGGCCCTGGCTAAGTACCCAGAGCCCTGTTCATCTATTGTGCTGGCCATGCTCTCAACCCAGTGATCAGGCACACTATCGACGACATTCCAGCCTGTAAGCCTTCCATGGCTGTGGTTGGCAGCATAGCTCGGCACGTGAAGCGCTCGAAGGGATGGACTGAGTTTCAGAAGGATAAACAGAGAGAGAGGGAAGCCGTTGCGCAACCGAACAGAGACCAACCGAATCGGAGCAGAGCGAATCAGATGACTTTGATTACGAGAATGGGTGGATTCGGGTGTGTATTGGACCTGATCGGCGGTTCGAAGGGAAGAGAGCAACACCAAAGCCCCAAAGAAGCCGAAACTGCCGACAATCAAACTTCTGAGCGAGACACGCTGGCTATGCAATGGCGTGGCGGTGGACAACATCCCGAAGAACTATAAGCTGCTGCTGGTGGAATACTTTGCGTCAAAGGCTGGAGTCTACTTCGACGGGCCAAATCCGCGGAGGTGAATGTGTCGTTCGACGAGAAGACCGACCCGCGCTCTGGTGAGTCTGGTCTCAAACCTGCGAAGGCCCGCGAGTTTGTCAACCAGCTGGACAACATCGCAACTTCTACACCCTGCGTGTCCTTAGCGGTGTGCACGGCGTTATTTCTGTGCCGCACCGGCTCATGCAGTCTCAGAACATATCAATCATCGACGTGCGCGACTTGATTGCGGGTACCAAAGCTGAGCTCAAGAAGAAGGCTGACGACTGGACGACGCTCGTCAACTTCTACGAATCCACCAAGGACCTAGCTGAAGGAATGGACCCCCATGGAGTCTCCTAAGCTCGAGCGTGCTTCGCGTAGGGGACTCAAGAACCGGTACGTCACGAGCAGAGGGAGCAACTGCTGCTGGTGCAGTACGTAGCTTCCATTCACAAGAAGCTACTGCTGGGTTGCGTCGGATGGATCGAGAACAAGAACAACATAGAGGACCCGGTGATGGTCAGCCATATGGAGAAGGCTCTCACAACCGCTGAGGATGTCGACGAATCTCTAGTCGCGCTACACGGGAATATCAACTGAGACATGTTCAAGGCCAAACGCACTGTTATTCTCGCAAAGTGTGAAGCTGACTCAGGCGATGGCACGCTAATGCTGGAGAAGGTGCGACAAGTCATGCGTGGTGTGCTGGGTCGGGAGCTTCTAGAGTACCGCAAACTCCTGGTGATCATCCTATCACTCCCATCCACTGTGTGCTCTGCGGAGCGTTCATACAGCGTTCTGTTCCGCATCAAGTCCAAGCTGTGAACGACCATGCGACAGACTGGAATGAACCCCTGTACCGTGTGCCACCTGAACAAGAAGTTCACAAATCAGTTAGACTTAGAGTCTATCGCTGACGAGTTCATTCGGACTCGTGAGGGACGCTCGAACATATGCGCAACAAGCGAGTAGGTGGCTCACTAGGGAGTTTCCCATCTTGGGAAACCACTATCGCAATACAGTAGAGTAGATTATGATAATAGTCGATTTCTATAGAGTTTTAGTTATGTTAGTGAATTGTGAGTGTGATATTTATTTATGCCGTGAATGTAGCGGCCCCGGAATCGATTGGGCCGACCCCGGAGCCTTCGAGCCGGGTAGCCTGAAGGGCTGGTGGGCCCATTTCCGACGTCTATGGGTCCTTGTAAACTAGCATCCTCAATTATCATGCTATAGTAAGACCACTCCAAAAAGTGATACGGCTTTCACATACCCGACTAACCTGTTGTTTCGCCCTTGTATAGTATATATACGTATGTACATACTACACAGTCAGTCTGTCTCATAGGTATTACATTGATGACAGCAAAAAATTATACTTTGACACCCTTATCGTGGCACCCACACCCATATATGCTGTGTAACAACTCTTCATACATTAAGCATATACAAATTGAATGTTTTAAACTAAAACATAATTTTGCAAAGAAAAATATCATCCTAACTCACCCCGGTTTTCGAACAAGCGCCCGGTTTCCGAGAGTAATTTGTATAGAACTTTACCATATTTTCCGGATGCGCCTCGGTTTGTGGTCTGCCTCGTTTTTGAAATGTGACTGTAATTTGAAATTAAAAAATTTCTTACAGTACTATTTGTATCGAGTTTTTCGTGGTGGTCTAATACTTTTGTCGGGTAGTGTATCCTTAGTTAGGCATAACTTCTGCTCCAAGCTTTATTAGGCTTAAAATTTCTTATACTCAAACAATCTTAGTTATTATGGTCTTTAGAGATTGTAATTTGAATATTCTCAACGATTTTAAAATATTTTTCGAGTCTAAGACCTAGAACTGTGTTTTGTATGGGAAGTTTCGCGTTGAAAATATGTGTCCTGGCACGCAGCGAAAATCGAGAATCAGGGTCACTGCATCTGTAAAAGGTTGTCTCTATAATCGATGTTCCATGACGATTTAGCACCAGGTACATTTCATTCACCATGGAAAAATTTCACAAATCAATTGAATTCACTTGTTCAAATTAGGTACATTTTTTAAAATCACCAAAAATTCGCATCACTAAAGAATCTGATCCAAATGGTTCTCAATATATACTGATCTAAACATCATATAAACCTGTTAAAAAAGGTATGAATTATAATCTAGCTGGTATGATAGTGAGAATAGGAGAGTTTGCATGATCTAATGCTAAGTTTCTCACCCTGTGATCCTTTGACCAAAAGTGATCAAACTTTGTATACGTTGAAATTTTCTTCTATGTATTTTGTAAATTTTTGCAATTCGAAAACAAAATTTCTCCGAGCAGTAGCGATTTAGTGATTTAGTACGAAATTTTATGTTTTAGCACATTGTCTAAATACGTACTAGTTAACTGGGATATTATAGTTGGACATATATATAATTAATATCTGTCGATCAAATAATGTCCCACATTTTCTTTAAATGTGGGCAATTGTCGCCATGAGCCAGAAAATACCCAAGTTTACCTCCTCTTTTATCATGCAGTTATCATCCAGACACCGCATAGATGGACCATGATATCAAGTGAGTATCTTCTAGCACAGTGGGACTTATTTGAGCAATTCCTGTATCAGACTATACTCATTTCGTATCGCGTCGCAGTCGTCGGAATGTTTGGATGGCGACTGCATGACAAAGGTGGCATGCATACTGGGGGATATCCTTCTGATAATTTTCTAATTTTTATACCATCATTGATGATTCATTATCATCCGTTTGGTGATACCTAAAAACATTTTCCCCAAGTTCTCTAATATCTATCCCTTCTAGTTTTCAATTAATCCACTTTAATACTCGAGGTGTCAAAATTATGAACTTTTGGAGGAAAGCTTTTTGGGCAACATAGGAGAATATGTTTCCCATTTGAATTTGTCAAATATACTATATTTAAAAATTTTTAGCACATAACAACCAGAACATTATTTATAGTCATTCAATGTAGTGTTAGTTTTTTGTGAATATTATCTAAAGGTTTGTCGATAAATTCCAGAAATAAATATGTAGACACATTTCAGATATTGTACCAATGTATTTAGTTATTTGTCAAGATTTAACAAAATATAATCACTACAAACATTATATCCATTATTTAAATACAACTACAAATACGGTCAACTCCGCCTAGTCGGGTTAAATACGGCCTAGGATACCTTGTCCCGATTAAACGGAGTTTCATATTTTCATCGGTGTTATTTTAAGCAACATTTCTTAAGTGTGTGAAGTTGAGAATGTATTACCAAAAATATGATTTTAAATATTACGTATAAGAATATATTGCTACTTGCGATTATTTTCATGAATCTATATCTTTTTGTACCAATTGTTTGAACAAGTAGCGACCGAATTCATATTCTTCCACTTAAGAGATATGAAGATACACTAATTCATATAGTAGTACAATGTAATGTTTATAAAGAATAGTTAACCATGCACATTTTCGCTCTAAAGATTACGGTGAAGTATCCCTGAGCAAAATTTACTTTTTGGCCATCCCAAATTTATTTTGAGCGATCCCTCTGAAATCAGGGAGTATATTCCAGTTGAGACTCTAAGAAGAGAGATAAATGAAAACGTGGCCTTCCTCTCATCGGGGATATCATCGCAAGAAAGTTCTTTTTAACTATAACTTAGTATGCAATTTAGCTTCAAAAAAAGCTACCCTATCTACAATTTACAATTTGAGTTCCAATTAACCGATTTAGTCTTTGCTTCAATATATGGGAAACTTTCCGTTATGAAGACTTGTCCCAATTAAGCGGGGTTGACTATATATCTCTGAAATAAATCAAGTCAGGGCTCGATTTTTTCGCTCGCTCCCCTTGTTCTCAATATATTAAAATTAGGTTAAGATAAGGTTTTATAATGCAGTGAATAACACGAGAGTGCGAAAGGCATTTATGTTAATACTACATCGAAAGATAGTATTTACATAATAACATTTTAAATTTCGAATATAATCTACAGATTGGAATTTCCCACATACTAATTGAGGTCGATTTTCACTATAATTGCTTTGTAGAAAGACCGCCAATCTTTATGACATCTCGCCATTCCCAAGTTATTTTTGTAATCATCTATTTTGTGCTAGGTTATTCGTAGATAGACATATTTTGATGTACAATATTATAACACCCTCTTAAACGTGTCAATTTTTACATTATGGTTATTTATGTCAAGCTATCAAAGAATCCTGGTACACCTAGAAGTATTTTCAAAATAGAATAATTTGATTCAATAAACCTATATCCAGAATATTTGTTGCAATAATTTTAAGAATTTCTAAAACCCTGAAATCCAACTTTGAAGAGCCTCATTTTAATGGTGTTTAGGATTTTCCCGTATAAATGACCCTTAATTCCACTATCTCTCATCATGGGGCAATCCAACTTGCCCTAATTAGCATTTACTACCAGATCTATTAAAATCAAATTTGAATCTCAAGCCTTTAGAATTCCAAAATATTTCTTTAATTATCCAAGATTCTTACATAGATTTTGCCATGTTCAAATACTTATTTAATTAAAAGCGATCCAGATTTGCAATCTTTTTACTAATGGATCTCAAGCAGTGGCGGGGCGAGTGTGCCCCACCCGCGGTGGTGGACACTCAAATTCTAAAAAGAATAATCTAATTACGAATAGTCATAAACTTTCTGATAATTCCCCATTCTGCGACATAATGGAAACTATCAACAATGCAACGTATGAAGAAAACGAGTATCAAAAAAAATATTTTCATGAAAAGTGTGTCCTACCTTTATTTATGTACCGCACCAGTAGTACCGAGCCAGCGCTGCTTCTGATTTCAAGTAATAATATCTCATTCAATTTAGGTTGGGAGCATATTCAAATTAATTGGTTGACCTCCTTGGATGGGGAGCGCTCAATTTTATTAGGAAATTCTGAGCATTTTGCGAATTACCTTATTGCCAAATCAATGAATCCATTCTTTGCATTTTGTAACATCGCTAGCAGGATTCCTCGATTATATATTTCAATGATGATAACAGTTAAATTTATTGTCTAATAAATAATCCCAGTCTATTTTATCATAACAGTATAAATTATTAATCAATAGATTTGTAGTTGTATCATTTTATTGTTTAAAATATATTATAGTATTTTCTTTCACCATTACTCCAACATCACATGAATGAAGGAGACTCAGATGAGAATTCAAAAGATTATACACAAAAGATCTTCAAAGTTAAGGATGTTAATCTATCTTCCTGTATCAGATTACTTTGTGATATCTATCAAAACTGGATCGACGATTATCCAACAAAAACTCCACTCTTTTTGTTTCATTTGGTCCTAAAAAGCGTACGTATGTTTCTTATTTAATATATACGGTCGAGGTTATATGGTGAGATACAGTGTCAAGTTAGCAAATTATGTTAAATTGTGTTGCGAGTTTTTAGTGCAGCTCCTGTAGGGAGATGCTCTTATAGCATGGACGAAGTATCTCGTCCGTACGCGTGCTACTGCGAAATCTAACTGGTTCCATTTTTACCAAAATTCGCATGTAAGATTACTTTATGTTGTAGATGTGTACTGTCACCAATTTTTTTCGCAAAATCTCAATAATTCCGGTTTTCTCTCTAATTATATTCATATTTTAACACTACCGCTACAAAGCTTTGTTTAAAGATATCATTAAGATCTCAATAACTGATGCCGAGTATTTCACCATGTAGGATTCGATATTCACACTTTGAAAAGAATAATGTTAATATTTTATTAGTTTAAAACATATTGATAAATACATATTTTGACACCTTTTGAAAACTTTCTTATTTTAAGCTAAAAGCGAACTTCAGGGACTAATATAATGTACTTAGGGCATTCAATTAGTTCGTAACCCTGCAATTATTTTTACTATTAGGAAACCTAAACATCAAAAACTACATTAAATGTTCAAAGTAGTCTCCCTTCTGCTCAATTACTAGCTTTAAACGTTCAATCCACTTAAAAAAAGTCTTCTTATACTCCTCTTGGGGGATGTCTCTGAGATACAGACGAATTGCCCTTTCAATTTGCACATCTTCCTCAAAAACTGACCCAGCTAGATGTCTTTTGAGCCCATCGAAGAGCCAAAAGTCGCAGGGTGCTAGGTCAGGACTATGTGGTGGATGTTCTAACTCCTCAAGACCCATAGAAGCAATTGTTTCCTTCACCTCCTTAGATTTGTGTGGTCTGGCATTATCGTGCGAAAGTTTTATTCCTTTGAGTCCGGTGGCTGGTCGACGCTTAAAATAATGTTTTTGGATCAGGAAGAACAATTGTTGCGTAGAAGTTGCCAGTGATTGTTTGCCCCTTTGGGGCACAGATTTGGCACACTGGACCATACGCATCAAAAAAAATCGTGTACATAACCTTGGGGGTCCAGCGATCGGGTCTCGGTAATCCTGGGGGAGCACTCCCTTTTGCCACCCATACCTTATTCTGTTGCTTGCGTGGAGGTTCTGAATATATTATCCAAGTTTCATCCCCGGTAAATATTTCAGATAATCGCCTCTCATCGCAATGCTCATATTTTTCAAGCAAGTTTTTGGCCATTCTCAGTCGGTTCTTCTTTTGAGCCTGTGTTAAGAAATGTGGAACCCAACGTGAACAAACCTTTGACATACCGAGATGCTTTGTCAGAATAGTATGAACTTCCCGTTAACAAGTCCAGGGTGCCAGCTAACTGTTCTACTGTAATATGCGGATCAGAACCGCACATTTCAGCTACAAGAGCAATATTGTTGGAGGTAGTAGCAGTAACGGGTTGTCCCATCCGAGGGTCATCTTCAATCGACTCCCTACCTCCACGAAAACGAAGACTCCACTTCTTAACCGTCGATTCCGAACAGGCCTCTTCCCCAAATACGGTTACCAAGTCTTGGTGGATATTCCTTGGAGTATCGCTGAGTAATGAGCGAATTTTGATGTAGGCTCTCTGCTCTAGTAAAATTTCGCTCGATTTTGAAGCCATAAATTCTTCTGTGGTTACTATAGCCAATCTTTAGGAAAACGTAACTTGGAAAATAATCAATCGCTTCTATCAAACTAAATTGCTCCTACGAGAAGAATATATCCTTACTATTAAAACTCGATTAATGTTTGTGTATATATATATATATATCTCTGTAACGAATTGATTGAAGAAACTGCCGGGCACAGAAAGCTAATTTTTGGCATGTGGGAGTCTTTTGGCTATGGCTCCAGTAAGTTCTGAGCTCAGAGCAAAATGTCGACTCATCATGGAATTATGACGTCATTGTCACATTTTTAAAAGTTAAGCAACACAGTTATTCGGGCATAACTCAGCCATTATAGGAGATAGAAGGCTGAAATTTTAATAGAATCTGTATACTAACACGTCTCACATATGATCCAGCTATTATCAAAAAATGATGACTCATCACTTTGCTATGACGTCATCATTACTCATCAAAATTTTAAAAATTGACAAATTCGGTAATTTTTCGTGCGAAATCGATTATACCAGTAGGACAGACATATTTAGAGATGCTATCTGCCTTATAATAAACCATTGTGACCCCAGGCGACCGAAGGGATATATATATATATATATATATATCTGTAACGAATTGATTGAAGAAACTGCCAGACGCAGAAGGCTGATTTTTGGCATGTGGGAGTCTTTTGGCTATGGCTCCAGTAAGTTCTGAGTTCAGAGCAAAATGTCGGCTCATCATGGAATTATGACGTCATTGTAACATTTTTAAAAGTTAAGCAACACAGTTATTCGAGCATAACTCAGCCATTATAGGAGATAGAAGGTTGAAATTTTAATAGAATCTGTATACTAACATACCTCACATATGATGCGACTTTCATCCAAAAATGATGACTCATCACTTTGTTATGACGTCATCATTACGCATCAAAAATTTTAAATTGACAAATTTGGTGATTTTTCGAGTGAAATCGGTTTTAATTAATAATATCACTAAGATGGACATATTTAGAGATGTTATCTCCCTTATGATTAACCAATGTCACCTCCAGGCGACCGAAGGGAGCCTCCGGCGGACACAAAGTGTCCGCCAGCCGCGCAGCGCAAGCAAGCGAAGCGCGCTTGTAAGCTATATAATTGGAAGCAAATAGGGGAGAAATGTAGTTAAACAATATAAGTAAAAGCGAGGGTTACGAACTAACTGAATGCCCTAAGTATTTCAATATTGAGATTTTTTTCGAAATTTTTATTATGAACATTGTGTGAGTTATGAACAAATCAAGTCACTTTCTGGAACGAACTATCAGTCTGTCGACCTACTTTTTTTGTATTTATAACTATAAGGAAATACGGAAGCCTAATATCTAGATCCCAATTTTTCCTTCAATATTTAGTTGTTTTTGAATTAGAATTCAAGAAATATGACCATGATCGCTGGGTAAATTAAAATACATACTAATATCGATACCCTTAAAATGATTAATATTAATATACTTTATAATTACCTTGAGAACATTCAAGAAGTTTGAGCGCGCTTCACTTGCTTTCACTGCGCGGCTGGCGAGCACTTTGATTAATTATAAGGGAGATAGCATCTCTAAATACGTCTGTCCTACTTTTATGATCGATATCGCACGAAAAATCACCAAATTTGTCAATTTTTAAAATTTTAAAGCGTAATGATGACGTCATAGCAGAGTGATGAGTCATCATCTTTGATGATAGTTGCATCATATGTAAGCAATATTAATATACACATTCTATTAAAATTTCAGCCTTCTATAGCACTTAAAATGACTCAGTTATGGTCGAAAAACTGAAATTTCTAATTATAAAAATAATGACAATGACGTCATAATTACATAATGAGTTGATATTTTGTCAGATTTTAGTGGAACCATAGTCAAAAGATTCCCACATGCCAAAAATCAGCAATCTGTGCATGGCAATTTCTTAAATCAATTCGTTACAGATATACGTATATATGCACAAATACACATGCATTAATCGAGTTTTAATAGTAAGGATATACTTGTACTATACACTAACCGGACAAAAGTATTTGGACACTACATTATTCCCCATACAAATAGTACGAAATTGTATCTTTTCATGAAGGAAAAAGTAATCAAACTCTAAAAGAGCTATTAAGAATCTGATTTAAGATTCAAAATCTTCACATTCGAATTAGTAATTGTTAAGATTTCTAATAAATTGCTCAACCCAATGAGTAAAGTTATCAACCTGTGGCACAAGGAGTAGTTATCACCATCATGTATAGTAATAAAAAGGGACATATGTAGCACACGGTGGCAGTGATTGATAATTTGAAAACATTCGGAATTAATAATTGATTAGAAATATCCTATAATAACTAAATCGAATGCAAAGATTTCGAATCCGAAATCCGATTAGTTGTATCACTATCACTTACCGTTTCGGAGTTTTAATCTTAATGAATAGACTCATTTAGTATTAAATGCACGTGAGATGATGAAGTGTGCAAATACTTTTGTCCGGGTAGTGTAGATATGCATTTGAACTCAGCTAGTACGTACTCTGATTATAAGTTTCTCGGTGTAGTATGTACTTATTTCTCTGAACCAAAATCTATCTATAATATGAACTTATATGTAGTGCTAACTCGGCTAGTAAGTATTTACGGATAGTACGTACTAATAATTCCTACCCGAAGTGGTACTTGTTATCCGAGTCTACTGTATATCTATATATATACTATGAAGATAAATTTAGGATGACAATAGTTTAACAGTAGTAGAGCATACAGAATTGATGCTTAGGATAGATGATTTGGTATAATAATTTGTAGAGTATGAGTGATCCAGGGATAGATATGACCTTTTACGAAGTAATACATATTAGAGATTATCCTACTCATTTGAAGAGGATGGAATGATAGCAGTTGAGACATTTAATGCTTCATAAAATTTATTGGGATTGTCAAAATAGACAGTTAGTCTTGGATGGCTTTGCTGAGTTTCCTTGCGGTTTCGGGCTTCATGAGGTCTCTAGACGAGATATAGCTTTATATGATGTTGGAAAGAATATCCACTGCAAAAGCAGGTCAAGGCAGTTACGCAAGTGCTCCCAAATGTGATTATGTGAATGAGGTTGTCGTGAGACACGTGGGGTAGCGCCTGTTTGGCCTACATATACTTCATTGGTAACTTATGGGTGGTGAAAGACATAAATGCATATTACTAAATGCGCGCGCATATTTCATATGGTATAGCAGTTGGGGTTCCGAATCTTTGATCATATGCAATACAGATTCGACAGCAGTTTGTTCAGATCGTTGTCCTGTGTTTTAGATTGAATCATGAAAATGAATACTGTAGTATTGAGATCACAGGAGGTGGTAGATTCATTGGGACGAATTGAAAATCTAGTTTCGTGATGTCTGGGAATAATAATGAAACATAGCTGTCGTTTGAGGCTGCGGTCTTGGGCGTATTCCAGACAAAATGCAAAGTTCTGCAATGTTGTGATCAAGATCTGAGAGGTTGTAACCAACTCGCATGTAATGCGGCATTTCGCGCCTATAGTGATTCTCCAGTGCTGTTGCAGGATAAATTGCAATCATTGCGGATTTGAGGACTGCGGCCTTCCATGTAGAAGTAACCATGTTCTTAGATAGGTGGTTGGATGATTTGAACATAAATGCAGTTTGAAGGTTCGTAAAGGATGTCCTGTGTGGTATCTTTAGGTCTTTCTTCCAATTCAAAGGGTTAAAGGAAATCCAACTCAAAAGGGTACGTAGAAGCCAGGTCGTCAAAATAGTTTTTATGGCCTGTTGAGGTGGTAGGTGGTAGTTAATTAATAAAATAGCGGTGGTCATTCTTGCTTGTTTTGGCGCTAGTGGGAGACCCATAGGAATTCCAATATTTCCGGGAGTGTAGTATTAGAATCTATCAGTGACATAGTTGAACAGTAGGAGAGCTTCCAGGATGGGGTAATATGGATCTTGTGGGTTGTAATATTCGAAAGTCTCAAGTATGAGGATTTGTGGTTTGGAGGAATAAAGTTACTTTATGTCGTATGTGTAGAATTCATCAATTTTAGTGGACTGATGTGATAAGGAAGCCATTGCCTCATGTATATCGTCACATAGGAATTGCGAGTTGGCTAAACGCGTTTCAATTTATGAGCGAGCATGAGATGAATGGTTTGCATTAAGAAAACTGGTGGCGGTAAATTATCAAATCCTGTGGGAAAGGGGTGAAGTGGGTGAATTATCTTTCCTGGTACAATTCTGAAATGATGATATAAGGGTTTCATGTGTTGAGTGGGTAATTGAGAACAACTGCAAAAATGTGCGTCATACGCAATCGAGAGAAGAGGGGACAGAAGGACAGCCCTCTAATTTTCACAAAGGGAGGACAGCCCTCCCTTTGTGAAAATTAGAGATGACAAAGGCGACAACGTTATCAAGGCGTGGTATAATTATGAATACACCCTTTGTCCTCCAAAATGAAGGTGAAGTGATCACTTGGTGAGTACACGTTCCATTTGAAAAATGAACTCCAATGTGAAATCGGTTAAAAGTTGAAACTGATTATTCTATGTCAATTACCTCAAATATTCCTTTTTACCCTTTGTCTCACCAAAAACCAATCTGCTGCACGATTTTTATTAAATCTTGTAATTCACTTGTACCCAAAACTTAGTATTAATAATCTTCGTTGAAGACGACATAGAATTGTCTGCTCTATGAAAATGACTGGGTTTCGAATTTTGAAAAATCGACCTTCTTTACAGTTATGTCCATTTTTTTTACTTTTATTCGCTTTAATAGTTACAACTTTGTAGAAAAGCGCTTTTGTAAAATTCTAAATCAGCCATTTTCGAGTCTAAGACCTAGAACTGTGTTTTGTATGGTGAGTTTTGTGGAGAAAATATGTGTCCTGGCGCGCAGAGAAATTCGAGAATCAGGGCCCACTGCTTTTCAAATTATCTTTCTTGAATTTTCAAATTCAAGGACAAATTAGCTCTCACTTTTTCCTCGGACACTCTTTTACACAAATTAGTAGAAATATAGGATGTTTAGATCAGTATATATTGAGAACCATTTGGATCAGATTTTTGGTGATGTGAAAAAAAAGTGCGATTTTGGGTGATTTTGCAAAATATACCTAATTTGAACACGTGAAATAATAACTTCATCTCGTTTCTGATAATGAATTCAATGGATTTGTGAAATATTTTCATGGTGAATGAAAAGTATCTGGTGCTAATTCGTCATGGAACATCGATTATAGAGACATTTTTTACAGAAGCAGTGACCCTGATTCTCGAATTTCGCTGCGCGCCAGGACACATATTTTCTCCACAAAACTCACCATACAAAACACAGTTCTAAGTCTTAGACTCGAAAAATCTTTTAAAATCATTGAGGATATTTGAATTACAATCTCTAAAGACCATAATAACTAAGATTGTTTGAGTATAAGCTATACCTAATTAAGCTAAGGAAATAACTTAAAAGCCACCCTGTTATACCAAATTTATACATTTTATCCGAAATCATTTGGGTGCTTTTTCAGAATTTACTACTTTTGCATCAACTGAAGTTGTTTAAATTTGTTAGAGTGATTGTATATTAAAATTATCCTTCAATTAATCCTTCAATTAATAAATATTTACAAATTTCTAAAAAGCTTTGTTTCAGACTACTTGCAGAACTTTCGTATTCCCCTCCAAAATCCACCAAAGGTGACTTTTAGTAGCAAGATCTTCTCATGGGGCAATAACTTGTCACGGAGCTTTTTGTTGAATTTTCAAACGCCAAACTATTGTCGAAGATTAACCAGCGAGCTTTCATTGCATCGTGAATCTGTCCTCAGCTTTACCTCGTGTGCTTTGAATTTAGATGCGAGGCCATTTTTCTATTTATCTTCCTTTAAATTTAGAAATCCACGACATTGGAAGACCTTTACTTTAAAATAACATAACTCGTATAAACGGTACATATTTCGATTCTAAACACATCAGGGGAATACTGGGATCATTCAGCTCTGATTCCCCTTAGAGATTTGACTAACACAAGGTTTGGACATTGAAAATTTTGCAAAATGCTCCCGTGAGAATTTGTTGCGCCAGTCCTTTGAACCCAAATGCCTCTTTGGGTGCTTTTAAGCTTATTGTTTGAGAAAAAGAAATTTTAGTTAGTACTTTATCTAAAGCAAGGCTATTTTATATTTTCGAAATCAACACTTTTAATTGAAAGTAGCTTTAAACAAAGATTAGTGCTCTAACTGTTATAATATTTTAGAGAGATCAAGTGCGACTTTTATCTGAAATGTGATCATCAATGATCATAACTCATGAACGGATTTTTTTATGTGAATTTTATTTTCAATGTTCTTGGTAAAATTTCTTCTACTTTAGAATATGAATAAAAATTAGGGCGTTCGAAAATCCAATAAACCGAAAATATTTTATATTATCTTCTATATGTGAGAGCTATTCCGGTCCCTCCAAACGTTACCCGATTAACATTAACCATATAAACTAAGTCGAATGTCTCTGTGTTGATTTAAGTTTTCCATACTTCAATTACTGATATTTTAAATGAAATTGCCAGTTATCTAGTAATATGAATTTTACTTTACTTTACAGTCACTTTTTTGAATACTTTTTTTGCACAACTTGAAATACGCGAGTATAATGACATCCCAAAACGGTGAGTTATCACTTAATATTTATAATCAATGATTAAATACCTGAGTAATATGCTTTATTTGGTTGGATACACACATTTATTAGAACATTAAATTTATCACTTTTCCATTCTATTCGAAATCAATGCTCAAAATAATTGATGTTTTTGTTATCAGCCTATTTTTTTATCTGAGTATGCATTCAAGATTAGTTAAAGTAATCAATATTCGACTACCATTGAGCGGCTCTGAATTCAATGATTCGTGTTGGTGTAGTTTTAGATTACCTGACTTTAATTGGTTCCCGACAAGAGACCTACGAAAAAACTTTAGCAAGTAAGCTCAAGTTCATTGGTTCACTACTGTGAGGAACATCCATGCATTTCTAGAGACTTGGACAAAATAGTGTTTTTTGAGCCTCTTGAGCTATACATAAAAATATAGTTTATCTAAATTCTTAATATTGTTCAGTTTGATAGTCCATTTGCTACTAGTTCATTTCCCATAACCCTAAATATTAGTAAATAAGTGCTTTAATTGCTAATTTCTTTTCTAATTCTACTATATTTAAATTATGATCCTGCTGATTTTACACTATTGGTTACCAGATGATTTTCTCGGATAATTTCATGGAATCGATTCTACTAAAGTTTGATGGAGATTTTGATGAAGCTATGTTTATAAATATTCCTGTGATAATCACGAAGTAAACAAAATGCGATAAACGAATTCCATACCAAATATGAGAAACCTTTAAATAGATTCAAGTTTGGTATTAAGTTGATTCGAAGAAAGCATGCATGTTGGACTAATCTGAGCAGATTGAATGCTATGAGGACACGTCTTGTATTTTGTTGCAAATCGGGTATATAAAGTCAAAGAACTGCCTAAAATCGTTAAGGATACAGCCCGTGAAAATCCATAGGTTTGGCTTACAGCATATATCAAGAATAGAGATATATAAGATGTTAAGCGTGGGCAGGTAGTGCAATTCAAAAATATTGAGACATGCCAAACAGTTTTTGGTTCACATTTCTAGTTTTTGAGATACAGCATCTCAAAGTCGGGTTTTTTCGTTTTTCCCTAGCACATCTTAATGGTAAGCCCTCCTCCACTCTGTGATTTTTTTGAAACACATGTTTGGATCAAATGCTTCCATAATTTATTCATATATAGTCTATCAAATTCGCTAGGACCAAAAGAAAGTTAAAATATCCAAAATTGTTAATTTTATAAGGGTTTGAAAAAAAATGAGTATAATACGTAGCTACTTTGGGAACTTATTTCATGACAAGATTCGCCATTTTCTAATATATTCAAAGTTCTCCATAGAATTTGTATTACAATAAAATCGATAATAAGTCAAGAAATATTTACTTTTTGACAAAGAGATGTTTGAGGAACCTCTATATTATCATATATATCCTTTCATTTAAGATTATAATAGATTATATATCTTCAATAGTTTTTAAGCATTGACATCGAGCATTTTCGGGGCCATAGAGAGGTTTGATGTCCGAACTTTACCTACAATATACTATAACCTACGAACTAATAGTCGGATCTGAACAATTTTTTTTTAAAATTTTCAGAATTCTTTTCTATACACATTAGCTAATATCACAACGGCCATTTCCCGAGCATTTTAGAAATGAAGTCCCTCATAAAGATATTTTTGTTTGGATTTTAAGTGCCTCTTTTTCTAAATTCATCTGTTTTATAATATTTAAAGGGGCCAAAACCATTTTGAGGTTCATATATTTGAAAAAATATCAGATAAGTTCGAAAATAATTGATGAATGCGCCGCAAAACCACGAATAACTTTCCGATTTCTAGTACTACTGAGCTTTAGGTGCTCAGTTCATAAATATCGAAATAAATACCATCCAACAAGTACGATTAGATGAGAGACTACTCAATAATCCGATGGAATTAACAATAAAAAATTTCGCTATTTTTTTTTATGTCAGGCGATGTTTTTCGAGGGCGGTATCCTTAACCACGCAAAATAGAGCTTATGAATGTATTACCAGCACAGATAAATATATGCCACAGTATTCAAAACCATTGCTAAAATTTTGATTAGTCATCATATAATTCCGCAATAAATTATATTTATGTCGAATTAGTGCTTTTCAGAACCAGGTTAAGCTGTCTCTGAAAATCACTAGGATTCTCTACCTCAAGATGATTCTGTTCTTTGTATATGCATTATTTCATAAGTATTTAGCTGGGAGAAAGAAGCTATTGATTTTGATTCAAAAGTAATGGCTGAGTTATGATCGAAAAACTGAAATTTCTAATTATAAAAAGGCGACAATGACATTATAATTCCATGTTGAGTCGACATTTTCGAACTGAGGTCAGCATTAGTGGAGCCATAGCCAAAATATTTCCATGTGCCAATAATCAGCTTTCTGTGCCTTACAGTTTCTTCAATCAATTCTCTTTTCGTGTTAAAATGTGGCATTTTGTCTCTTGATGCTAAGGTTAATAATACATGATGTTGACGCTCTTAATATTATTTTGTTAGCATACATTTTTCTATTATTCGCTTCTTCACATTTCGTTCCACTGATTAGTATTATATGCTACATTTGGAATCAAAAGTTTAACACCAATGAAATCCTTTTCTAGAAGACTTATCAGGATATCTGGACTGGAGTTAGTGGTGGAACTTCAACATCAGTTGATTCCCAATCAATTAAATTCCGATATGTGTCAGCTTGAAAATTAATTGAACGAGGTTTAAATGTTCTGATTATTTCATGAGATGTTGATGAATAAAATCCTTAGCTTCAATAACCTTTAGCAGAGCAAGTTTCCGAATTGACAAATCATCGCCCACGAGAGCACTCATGAGAAAAATTTCTGAATGTGCCATGTGTGCATTATTTTGTACAACACCTTTGGCAATTTTGAATTTGCTCACATTCAGATGGTCACGCTTTAGTTGGATAGAATAGAATAGATTACTTGATCCATTATAGCAGTAAGGATGAGATTTGAAATAAAACCAAGATACGCATAGATTTTGATTATAATAGAAATTCTCTATAATATAACAGAAATTCTCAAGTTCCACAGGCGAATGCAGAGTAGAGACGTACAATCGTAAGATCCGATTCGCCTTTGTTAACCAACGTGCATTATGTAATGTTCCCAGATTAAGCGATGCAAGTTCTCATTGTAATATTCACATCCCTTTTGGACTGCACGCGACATCATGTAAACAAGCGCGCTTCGTTTACTTGCGCTGCGCGGCTGGCGGACACTTTATGTCCGCAGGAGGTGCCCTTTGGGCGTCTGGGGTCACATTGATTAATTATAAGGAAAATAACATCTAAATACGTCTGTCCTACTGTTATAATCAATATCGTACGAAAAATCACCAAATGATCAATTTTGAAAATTTTGATGAGTAATGATGACGTCATAACAAAGTGATGAGTCATCCTTTTTTGCTAATAGTTGCATCATATGTGAGGCATGTTAGTATACAGATTCTATAAAAATTTCAGCCTTCTATCTCCTATAATGGCTGAGTTATGCTCGAATAACTGTGTTGCTCACCTTTTAAAAATGTGACAATGACGTCATAATTCCATGATGAATCGACATTTTGCTCTGAGCTCAGAACTTCCTGGAGCCATAGCCAAAAGACTCCCACATGCCAAAAATTAGTTTTCTGTGCCCCGCAGTTTCTTCAATCAATTCGTTACAGATATACAGTAAGACGACATAATTATTTAGAATCAAAGAATTCTCGAGTTCACTATGTTAAATAGTCTCTTTCCTAAAACGAAAAGTTATTTGTTAGTATTTCAATATTTAATAGGGTATCCACTATTATTCACTACCATTCTACATCTTTTTGGCATAGAATGCCAATATGGTTCCAAAAATTCTGGACTTATCCCATTCCAAATCTGGTTCAACTTGAACTCAAGTGCAGAAACTGTAGTAGGCCTTCGGTGCGGGAGCCTATTGAGTTGGTATTTAATCCAAGCGAATAAATTCTCTATTGGATTAATATCCGAGCTTTGACTTGGCCAATCTAACAACTTCTGAGGCATATTTTTTTCCATAAACGTCTTCACAACTTTGTACGTGTGCTTAGGGTCGTTATCCTCTACAAGAAACCAGCTATTTTGATGGAAAACCTCTGCCTGGGATAGTAAATGCCATTGTAGGATTTTGCAGTATAAGACACCTGTTAAATTCTGACGGAATATACATAAGGGGAAAGTTCCCATTGAAGAAAATGCCTCCCAGATGTGCACATATTGCAAATATGATACCTATAAGATACCTGGGAACTAATGTGATTCGATATCATATATATTCTGTATATTTTAAAGGAGATAAAACCAAATTTAGTAAAAAAATTTTGAAAAGTCTAATTTCCGAACTAACATCATTACTTTTAAAGTGTGAAAATCGGGATCTTCAATTAAAATACCCTAGATTAGCCGTTGAGAACTCCCTTTTAGCTGAAAATGTAAATTTTTCAAATGGTGTGAAAATATGTATATATGAATATGCTAATCACTCTTAAAATATTCATATTATTACTTTTAAAGCGCCTACATGGTTACATACATACATAGGCGTCGGAAATGGGCCCGCTGGTCCTTCGGGCCGCCCTGCCCGAACAGTCTGGGGTCGGTCCAATCGATTCCGGGGCCGCTACATTCACGGAATAAATAAATATCACAGTCACAATTCACTAACATAACTAAAACTCTTTATAAATCGACTATCTTTTCTGCTTTCTCTGGTCGTCCGTCATGATGTCAGTTGCTATGTTTTAGTAGATACAGTAGTTAAACTGCATGATACACGGTTCTAGGACTTTGGGAATGTATCGGGTAAGCTTATACCAGCCAGATAGGCCCGTTGGGCCTATCTGGCCCATAACCAACGATGGCGGGTGGAACTGGGCATAGTGCGGGTAGGGCCGGGAAGAGCCGGGCCGCCCGGCCATCCATCCATCCATCCATACGTACATACATACATACAAACATACATACATTTAAAAAAAATATATACGAGCATATATAAACCACATATCAGAGTCCCCGGATCCGTAATCAAAATGTGCATTGTCATAATCATATTGCGCGCAACGAGCCGTTTTTTTCAAGTAATTAATGCAATTTTCCCACCTGTTTGCGCTGCGCGGCTGGCAGACGCTTTAAATCCGCTTGAGGCGCCCTTTGAGCGCCTGGGCTCACATTGATTATTTATATGGTAGATAACATCTCTTTAAATGCGTCTGTCTCACTGTTATAATTGATTAAACTAGAAAAATAACAAAATTTGACAATATTTTTATTTTTGATGCGTAATCATTACGTCAACAGAGTGATGAGTCATCATCCAGTTTAGAAATATTTAGAAATTTCATCGGTATGTTGACACATTCCTGCTTTGCTATGGAAATGGAAATATAATTTGACTAATTTGGACTATATCTCGAAATTTCCAAATGCTAGACACCAATAGATTGTACCATCAGGTGAGAAATAGGAGACTTCTTATTCACCAATAATACACTTTATCTCTCTAAATATTATAGTTTTATATTTATAGACAATTTATCAAGTATGTACAAAATTATAAATTGTATTGATTTTAAATGATTACATAATCATTGTTTACCAAAGGATTTGATGTTCTTAATTATTCAGCACGATCGTCAAAATATAATGATGTCAAATCTACCCATTTTTATACCCACTTCCCTTGCTACGTTCACAAGACAAAAGTTCAGTATTGCATGCTTCGTTCAGCATTGTTTCTGGATAGTTATACTTTATCTTGCATGAGACCTAGTATATGTTTGATCCTATGAAATACAGATATTTTGTCTTTATTATATTTTTCCGCTTAAATATCTCGAGCATCATAGTCAGCAATTGTGTCGCCATTATTCGCGAGAACCTTTTTATATTCAATTCTTCAATTAATTCCAATGCCTATATAATTTGTAAATCAAATTATTCTCCATTTTTGTGTATAACTTCGTGATGTGTGATTTTTGTTTCATTCAATCTTTATACTTTTATTCTAACTAAATTTTATCTAGTTACTACTGGTTTCTGATCTTTTTGCAGACCATACACAGTATGAATGGATGTTCAGTCTTTTTACCAAGATTTATTACAACCGCCAAATTGACGACGAGATTTCCACAAAATATTTGATTATTGGGATTTGTAAAGCTGCTGTGATTATTGATTTGGTAAATGTAAACCTTTTTTAATAGTTAACTTTACATATTTTTATAATTCTGAATATTTAAGACCTGTTGTGCAATAATGTAATGAAAGTCAAAATTTGACAACGAAAATGTTCTCTCACACAATTTTATATATCTGGATGAAACATCTTGAGGTTTACTTCACATAATTACCGGTTCTGGTTGCTAATCATGTGTATTATTTCAACTTTATCCCTAGTCTATGATTTTCAGTCACCACCCAGGCCTTATATAGAGTAGGCAATGATATTAGTTACTTTGGTCAGATTTACTGGTATGGTGGTCTTTCATTTATTCTAGAAACAATAAGTGTTATTATTATTGCTACAAGCGCGCTTCGCTTGCTTGCGCTGCGCGGCTTGCGGACACTGCGTGTCCGCAGAGTCTCTCTGCGGGCGCCTGGAGTTACTCAAACTAAACTATCTTTGGATTTTTTTCCTTTATATATATATTGTAAACAAAGGTCAACGAACAATTTATCATACCGATCTGAAAATATGATATTCGAAATCTACACCCCTAAAAACCCCATGTCAACTGTTGGAAGCTAGTTTCTAGTCTATTTTTGTCATTTGTTTACTTTATGTATCCATTGTAATCAAAAAAGTTGAACTAATTGTTCCACTATTTTCTAATTGTTCCACCCCATATCACCAATGCCATTATATACAATGGTGTTAACTCGTGGCATGTGGAAAAAGGTGGAAATGCTGAAAATAATTAATCTTAAAGGAGACTAATTAGTTTGAAAGCAATATTAAGTGAGTTATTTGATTGTGAAGAAAACAATTCTTCAACCAGATTTAGTGTATTTGTTACTGATTATATATTTTAAACTTCATAAATGGATTGATATTATGACAATTTAAATGGAAAATACTAAGCAGTACGAATACTTTCTTCCATGGAGTGAATGTATTAAAATTAAATTAGAGTTTGTAATGTAAAAGGTTTACCTCATTCATCAATTTGAATATTGTATGCACTAGTCAATAAAAAACTTACACAGAAATGGGGCAAAGAAATAACGTAAAAGTAAAGAAACCCTGTTTCAACTGTATTATAATGTATCTTCACTTTGTATTCTTATAATAGGAAAAGCTCTCGAAGGAATCCTTAATTAAAATCTTAGAATCAGGACTATCTTCAAATCTAATTCCAGTTATTCTTGCTACTCTAGAAGGATTCCTAATAATTACGAAGCTAGATAGTATAGATTTTCTGTATCCCTTATTACCACAATTTTCAACTTGCATTAGAGAATTCATCAACAATATGCAAAGGTAATTTTTCCTACCTTAAATGAATATTATGATATTATTTTGATTTTAAAAAATTCTTCTTCCTTCATATGATTAATTATATATACTGCATACACACATCCTTACTAATGATATTCGTACACTCCTTTCAAACTTAATTAATAATCATATTATTCGATTAATTGAGTCGATAGCAGTTCATCACTGACAAATTAAGAAAATTTGACTTCTTATCTACTCTCGGGCTTGTACATTTGGCCTAGTACTCGCCCACTAAATTATTTAAAACCCAAACCATACTAAATTGGGTCTATTCATGATGGCGAATGCTTATAAACTGTGAAGAGTAAAGAAATTGTCTAATAGTTCGTTATTTAAAACGGTTCAATTACTCCGAAGGAATCAATATTTTAAAATAATACAGTCACACTTTGAGGTATATGAGCATTGAAATTTATAGTTCAGTACTATAAAGATACAAGCGCGCTTCGCTTGCTTGCGCTGCGCGGAGTGATGAGTAATCATTGATGAGTCATCATTTTTTGTTGATAGTTGCATCATATGTGAGGTATGTTAGTATACAGATTCTATTAAAATTTCAGCCTTCTATCTCCTATAATGGCTGAGTTATGCTCGAATAACTGTGTTGCTTAACTTTTAAAACTGACAATGACGTCATAATTCCATGATGAGTCGACATTTTGCTCTGAGCTCAGAACTTACTGGAGCCATAACCAAAAGACTCCCACATTCCAAAAATTAGCTTTCTATGACCGGCAGTTTCTTCAATCAACTCGTTACATATATATACACACATATATATATATATATATATATATATATATATATATATATATATATATATATATATAAATAAATAAATAAATATACATTAATCGAGTTTTAATAGTAAAGATAATTTAGATACTTCATGAATTTTTGTCAAATTATCACTACATCCAATATATCACTATATCCCTGTAAAATTGGTATGGATTGTCTTCGACTGGGGTGCCTCAAACCCAAAAAAATTATCACTATATCTAATATCTGCTGCAAATATGTTTAATTTTTCAACGGTCTATATTAACCATTACCTACATTAATATATCATTCAATTGCTTAAACATCTTCGAGCCAACCATTGAAATTTCATCTATTATTAGAAATTGAAATTGGCTGTACTTAGTACGGAGTGTATTACAGACATCCGTACACAAGATTTGGCATATCTCCATCAAATTGCTTGACAGGCAAAGAAAGGACTGATAACAAAGTCAATCTTCCGATTTTAATAGCTGCCTTTCCTGTAGTGGCTGCTAGCTGGATTTTTTCCTGATTAAGGTTAACTCCAGGTCTAGCATCAAAGTATCTGATCGGAGATTCTTAGATACTGCGAATCAGCATCGATTTTCCACCTCCTGCTCACCGCTGATGAACTTATAGAATTGAGGTTGCTTTGTTGTTGTAAATCTGTGTAGTACTGTTAGTAATTTCTCTCTTTGTTTCACATTTAAGCATCTGCACATCTCCAATTATTCTTCATCTGACTTCAATTTAGGGCGATTGCCCAATTGGACTGGCTTATCCGTTTTCGTTATTCTTTCTGGGTGTTTTGATCCAGGATTTTCAAAGCATCTTTTAATATTCTCGACATACCACGCTGAGATTTGCCAATATAAGATATAACATACATCTCACACGCAAGGGATCTAATAATAATTGTAAATCCATATTCGCATTCCAGAGGTCTAGAAACACAAGGTTATAAGCATTTATCCTCATTATTTCCAATCATTTTGTATAAATACTGTCTTGTCAGATAGTATCTTAAAGCATGTATATCCTTACTATTAAAACACGATTAATGTGTATATAAATATATATACACCAACCGTACAAAAGTATTTCAACATTTGATTATTTCCCATACAAATAATACTAAAATGGGTCTATTCATGAAGAGGGTTACTTCTAAACGGTCTGGGATACAGCTAATCGGATTCCAGATTTCAATAATACGCATTCAAATTAATCACAGGTTAATTTTTTAATTAATCATTCATTCCTAACTTTTTATAATTATCAATCAGTGCCACCTTTTGCCACACGCACTCATTTGAATACTATACATGATGACATGAATTACCTATGTTTGCTCAGGTTAATTTATTAGTTATGTTAAACTATGACTAATTCAAATGTGTAGATTTCGAATTTGAAATCGTTTTTAGTATCTGTTTGTATTTGAACGTATTGCCCTTCATGAAAAATCCGATTTAGTATTATTTGTATGAGAAAGAATCAGATGTTGAAATACTTTTGTCTGGTTGGTGTGCAAGCTCGCTTTGCTTTCTTTCGCTGCGCGGCTAGCGGACACAAAGTGTCCACTGGAGACGCCCTTTGGGCGCCTAGGGTCACATTGATTAATTATAAGGAAGAAAACATCTCTAAATACATATGACCTACTGTTATAATCGATATCGCACGAAAAATTACCAAATTTGTCAATTTTCAAAATTGTATTTATTGATTAATCGTTTTAATAGTGAAGATAATCTACACTCCTGAAAACACCATGTCAATCGTTGGAAGCTAATATCTAGCCTATTTTAGTAGTTTGTTTACTTTGTTTATTAATTGTAAACAAAAGTTAACACATAATTTATCATACCGTATCGATCTGAAAATATAATATTCAAATCTAAACGACTAAAAACCCCTTGTCAACCATTGGAAGCTAGTCTCTGGCTTATTTTTGAAATTTGTTTACTTTATGTAACTATTGTAAACAAAAGTGAACAAATAATTTTAACATATCGTTCTGAAAATATAATATTCGAAATCCACAACCCTAAAAAACTCATGTCAACTGTTGGAAGCTAGTCTCTACCATATTTTTTAAAAATTCATCAATGGTGTGAAAATTTGTATATAGAGGTATGAAAATATGCACATGACCCTTTTTATTGCCATACACTATAATAAAATTAAGATATATAATATAATTTGACTTTGAAGTATTAATAACAATGACAATCTATTGTAGTGTCGTAAGATTGTTTCTATTGTGAGAGTGAAACCGTACATAGTTTTGTATAGAAATGGTGTGAAAAATTGTTTTACATTTTTTTTTCAGTGGTGTGAAAATTTCGCTTAGATCTTCGAACTTAATCATTGATTTATCATTTGACACCTACATGCCAATTTTCGTATCTCTACGGCTTCCCAATTCCTCAGTCAATTCGGACAAACCAACAAAAAAGAATCATAGCGTTTTATTGGGTGCACGCGCCCTTCGCTTGCTTGCGCTGCGCGGCAGATGGACAGTTTGTGTCCGCTGGATGCACCTTTTGGGAGCCTGAGGCCATAGTGATTAATTATTTAGGAAATAACATCCCAATTACTTCTGTTCTACAATTAAAATCGATATCACACGAAAAATCACCAAATTTGTCAATTTTTATAATTTTGATGCGTAATGATGACGACATAACAGAGTGATGAGTCATCTTTTTTTATTATAATTTTATAATATGTGAGGTATATTAATATACACATTCTATTAAAATTTCAGCCTTCTATCACTTGAAATGCCCTAGTTATGATCGAAAAACTGAAATTTCTGATTATTAAAAAGGTGACAATGACGTTATAATTCCATGATGAGTCGACATTTTCGTCTGAGCTCAGGACTTACTGGAGCCATAGCCAAAAATCAGCTTTCTGGGCCTCACAGTTTCTTCAATCAATTCGTTACATATATATATATATATATTATTCGTTTTAATAGTAAGGATATATATCTGTAACGAATTGATTGAAGAAACTGCTTGGCGCAGAAAGCTGTGTTTTAGCATGTGGTGGAGTCTTTTGGCTATGGCTCCAATAGGTTCTGACTTCAGGCCAAAATGTTGACTCATAATGGATGTATGACGTCATTGTAACCTTTATTATTAGAAATTTCAGTTTTTCGACAATTACCCTGCCATTTTAGTTGTTAAAAGGTTGATATTTTAATTGAATGTAGTATATGTTGCAGTGTAAATGCGAAACTGGTGGATTCGCGAATACACTGAATATATTTGGTGGATTCGCGAATACACTGAATAGTTGGTGGATTCGCGAATACACCGGTGCAAATTCGAAACCTTTTTATCTTAAATCTTATGGTTGATTTATATTTCTCATAGGAACAACTAGATTACAACAAAACTTTTAATCAAATCAATGAATGTAAAACCTTATTCTAAATCGTTTTCATGTAATCTTCAAGCATGATAAATTATTCTTACATTACATACATCACTCCTCATGCTATGCTATATTATTTGCTTTTTGGTATGTTTTAAGTTTAGAAACTTTACTTTCTCACACCAAAAATGTAGTTGTATAGTAGCTTTCAAAACCTGTTGTTTACATCATCTTACTGTCAATTTTTTAGTTATGAAACAGCTGATTATTACTAATAATAGTGTAAATACTACATATTTCCTTTGAGTTATATAATTAACCAACCATAAGATTTAAGATAAAAATGTTTCGCATTTGCACCGGTGTTTTCGCGAATCCACCAACTATTCAGTCTTTTCGCGAATCCACCAACTATTCAGTGTATTCGCGAATCCACCAGTTTCGCATTTACACTGCAACATCCTTACTATTAAAACTCGATTATTGTATATATATATATATCTGTAACGAATTGATTGAAGAAACTGCCAGGCGCAGAAGGCTGATTTTTGGCATGTGGGAGTCTTTTGGCTATGGCTCCAGTAATTTCTGAGTTCAGAGCAAAATGTCGACTCATTATGGAATTATGACGTCATTGTCACATTTTTAAAAGTTAAGCAACACATTCGAGCATAACTCAGCCATTATAGGAGATAGAAGGCTGAAATTTTAATAGAATCTGTATACTAACATACCTCACATATGATGCGACTTTCATCAAAAAATGATGACTCATCACTCTGTTATGACGTCATCATTACGCATCAAAAATTTTAAAATTGACAAATTTGGTTATTTTTCGAGTGAAATCGGTTTTAACACTAAGATGGACATATTTAGAGATGTTATCTCCCTTATAATTAACCAATGTCACCTCCAGGCGACCGCAGGGAGCCTCTGGCGGACACGAAGTGTCCGCCAGCCGCCCAGCGCAAGCAAGCGAAGCCCGCTTGTATATATTAATATCCCACATATGATGCAACTATCATCAAAATTACTCATCATTGTGTCATAGCGTCATCATTATATTTTAAAAATTTCAAAATTGCCAACTTTGTTAATTTTCAAGTGGTATCGATAATATAATATTTAGAGGTGTTTTTTCCCTTGAAATTGATCAATGTATGCCCAGTATTGAGTGGTAGATCATCTGCAGTTTCATGCCACGCCTCTATTTATTTCATAATTGTAATCTAATTCATCATTGAACAATACTCATCACAATCTTTATCTGAATCTTGATCAAATATCTTTTTATCAATATGAACCATTTGATTATCATCAGATGGATTTACAAAATAGTTAATTGAATAGTTTTTCCCACAATAATTATCGAGCCATTCTTCTGAAAGCATTATTCGTTCACCCTGGAACAGATCCTTTCAAGCTAAATACTTTGCCGTAAGAAATATGTAATAGGCCTGATGGTTTCATAAATACGGATATTATTTTTTGTAGGACAGTATTCTATACAATTATAACTGGATTGATTGACTCTGCTCTAATGTTCGTGAAGTAACATGCTGTTTATCCCTCCCAAGTTTCGGTTTGCCATGAACATATGCCTCGGTGATATTAAACGTTGTTCTAACTGTGTCAACTGTTATAGGATATTAGATAATTCTGCAAATAAACTTAATTTTGGTACATTTGCTAAAAATATTCAAACCTGCAATCGTAGGACTTCTTTTTCAGCAACTAAAGGGTCTTGACGTGTCATTTTGATCACTTTAAATTCGACTCATTTGAATTTAAATAAACAATAAGCTCAGCTTAATTCACATTAATAAGTAAATATATTATTTATCAGATTCATAATAGGGACTAGAAATTATAGGACAATAATGGTAATCTTGAAAAACAAGCAAGCTTGCTTGTAATTGAAAAACTTATTCCGAAGTATAACAAAATATTAAATCTATCTATGTAAGTATTAAATTTAACATACGTATACGTAAAATATTAAACCCCATATTAATTACTCAGATCAATACATAATGAAGAATGCATAATGTATGATGCACAGTATTATAAGTGATGTTGTTTAATATTATGTATATAGTGTAAATACATACATATTACGTATATACAGGGTGGGGCATAAGTTCTGTCCCCAGTATAATTGGGCATATGTTTTCCACCACTCCCATAATCTTAGTTATTCTAATGATTAGATATTGTAGATCGAATATTCTGAACCATTTTGTGGGAGTTTATCCAATCTAGAACCTTGAACTACAACTTGCAGAACAAAGTTTGTGAAGAAAAAATGTGTCGCGTGCCGCAGCTGAAATCGAGAATATGAGTCAACTGCTTTCCAAACTATCTCTTCAGCATCGATATTCGAAATGGATTAGCGCCCGAAATCTTTTGTTAAACGTTGAATTATCAAAGAAATCCATTAAACATAGTTCTATAGAAGAAGCTGGCAATTTAATGACGAGTTGAAATCAGGTCAATTTGGACAATACCTCAAAATGATACTTTTTTTCATATCACCAAAAGATCAGGACCAAATGATTGCCAATATCTCTAGATTTGAATCTAATTTATCTCTACAACTTTTGTAGGTTTGATGGAAATGTCTGAGCTAAATTTCTCCATAATTTAGGAAGTCTAGAGAGATAGTTAGGAAAGCAGTGGGCCCATATTCTCGATTTTAGCTGCGGCACGCGACACATTTTTTCTTCACAAACTTTGTTCTGCAAGTTGTAGGTCAAGGTTCTAGATTGGATAAACTCTCACAAAATCGTTCAGAATATTCGATCTACAATATCTAATCATTATAATTTCTAAGATTCTGGGAGTAATGGAAATAATATGCCCAATTATGCTTGGGACAGAACTTATGCCCCACCCTGTAGTTTAAATGCATAGTAAACCTAAACATTTTCCTCCATATTAGTCAATCAGATTTCGAGCTTAAAAAATAATGATGACTTGTTTACAGGCATTGAGTAAGGTATAATCCATTGTAATTAATTATATTGAATTTTACAGGAAAATTAAGACCCTGCAATATTATTGGCCGACGATTTTTCATTTCAGTCAATCAGATTAAGTTTAAAAAGTAATTATGACTTGTTATAATGCATTGAGTTATTGAGTAGGTATAATCCATATTAACCAATTACTTAGAATTTACTGGCAAATTATAACTCTGCAATTTAACTGCTGACACTTTTTCTTTTTAGTCAATCGAATTTCATGTTTAAAATATAATTATGACTTGTTAACATGCATTGAGTTAGGTATAATAAATATTAATCAATTAGGTATATAGAATTTTACTCTAAATTTAAAACCCTGCAATATAGTTGGTCAGTAGAGTTATGTTTTGTCTTCGTTTCAGCCTATCGGATTTCAAGTTAAAAGTGTGATTCCAACTTGTTTATATGCATTGCGGTTATTCTAATCCCCATTTGTCATTAAAATCAAAGCCAACTGTAATATCAAAACACTACAATTTTATTGGTCCTCAGAGTTGGGTTTTGTCCCTTTTTTCATTTCAGCCGATCAAATTTCAAGTCTATTCCATCTTGACCAATTATATTAAATTATGCTATTAGATTAATACTTGCAATTATTGATTATTGATCACCACATTTGACAAAGGTGTGAAAATAGGAATAATAGTTGCATTAGGCCAGTGGTTCCCAACCCCTTAGTGGTCCACAGAAGATATCAGGGTCCACAGGATTCGAAATTTTGTATTACGGTTAATAGGAGTGGGTCCACAGAATGGAGGAAAATTGATATAGGGGGTCCACAGTGAAAAAAGGTTGAAAACCGCTGCATTAGGCTATAGTGTGATTCTAACTGGCATTCGTTCATCGCGATAGGTATAATCCATATTAATTGGTAAATCAAAGCCATTGTAGTGGTATATCCTGAATTCTAATTGACTGATATATTTCACAACTTTTGTGGAAAGGTGCGAAAATATCTCAGAGGTAAAATCTCCACCATTTAACGAATATATGCTCCACATCTGGTGCCATTTGGCCCATAGAATTTCCAGCAGCGAGCAGACGGACATCGCTGATCATGACATAAGGTATCACCTATACTAGTAGCTGCACTGATAAACTTTCGGGGCTTTATAACTTTGGCAGGTTTAATCTTATATCTCAAGGAGTCTCATGTGTGTCCAGGTTTAGAATAGTTCAAGTCTGTCAAAATTTAGCAGTTCAGCAGTTGGAAGTGTAAGAATACATTAATTTCATGTGTATCACAATTGTTTAGAGCATCAAGAGTGACTGTTAAACGCATTAGTAGCGTAATATACTATATTAAGTATTATGCATCTACCAATTATATCCTTACTATTAAAACTCGATTAATGTTTGTATATGTATATATATATCGTTACTATTAAAACTCAAATAATGTTTATATAAATATATATATATATATGTGTGTGTATATCCTTACTATTATAATGTTTGTGTATATACACTGCCTGAGCAAAAGTATTCGTACACCCCATAATTCCCCATACAAATAGTTATACCCTACTGATTTATTTAGCGAGTCAGGGTATTTAATTGGTAAGAGATACGCTTAATTTAACTTCAAATTCGAATTCTCCATATTCGAATTACTCACTTTTTAATCTTTCAACTTGTTTACACTCCCAGAAGGTTAAGGTTTTTCAAACTGCGCCACCTCATACCACCAATGCCATCATATACAATGGTGATCACTCGCGACATATGGTATAAGAAACCAAATGCTGAAAATACTTAATCTTGAAGAAGAGCAACTAAGTTAAAAACTGATAAAGTGGGTAATTTGAATGTGGAGAATTCGAATTTGAAGTCAAATTAAGTGTATCTCTTACCAATTAAATACCTTGACTCGCTAAATAAATCAGTATTATAACTATTTGTATGGGGAATTATGGGATGTACGAATACTTTTGTTCAGGCAGTGTATATACAGTACCCGGACAAAAGTATTCGACTACCACAGAAACCGCCATACAAATATTATTAATGTGGGTCTATTCATAAAGGAATATGTACTCAAACTGTTAGGAATACTCTATTTTTTATTTCAAATTCGTAAACTACACATTCTAATTACTCATAATTGATAGCCTCAGCTTAAGGATACCGCCCTCGAAAAAACGTATGATTTGCATTACAGCATACGATGAAAGTAGAGCTATAAGAGATGTTAAGCGTGGGGAGGTATCTCCATCAAGAAATACTGGCACATTCCAAACCGTTTTTGATTCTCATTTCTAGATTTTGAGATACAGTGCCTCAAAGTCTGTTTTTTACATTTTCCGCTAGCACATCTTAATGGTAGAAATTTAGGCACTCAATGAATTGTTTAGGACATACCAAGGAATCAAACGCTTCCAAAATCGAATCATAGATAGTCTACCATATTTGCAACTTCATAGGACCAGAAGAAAGTTAAAATGACAAATATTGTAAATTTTATCGGTGTCCGAAAAAAAGGGCCAAAAAACGGCGAAAAATGTCTGTAATTTTTGGGAAATCATGAATAAAATCACCGAGTTAGAATGTATCCAAAAAATGGTGGTCCTACGTTCATCGCCTAATGATATGAAACAACTCTTGAAATTTTCAAACTTCTATCTCAAACCAAATTTGAGAAATAATTCTGTGAAGACGGTCAATTATGAAATTTTAAAGTCCCGAGATATAGAGATTTTAAGTTTAGGTGTTAAGAAGAATGTAAAATGAGTTATTAATAATGCACATAAGCATCCACAGACATTTATTCGCATCTATACTGCTGATTTAGGTATATTAAAGCCAAATATTTACCAAAAATAGCAAATGTACCCTGAAAATCCACAAATTTCCATGAGGCCGCTAACTCCGAATATTTTAGGATAATTGTAGATAATATTTCATATTCCTGGCACTGCGAAGTATAATCTATCAGTTTAGAATGAATAAAAAGCTTCCAAAAAGTATATTAGGAAGTTAGAGCGAAAGTCTACGACTTTTAGTTTCGAAGTTAGGATTTTCGAAAAATACTACGTCATCATCTGACAAAAATCAAAAACTTAACATTCTATAGGGTGTAGTGCAATTATTATCAAAGAATCTTATATGTACACTCATAAAAAGTATATTAGGGAGTGAGAACTAAGAATTTGGACTTGTATTTACAAAGTTAGAGAGATATCTCTTTTTGGACCCTAAATGGGGGTTTTTGACCGAATCTGCGAGGTCCAAGGCCAGAACTTTCAAAATAATTATCAAAAGTTCTCCAATTTTACTGTACATATTATTAGCGACAATTGTATTCACTATTTAGCATAATAGCTAAATTTGGACACATGTTTAATGATTAGTTTCGCTATTTTTTAATAGATTCAAAGTTCTCCATAGAATTTGTATTACAATTAAATCAATGATAAGTCGAGAAATATTTATTTTTTGACAAAGGAATGGTCGAGGAACCTATATATTTTCGCATATATCCTTTTATTTAAGGATATAATATATTATATATCTACAATAGTTTTTAAGATATGACATCAGCCTCTTTCGGGACCTTAGAGGGATATTATGGCCGTACTTTACCTATAATATGCGATATCTCAAGAACAAATGGTCGGATCCGAACAAACTTTTTTTTGAACCGATCAGAATTTTATTCCTGACCTAGTGATCGCTAAATATCTGAGATCAAACTTGCGATTTCCCGAGGATTATATAAATGAACTCCCTTATAGAGCTATTTTGTTTGGATTTTATTTGCCCATTCTTTTAAATCTTTGTGTTTTATAATCTCCAAAGGTGCTAAAACAATGTTAAGGTTCATATCATTAAAAAAATATCAAATAAGTTAAAAACTAATTGGTAAATGAGTTAAAATCCTCTAATAATTTTTCAATTTTTATTAACGCTAATCTTTAGGGGGTTATTTCGCAAAAAACAAAAAAAAATGCCGTCCAAATAGTGCTATCAGATGGTAGACCGATCAGTAATACAATGAAATTAGCAATAAAAAATTTTGCAGTTTTTTTTTACGCCAGGCAAGATTTTTCGAGGGCGGTATCCTTAATTACTAACTCCCAAGTTAATAAATAACAACATTTGAAACTTGATGCTACTTGTCCCAAGTCACAGCCATTATATATGATGGCGTTTAGTGCCACAAAGTGGAATAGGTTGATAATTTTCAACATAAGAATAGGTAATTGAATTGAAACTCTCAATTATGAGTACAGTGCACCCTCGCTAATCCGAACCTCGCTAGTCCGAACCCTCGCTAATCCGAACACTTCATTCTTACAATCCGAACACTCGAAATATAACCTTTTTCGCATCTATGCTATAAATCAACGTTTATAATATTATACACTTCAATCAGATTGAGAAACCTCATTAAAGAAGCAATTATAACAAAATATTATCCTTAATATTCTAACAATTCAAATTTTTTATAGTCAATACTCCATTGAGTTAGTGTTATTTCACTAATCGGAACAAATTCACTAATCCGAACGATTTTTTCGATCATTTCACAGAGCTGTTCGGATGAGCGAGGGTGTACTGTAATTAGAATGTATAGATTACTAATTTGAACTAAAAAATAGATCCTTTTTTAAAAGATCTAATTTAATACTATTTGTATGGAATTTTTCGTGGTGGTCGAATACTTTTGTCCGGGTAGTGTATATCCTTAGTTTTAAAACTCGATTAATGTTTATATATATATATATATCTGTAACGAATTGATTGAAGATGCTGCCGGGTGCAGAAAGCTGATTTTTGGCATGTGGGAGTCTTTTGGCTATAGCTCCACTAAGTTCTTAGTGGAGCCATAGCCAAAAGACTCGGACATGCCAAAAATCAGCTTTCTGTGCCCGGCAGTTTTTTAAATCAATTCGTTACAGATATGTGTATGGGGAATTCCATGTCAAATCATTTAACAATCATCAATCGATTTGTCTGAAATTTGCTGTGCGACAAGCCACTGACTGATATGTCTTTACTTTTCTGAAATTTCAGATCAATCGGTCATGTGGTTTTTGACTTATGACGTCACAAAATTTTAGGAGGACTAATATTTGCTGAACAATCCGATATTTAGTCTGACCATAGCACTCTGTACATAAGGCCTCCCATCTAAATCTCAAAAATAGACCAGGGATGCGGTCGAAGATGGTTGAACAAATACATGATCTGCCAAAAATCATGAACGACGCAGAATAGTGCTTCGGAATGTATTACCAGGATTTATAAATATGGCGCCAAAGTATCCATATCCGTTGTTAAAATTTCGATTTGTCATCATATGATTACGCAATAGGTTATGTTTGGGACACATTTAGTGAGTTTCAGAGGTTGTTTAAGGGTACTTCGAAATGGTTTTATTATAGTTTCTTTCGTATAGAACTGAGCTGTGAATGGGTTGAAGGGCAAAGTTTGAATTTTTTTTCATGGAATGTTGCAACACTCCAGCGTTGCTATGGAAATGCATTTTGATCAGATGAGGTCATATCTTGAAAACCGCAATAACTATGCATTCAAATTTGATCTTATTTGATAGCCAATAGACTACTTCCTATAAAGCCATAACATAATTTCCACGTCTAGATTCAATGGTTTGCGAGTTATTAGACAAATTACCAAATGTGACCAAAGTGATAATTTGGTTGATTTGACATGGAATTCACCGTGTATATATACATATATATATATATATATATATACTATATACACATATACACTAACAAACAAACATTAATTGAGTTTTAATAGTAAGGACAAACGCGCGTCGCTTGCATGCGCTGCGCGCCTGGCGGATACTTTCTGTTCGTCGGAGGCGCCCTTTGGGCGCCTGTGGTCACCATTATTTAGTTATATAAGAGATAAAATCTCTAAATACGTCTTTTTACTGTTACAATCGATATCGCTCGAAAAATCACCAAATTCGTCAATTTTAAAATTTTGATCCGTAATGTTGACATCATAATAGAGTGATGCGTCATCATTTTTTGATGATAGCTGAATCATATGTAGGATATATTTATATGCGCATTCTATTAAATTTCCAGTCTTCTATCACCTAAAATGGCTTGGTTATAGTCGAAACCTGAAATTTCTAATTATAAAAAAGGTGACAATGACGTTATATTTCCATGATGAGTCGACATTTTCGTCTGAGCTCAGAACTTAGTGGAGCCATAGCCAAAGGACACATGCCAAAAATCAGCATTCTCCGCCTGCAGTTTTTTCAATCAATTCGTTACAGATATATATATATATAAATATATATATATACAGGGTGTATCATAAATGTTGTCGGGTTGTAGAAAATGAGATAAAACACAGAATCGTGGATCAATTAAGCTGGTTTTTTATTAATGTAATCTACATTACATTCTAGAACTAATCTCATCCTATTCGGCATACTAATTACTAAATTTTGTGAAAAATTCGGGTCAATGTCTATCCAAGCCGTTGCTACAAAGCTCGGAGTTAGTTTGAGATCAATCGAACGTTGGTGACGCAAGCATAAGCTCGGAAAATCTCAAAAAACCGTCCATCCTGGAAGGAAATCCAGCGTACAAAAGGCCGCCAAAATTATAATTTCGAAATCAGTGGGCAAAAGAGGCAAATCTACTAGGAAATTGACTGAAATAGTGAGCGAAGGGGCTATCCTATATCCCATTCAACCGTTCACCGTTATCTTCGGGATAATATTGGCGCAAAATCTTGCAAAAGGCCTAAAAGGCCGCGATTGACGGAGAAAATGAAGGAAAGGGGACTGAAATTTGCAGAATCTCACAAAAATTGGACTGTTGAAGATTGGAAACAGGTATTGTGATCTGATGAAGCTTCGTTTCAATTGTTATACCCCCAAATCGACAGAACGACCGGGTATGGGCTCAAAATTCGGTCAATATTGAACCCTGCGTTCAAGTAAAATTTCCTGGGAAAATTCATGTCTGGGGCATGATGTCCCACCGAGCTGTATCTGATCTCCATATAGTGCCTCCAAAACAGACAATAAATGGTTGCTACTATCGGAACTTTATTTTGGAAAAGACCTGTAAGGATGCAATAGAACGCAGGTCAGAAAATGGGACTATTTTACTGCGGTCAATGCTCTCAGATATGTCCAGTTATATTTTCATGCAGGATGGTGCTCCAGCACACACTGCGAATTTGACTCAGTCCTGGTGTGGAAAGAATTTCCCAAAGTTTTGGGAGAAAGAAGAGTGGCCAGGAAACTCACTCGACCTGAATCCTATTGAGAATCTATGGTCTATTCAGAAAGATAGCGTCAGTCAAAAGGAGAATGTGACGAAGCTGGACGATTTAATTTTCCAAGTAAAAAAATCTTTCTGGGTCATACCAGTAATTATCATGCCAATAGCTTTACTACGGATTTCTAAACCGTGATCTCGGACATTCTTTTTGTGAAAAAATTAAAGGGCGTCTGTGATAAATAAATTCTGAGAAATAATTCAGTAAAATAAAGCCAAGTAATGTTTTAGTAAGCTTTAATATAGTATATTGCGATACTGTATTCGAAATTGAATTCTGATTAAGGTTTTATTACAATTCGTAATTACATGAAAATTGGTACTACCCGACAACATTTATGATACACCCTGTATATAGTATAGGGTGGCCCATAAGTTCTGTCCCAAGCTTTATTAGGTATAAAATTTCTTATACTCAAACAATATTAGTTATTATTGTCTTTAGAGATTGTAATTCGAATACTTTCAACGATATAAAAAGATTTTTCGAGTCTGAGACCTAGAACTGTGTTTTGTACGGTGAGTTTGGTGGATAAAAAATGTGTCCTGGCTCGCAGCGTATTCGCGAATCAGAGGCCACTGCTTTATCGAATTATCTTTCTAGAGTCTTCAAATTCTCGGAAAAATACCTCTCACATTTTCCTCGAACACTAAATTTGTAGAAATATACGTTGTGAAGATCAATGCATTTTTAGCACAAATTGGATCAGATAATTTTGTGATTTGAAAAAAAAAACTATTTTAGGGAATTTTGCAAAATATACCTAATTTGAACTGTGAATGAATAACTTTTTCTTATGTCTGAAAATGAATTCAGTGGATTCGTGAAATATTTCTATGGTGAATGAAAGGTATCTGGTGTTAAATCGTCATGGAACATCGATTATGTAGACAATTTATACAGAAGCAGCGGGAACTGATTTGCGATTTTCGCTGCGAGCCAGGACACATTATTTAGAGACCTGATATTGGTATGAGATTTAGCACAAGCCTTCTCCTCTAGAATGGACCACACACAATAGTCCATGGGGTTAAGGTCCGGGCTTCATGGCGGCAATTCCAGCTTAGAAACAAAATCGATTTTTTGGTCCCGAAACCATTGCTGAGTGATATTAGCGGAGTGTGCCGGTGCGCCATCTTGCTGGAAGGTCCAATTGTTATTATTAAAAAGTCTTGAACCTGCGTTTTTGACTTCCGCATCTAGAATAAGTTCTCGGTAAGTTTTTGCATTTATTTTCACCCCTTCCGGGTTCAAAAATGAGGTCCGTTCGTGAATCAGCGGAAATTCCCGCCCAGACCATCACAGAAGCTGGCTTTTGGCATCGAGGAACAAATCTAAGATTTTCGGGGACATCTTTAACACTGGGTGAAAGGATTCTGTCGTTTTGGGAGTTGGCAGCTTGCTCGATCGTGAATAATATTTCATAGAATAAAATATTGTTCAAAACCTCAGGTGTGTCATGCGATAACAGTGCTCTGCTTCTATCGACCCGTTTTTGCTGCATAGTTGTGGTAAGCATGTGCACCTTTTTTCTTATAAGTGCCTTAAGGCCCAGATCATCGTGAATCACTCTCCTTAGTGATCTATCACTTATTTGGAAATCTTGAGCCATTTTCCTGATGGAACGCCGAGGATTTCGGGCAAATCTCTTGCGCAATTTCTCTTTCAGATTTCTGGTCCGAATGATACGTGGACGTCCAGTTCTGGGTCTGTCTTGTACAGTCCCTGTATCTTTGAACCTCTGAATAGTGCGATGGATAAGCCTCCTCCCAACATTTGGGTTTTCAGAATTCTAAAAATTTCTCCATTCGAATTTCCAGCCATGAATAGGCTAATAATAGTAGAGCGTAGCTCTGTCATTGCAATATATCAGTATAGAGCTAACTAAAGAACTAGGCACTAATTGACATTGAAAAGTATACTATAGAGTATCTTATGGGTAGTTAAATATTGTTATACTGTAAAGCTATCAAGAACTACGAATACTTGAAAAATTACAGAACTTATGGCGCAACCTGTATAAGAGAAAACTGCACACCCAGCCATGTTATTTAGGTACTCAATTTGTGAATCATCAAATACAGCTCAGCAATATATTTTATTTCATTTGTAACAAACTCAAAATCAAAATATATTAAATACATTTCTTCATTAAAAGACATTCAGTGGGGATGCAGGCTGGCGTTATATCATGACTATTATCTCATTATTTTAATATATAATCAAGGCTGCTAATTTGATATATAAATGGCTACAAACATTCAATTCGCACATTGAAGTCTCAATAACCATCAATATATTTTGAAATGCTGGTATATCGGCTGTATAACTCAATCTCTAGCAATAAATATTTGTACCTGAAATAGAATGGGATACTGATCCCAAAATGACAATATATGCGGTAGCTAAATATTGATGCGTGCGAGAAGATGAAACACGGTCCCAATTAACAGTCCTATACTAGGATTATTGGACTGTTGTTTAATCAAAAAAAATGTGAGATGATCGGATAAATGAAGTCGACGTTCACTATCCAAAATTTGACAATAAGAAATATTATACAGTCAGGGTCGCTTATTGTGAACCACCAGGGAATCAAAAAATATGTTCATAATAGAGATACTTCATATTAAGCAAACTTGATTCAATACAAATCCTATCTAAAAAATGAATTTGGGACCAGGAGCTTAGTTCATAATAAACGAATGTTCATATTAAGCGGGTTTATAATAAGCGACCCTAGTTTGAACTAGATATCTGACAATATAACCCGAAATGATGTTTTATTCAGTTCTAATGGATCATTTTGTATTCGAGCCTGTTAGTAAATATAGGTTTCTGAAATAATTATCTTAATCAAAAATAAATAGTTATTGAACACATGCGCTATCAGGCGTTTCGTTGGTCGAGCGTCGAGTTCGCGAAGTAAGAAAGAAGATCTGAAAATGAACTAACTAAGAACTTATCTACCTATTCTTCGTTGCCAGTTATGCTCTTAGAGTAGGCAGAATCCATCAGCAATCGTTCAGTGTGGTCCAAAGATAGTCCTTTAGGCTTGGAATTCCATTCAGAAAGATAGGAAGGGTAGTCGGGGAATATACTGGGTACTGAAGTTTTCTTTAGAGCTATTCTATCCTGGAAACTGTAACAGTACGAAGCCCGTCATTGTAGGAAATGGTTTCTCGATGTCATCTGATTTGAAATAATGTATACATATCTAAACGGTGTGTAGAAGTGTAAATGTGACGTACAGTTAATACGTATAACACATAAATTATAGAAACTTACTCACATTAGCGTGTTTACTTCCTAGTCTTTCCGTGGGCGTGGAATTAACCTAAACGATTCTTTGGGAAATGAAAAGCAGAGGGATATTCTACTTCACTTTTATGGTTGGACTTGCAGCCTGGAACAACACAGTACATTGTCGTTCCGAAAGAGTAATAAAGATTGATGCTTATGTGGAGTGTTTCGGATCAACTTTGAGTTAGAAAAAGACAGTGATTTGTAAAACGTCACAACAAGGTAGCAAATAAATATATAATTCATGTGGTTGATTTTAAAATAAAACAAGTAAGTAATATGTTAATATATAAGTAATATGGTTGCTTAAAATTAGTTTAACCAGAAATTTTCTACAGTGCCCTCCTCGACCCATTATGAAGAAAATCGATGTAGTATTAATAAAAAGGATCATTATATAATATACGAAGTTATATACCAGCATAATCTAACCATTTTAAGAAAAATTCATTAGCTCGTTTAACCAATCCATGATCCGGAAAAAAAGCTCTGCGCCATTCCTTTAGTGTATTAGAATGCTATCTATACTATATATATCCATCTAGTATCTATCTATCTATCTTTTTCACTCCTTAAAACTTCCTGTCAACCTTTGAAAGCAAACTCTTACCAATTTTTGGAATTTGCCCACTTTATGTCTCTGTAAAAGTTACTAACAAATAATTTATCCCATGGATTCTAAAATGTAATATTGGAAATCGACACCCTAAAAACTCGAAGTACATGGGTTGAAGCTAGTCTCAAGCATAATTTTAAAATTTGCAAAATTGTGTGAACATACTATCTCAATAAAAGTGTTAAATATACGTATGACCATTTTTATCACCATACACTTTAATAAATCTAAGATATCTTTATACGTTAATACATTTAAATTTTTAATGACAATGACTATCTTTTTTTTTTGTTGTTCAATGATTTGTATTGTGAGAGTTAATCCTTAATTATGTAGAAAAGGTTGAAAAAGGTTTGCCATTTTTTGCAGGGGTGTTAGAATTTCGCTGAGATCTTCGAACTTTATCGTATACTTTACATATCTCAATAACTTTCCATATCATCAATTTGGACAAACCAAAAATAAAAAATCTTCGCGTTATTACAAATAAGATGTTGTCATAATGTGCCTGCAATAAATCTACTATTGTCTAGTATTTCAACAACTTAAAACTTCATCTGTACATATTCCTACACAACAAATAAGAAAGACACATTTTTTAACAATTATCCCGCTTGTATTTTCAGCCTATTGGTTCAAATTTACGATCAAGTTTGCATTTGAACCAAGTGATTTTCTAAAAAAACGAGACGCTCCTGTAGGTTATTACTTTAGGCCTGAAAGTGTTTAGGAACGTCAAAATTTTCAATATGACTCAATTTGCACGATAATATAGTAATGTTATTCATCGATTTTACGTTTTTACTTCTAGGGGCTTGAGAATAGGAGCGTATCTCTAGAGGGCTGTATAATACCCTGATCGTGAATTTTTTATTTTATTTTTTAATGATTTTAAATTAATATGTTTAAAGAGCATTTACTACCTTAAACCGTATTGCCAACACCATACGCACCACCCACGTATATACTGAATATTACATTTTAACTTGATTTATTGTGATATTTATCAAAATTTTCTGAATTGTAATTTAATTGCAAATCCCTTAGAACTTGAATGTTCCATTGAATTACTAAACTCGGTTGTATTATATATACACAAACGCGCATCGCTTGCTTGTGCTGCACAGCTGGCGGACACTTTGTGTCCGCCGGAGGCTCCCTTCGGTCGCCTGGGGTCACATTGGTTAATTATATAGGGAGATAACATCTCTAAATATGTCTATCTTAGTATTAAAATCGATATCACTCGAAAAATCACCAAATTTGTCAATTTAAAATTTTTTGATGCGTAATGATGACGTCATAACAGAGTGATGAGTTATCATTTTTTATGATAGTTGCATCATATGTGAGGTATATAAATATGCACATTCTATTAAAATTTCAGCCTTCTATCACTTAAAATGGCTGAGTTAAGGTCGATAAACTAAAATTTTTAATTATAAAAAAAGGTGACAATGGCGTCATAATTCCATGATTTGTCTACATTTTCGTCTGAGCTCAGAACTTACTGGAGCCATAGCCAAAAGACTCCCGCATGCCAAAAATCAGCTTTCTGTGACAGGCAGTTTCTTCAACCATTTCGTTACAGACATATATACAGTACCTGGACAAAAGTATTCGACCACCAAAGAAGCCTCCATACAAATAGTGTTATATTGGGGATAATTATCAAAGAATATGTACTCAAACCGTGAGGAATACTCTATTTTTTATCTCAAATTCGTAAACTACACTTTCTAATTACTCATAATTGATAGCCTCAACTCAATCACTAACTCCCAAGTTAATAAATATCAACATTTGCTACTTGATGCTACTTGTCCCAAGTCACAGCCATTATATATGATGGCGATTAGTGACACAAAGTGGCTGAGGTTGATAATTCCTACATAAAATTAAGTATTTGAGTTGAGACTCTGAATTACGAGTAATTAAAATGTGTAGATTACGAATTTGAAATAAAAAATAGAGTTTTTCTACTGTTTGAGGACATGTTCCTTTTTTGAATAGTTCCAATTTAATACTATTTGTATGGAAGTTTTCGTGGTGGTTGAATACTTTTGTCCGGGTAGTGTATATAGATTAATCGAGTTTTAATTTTAAGGATGCTTAGATGAGTACGAACTTCATTTCTTATGAAACCACAGCCAAATATTTATTTTTAATATGTTAATTCACGATTATTTTATAAATTGTTTACACTATAAGGGATGAATATTGATTTTCTGAGAATTAATGCTCCTTTCTACCTACTAGTATCCCGACTTAGCCAAGAGCCGCACGCTTCAGCCGCCCCATGGTCTGATGGCCTTGAGCATTAGCATCTATGCCTGGGTATGCAGTACTATCATATTTAAAATTACTCTAAATAAGTCACTCCAAACCCCCCGAATTTTTAAAATCAACCCAATGATTCAAGACGTGCATACTCGGATATTATGGACAGATAATTACTTCAGTTATATGCAGTTACAGATGCAGTTGTAATTTACATTTTTACAGCTTTCGATATACGCGTAGCTAGTTAGTACACTCAAGATTACAATTCTCAATTAGCTATTTGTAGGGAAATACCTGTAATGTTGATGGTTTTCACATCTTGGCATTAATCTGATTTTATTAAAAATGATTTCCAAGTACTTTAACTTATAAAAAATTGAAAAATGGTTTCTACTATTTCATGAAATTGTGTACTTGTTAATAACCTTTTTGAATCCTACCTGTGATGAGTTAACTACATTCCTAGATATGCTACTATTGGTCAAAATTCTCAATTGATTCTTTTATCTGTTGGGACAATTCTAATTGAGCAATTTTCCCATCTAGTCAAAGATGCTACATTCCCCTCCAATTTTATATCATTTTTGCTAAGCATATGTACACACCATTTAGACTGTGACAATTCTAACATTGTACATGCTGTTATTTGTATATTCGAAAGATTAACATTAGGATATTGTTTGCAACGATCTGAAAAATCTTTGGTTATAAAGTTTTCTCTATCTCTAATCGAAAACTATTCTATATCTAGCAAGTTTTTCTCCGCTTGTTCACTTTTAATTGCTTGTATCTATTCAGGTTTGATTATTTCCTCAATTGTTTAGATGAATCCTTAGTTTTTTCTTTTTTTCATTTTTTCATTTACGAACTTTGACTTTGTCCAAAATCAAATGGTTACGTTTTTTAAGAATCCAAATATCCCAAAATAATTTGCAGGAGCTATTTTTTGTAGTGTCATAATTAATAAATGTGACCTTTTTGATTAACAAAACTGACAAAAAGGGACTGCTGAATTATTTTAAAAGCAAGACTTCAATTATTAGAATTACTAATATTTTAAATAAATTAACATAATGTATTAGGGAAATTTCCCAATTCAGATATGCATCTCGTTTCAAAGCGATTTTGATTATATTGTCTGAAATAATTTCATAAACGCTAAACAAAAGTGATTCCAAAAGTGGATATCAATAGGAAAGTATGGTAGCCAGAAATGTATATGACAACTTTATGGTAATCATTACATCGTCAATGCATTTTTTTGAAAAATTCAATAAATCCGATAATAAGCTTTTAAACTCTGAGGAGGCGCATTTAAATGATTGACTTTACATCTCTTTACCATTTTCATGCTGATGAGAAAATATCCATTATTCTTTTATATTTGGCGAGAAAATCCTCTAGTAGATCGACCTGGAATATCTCAATCATCCTTACTATTAAAACTCGATTAATGTTAAGATACACATGTTTAGAGATGTTATCTTCCTTAAAATTAATTATTCTGACCTCAGACACCAGAAGGGCGCCTCCGGCGAACACAAAGTGTTCGCCATTCGCGCAGCGCAATCAAGCGAAGTGCGCTTGTAGCATATAGTTTGCTATATATATACATTGTTATTTTTGCCTTAATCCATTTTTGAGTTACTAATGGTAATTTGAGCGAACAGTTATTTAAAGTTAAATGTTGGTTAAATGTGTATTAAGATCAGAACCAAAATAACGAATGATAAAGAGTATAGGTAGCCAATGTTAAAACCTTAAGATTGACGTACATCAGGTCTTGACATGGCAGGCGCATCCTGGATCGAGTCCAGTTGGAATCCCATGACCACAAAGAAGTGTAATGGAGAATTATGATTATTGCTACTAGTACTTATATTGAAACCAATTTTCTATTCAGAAAGTTTCACTGTTTTCGAAAAGTTTTATGCATTTATGATAACCTGAGACCTGTTGCATAGAGTAGTAATCCTGAAGAAAACGAATTTTAAGCGACAATTAGTATATTTGTTACTGAACAAATGTTTATTGACTTCATAAATGGATTAGTGATGTATCAATTTGGATTGAAAATATTGTGATGTACAAATACTTTTGCTCAGGGATTGTAAGCATCATACTTCGTTTACTTAAGTATATTATATTTACCGTCTTTCCCTGAATAAGCGCCCAGGGTTAGGTAAGAAAATTTTAAAGTAGGTAAACCATTTGTTATGGCTTATTGTAATATGAATAATCTTAATGATTTTCAATGAAATTGGAAATTGTTTCTTTCTTCTAATGCAACTGTTTTTAATCAATACGGCGCGTTGAATATTTATGCTCCGGGGTGTTTGAGCACGAAAGATACAAGCACCCGGGGTTCAATTTGCTCTAAAGAAATATGTCCTAGGACGCTTATTCAGGTACATACTACTTTACCTACTTCAATCTTTCTTAGTTTTGTACTGAAACTAAGTAATTATACTTATTTTTAAGTAAAACTAAGTAATACTGCTTAGATGTTTGTTAGATTAATGTTAAACTAAATTTTGAGTAATTCTCAATCATGCTGTGAACAGTTTAAATTTAAAACATGAAAGGATCAGGGTCAATCTTTCAATATTATGTGTATATACCTGTAAATATTTTGAGTATTAAATTAAACAAGCGCGCTTCGCTTGCTTGTGCGGCGCGACTAGCGGACACTTTGTGTCCGCCGGAGGCGCCCTTTGGGCGCCTGTGGTCACCATTGATTAATTATATGGGAGATAACATCTCTAAATACGTCTGTCCTACTGGTATAATCGATATCGCACGAAAAATCACCAAATTTGTCAATTTTAAAAATTTTGATGCTTAATGATGACGTCATAACAAAGTGATGAGTCATCATTTTTTGATGATAGTTGCATCATATGTGAGGTATGTTAGTTTACAGATTTTATTGAATTTTCAGGCTTCTATCTCCTATAATGGCTGAATTATGCTCGAATAACTGTATGCTTAACTTTGAAAAATGTGACAATGACGTCATAATTCCATGATGTGTCGACATTTTGCTCTGAGCTCAAAAATTAATGGAGCCATAGCAAAAAGACTCCCGCATGCCAAAAATCAGCTTTCTGTGCTTGGCAGTTTCTTCAATCAATTCGTTATAGATATAGATATATACGTATACATATATCCTTACTATTAAAACTCGATTAATGTTTGTTTGTTTGTTTGTGTCTGTACGTATATATATTTATATCTCTATACCGAATTGATTGAAGAAACTGCCAGGCACAGGAAGCTGATTTTTGGCATGTGAGATCTTTTGGCTATGGCTCCAGTAAGTTCTGAGCTCAGACGAAAATGTCGACTCATCATGGAACTATGACGTCATTGTCACATTTTTAAAAGTTAAGCAATACAGTTATTCGAGCATAACTCAGCCATTATAGGAGATAAAAGGCTGAAATTTTAATAGAATCTGTACACTAACATGCCTCACATATGATGTAACTATTAGCAAAAAGGATGACTCATCACTTTGTTAAGACGTCAACATTACTCATCAAAATTTAAAAAATTGATAAATTTGGTTATTTTTCGTCGATATAGATTATAACAGTAGGACAGACGTTTTTAGAGATGTTATTTCCCTTATAATTAACCAATGTGACCCCAGGCGACCGAAGGGAGCCTCCGGCGGACTTAAAGTGTCCGCCAGCCGCGCATCACAAACAAGCGAAGCGCGCTTGTATATATATATATATATACACACACACATTAATCGAGTTTTAATAGTAAGGATCCTTATTTATAAATTTTTTCATCATCAATTAAAAGCATGTCTCTGGAATGACACTTATTTCTTTTATTTTTTGAAGTTGGTTCAGCTAACACCTTACCGAGTCAAAGAATGTTCTGAGTTACGCTAAATCCACTCGATGCTTGCAACGATACTGAATTCATCATTTGTTATAGGATAACTAGAAGAATTTTTAAAGGGTTAAATGAAAAGATTCTTGCATCCTGTGTTTGAGCTAGTTGTCTCGAAACAGATTTCGTTCACTTGGTCTCTGAGATTCCAATCTTTAATCGTGTCTACACAAGTGGCTATGCTTTGTCCAATTCGGCACAAATAGGAATCACTCAGCACCTATCCCTGAAAAAAATTGGGAGACTGTTAATATCTTATTTTCCCAGTATGTTACTACATAGCACCTTTCCATCCTAATGAACTACTAAATGAACATTTGTTTTGAATTTCCCTATTAAATTTTTTGCAATTTCCTTCCTGAATTTTTTTCTGGAACGGCGAATCAATGACTGATTGCAGATTATGTCCCCAACTTGATTCCCTAGACTCGGTAGCTGCAATAATAAATGTTACATTACGATCACTTACCTTCGTCCTATCCATAGTTGAAGCTAACCCAAGATCCATGGTATTTCTGGCTCTCGTATTCACCATATGTATATGTGAAGTAGAATCATCTGTGTCATTATCTTCACCACTGCTATTATAGTCTTCCAAAATACAAAACTGATATTCATTGACTCGTTTTATATCATTTTCTCTCAGATTTACAAGTCTCGCTTTTCTCTATGCTGATCTCTCTTCCATCCTTTTTAAAAAATATCAAATAAGTAAGAAACTAATTGATGAATGCGTCAATAACCTCAAAAAATTTTTAAATTTTTTGTTACGCTAAAATTTTGGGGGTTAACTTATAAAAATCAAGATAAATACCGTCCAACTAGTTCTATCAGATGGTAGACCGCTCAGTAATACAATGGAATTAACAATAAATTTTTTTTACTTCTGGCTAAGTTTTTCGAGGACGGTATCCTTAAGCACGAACTTAAATCTTAGTGAATACCAATCTTGGCAAAAGCGATTTAAATATTTGGGTTGCCTTCTGTTCAATGGGGGTCTTCCCACTTTTCCTTTCTATGGAAATATGGATAGCCAGATGTTTATACAGAAAATGGATAGCTATTTATTGAGACAAGCTAAATATTTTTTGATCAATACTGGAGATTAGTGATGGATAACGATCCAAACCACACATTACACTTAACGAGGCAATGGATCGAGTCAAAATCCCCGATAAGATGCCTTCACAATCCCAAATTTTAACACAATTGAGAACCTTTTTAGTTTGGAAAGTAGGGACTGGTAAAAAAGGACCTAAGACAATCAAAGAATTAAAGTTATTATTAGAGGAGATATATCGGGAGTCGATACCACGGCATAGCAAAATGGTAATTTGTTTCAATGGAGAATCGATTATTTGCTCAATTTCAACAAATAATCTCTTACATTATACTACCAAAATATGTTATTGTCTTTAGAATGAAAGTTTATGATCCATTTATTATTCTAAATAATTACTTGACAGACTGCAAGTATCGTATTCGATGTGTTCTAATAGGATTACCATTGTTTTATGGGAATCTCGCATTTTCCGAATATACAATTGGTATAGAGAGTAATATATTGTTATTGTGAAATAACATTGCCTTAAAAAGACTCCATTCTGATGGTATATGTTGAACTCCTAAAACCTCCATCAAAGCCTCGATGTTGTTCAAGGAAAATTAGTCACTATTGCAGTATCCAACGCATAAATAATAATATAACCAGCATCCACTGTATTTCCATTTTCGATGTCACTAAGTGATGTTTGGTTGCTATGCGTTGATAATGTTAAATGTAAATGTAGTGGATGAATAAAATTAGTACGAGTATATTTGACTAATACAAATGGACAACAAGTTTTGAACAGGCTAACGTTTAGTTCAAGGTGAGAATAGGTATCAACAACCTAGTGAATTGAAATGTTTCCAAGTCACGGAACTCCTGGGAACACACGAGTGCAAAGAACCCTAAAATCACTGTAGCACTGTATTAGATGAGAAAAGGTTGACACACTAATGTTTAATGCAGATGGAATAAACTCTTCATCAGAATCCAATGAAAAAAATTCATCGAGAGGTAAAAGACACATGTGAAGAGGTCTAGGAATTTCAAAGTTATCTATATGATTAACGCGACGCATTGCAGAAGGGAAGTTAGGGTAGATTATATTTTTTATGTTCTTTGCAAAGAAAACCAAAATATCAGTAGTGCTAAAGTAGCAATCAGATACTTGATCTTTTTGTTCTCCAGATTATCCTAACTGCAGAAAGCACTGATTTGCGTTAAGGATACCGCCCTCGAAAAATCTTGCCTGGCGTAAAGAAAAACTGCAAAATTTTTTATTGCTAATTTCATTGTATTACTGATCGGTCTACCATCTGATAGCACTATTTGGACGGCATTTTTTTTTGTTTTTTGCGAAATAACCCCCTAAAGATTAGCGTTAATAAAAATTGAAAAATTATTAGGAGATTTTAACTCATTTACCAATTAGTTTTTAACTTATTTGATATTTTTTTAATGATATGAACCTTACAATTGTTTTAGCACCTTTGGAGATTATAAAACACAAAGATTTAAAAGAATGGGCAAATAAAATCCAAACAAAATAGCTCTATAAGGGAGTTCATTTATATAATCCTCGGGAAATCGCAAGTTTGATCTCAGATATTTAGCGATCACTAGGTCAGGAATAAAATTCTGATCGGTTCAAAAAAAAGTTTGTTCGGATCCGACCATTTGTTCTTGAGATATCGCATATTATAGGTAAAGTACGGCCATAATATCCCTCTAAGGTCCCGAAAGAGGCTGATGTCATATCTTAAAAACTATTGTAGATATATAATATATTATATCCTTAAATAAAAGGATATATGCGAAAATATATAGGTTCCTCGACCATTCCTTTGTCAAAAAATAAATATTTCTCGACTTATCATTGATTTAATTGTAATACAAATTCTATGGAGAACTTTGAATCTATTAGAAAATAGCGAATCTAATCATTAAACATGTGTCCAAATTTAGCTATTATGCTAAATAGTGAATACAATTGTCGCTAATAATATGTACAGTAAAATTGGAGAACTTTTGATAATTATTTTGAAAGTTCTGGCCTTGGACCTCGCAGATTCGGTCAAAAACCCCCATTTAGGGTCCAAAAAGAGAGATCTCTCTAACTTTGTAAATACAAGTCCAAATTCTTAGTTCTCACTCCCTAATATACTTTTTATGAGTGTACATATAAGATTCTTTGATAATAATTGCACTACACCCTATAGAATGTTAAGTTTTTGATTTTTGTCAGATGATGACGTAGCATTTTTCGAAAATCCTAACTTTGAAACTAAAAGTCGTAGACTTTCGCTCTAACTTCCTAATATACTTTTTGGTAGCTTTTTATTCATTCTAAACTGATAGATTATACTTCGCAGTGCCAGGAATATGAAATATTATCTACAATTATCCTAAAATATTCGGAGTTAGCGGCCTCATGGAAATTTGTGGATTTTCAGGGTACATTTGCTATTTTTGGTAAATATTTGGCTTTAATATACCTAAATCAGCAGTATAGATGCGAATAAATGTCTGTGGATGCTTATGTGCATTATTAATAACTCATTTTACATTCTTCTTAACACCTAAACTTAAAATCTCTATATCTCGGGACTTTAAAATTTCATAATTGACCGTCTTCACAGAATTATTTCTCAAATTTGGTTTGAGATAGAAGTTTGAAAATTTCAAGAGTTGTTTCATATCATTAGGCGATGAACGTAGGACCACCATTTTTTGGATACATTCTAACTCGGTGATTTTATTCATGATTTCCCAAAAAAACAGACATTTTTCGCCGTTTTTTGGCCCTTTTTTTTCGGACACCGATAAAATTTACAATATTTGTCATTTTAACTTTCTTCTGGTCCTATGAAGTTGCAAATATGGTAGACTATCTATGATTCGATTTTGGAAGCGTTTGATTCCTTGGTATGTCCTAAACAATTCATTGAGTGCCTAAATTTCTACCATTAAGATGTGCTAGCGGAAAATTTAAAAAACAGACTTTGAGACACTGTATCTCAAAATCTAGAAATGAGAATCAAAAACGGTTTGGAATGTGCCAGTATTTCTTGATGGAGATACCTCCCCACGCTTAACATCTCTTATAGCTCTACTTTCATCGTATGCTGTAATGCAAATCATACGTTTTTTCGAGGGCGGTATCCTTAACCACTCAGCCAAGTGCATATACATATTGCACAAGTGGCACAACAAAAATGTGTTGCCCAATTCTTATTTTGATCGCCTATCATACATCCGAAATGCTGCTCATAGCCCTTTTTCACAAGAGGGGTCATATTACGTAACTGAGACTTAGGAGTAACTCTCCACAAAGGTAACAGAAGCAAATCTTAAGGTGATTTATACATTGAAGAAACATAGATGCAAAATTGAGAACTGAAATAGAAATAATACACAATACTATATTTATAAGAATATAGAAATAGAATTATCTCGCTTTAGATACCGCAAAAAATTCAGTATGGTAAGCGATAAAAATATATAAGTTCCATGATCCATCCCATTAAATCTAGAAAGGAACAACGAATTTATTTTCAATTGAAAAGAATTTTCACGGTACACTCATTCCTATGGTAAATATAGAGTTTAAATACCTATTGATCAATTGTAGAGCATTTCACTAATCAACGAATAATTATACTACAGTGAATCTGTATACAGCTATGCAGTACAATTTGGTTTAATATATATTTTAATAGATATTATGCAAAATTCTCAAAAAATTAAATTGCTGATTTCCTTGCTTAATGGAAAAACTGATTTTACATTCGGGAACAGCATAATTGAAAACATCCCTGTATAATGTACTAAATGGTATTCAAGAACCAAATTTTTTTAAAATTTATTAGACATCTTTTTCAATGTACTATAATTAGTTCGAATAAATAACATACGTATTATTATGCTAACATCAAATTGAACAACGCACTTTTGAGGTTCGCAATTTCATCTAATTCAATTGGTCAATAAAATGTATTATTAACTGATAGATATAACTAGTAGTTGCTTTGCGTATCAGAGGTACTCCTACAAACGTATTGCAATAGCAAGACTATGTTTACATGAATAGTTTTTTGAAAAGTGTGCACATGTACAGGCAGCTTATTTTTACTAATCCATATTAATTTTTACTGTCCATGCTGAATATATCCAAATAATATACAGGGTGCGATTTAAGTTCTGTCCCCAATTTAAACTACCACCAAACCAAGCATAACTAGTGTATTAGTTATTATACAAGCTATTTTTAAGTTATAATGACACTTTACTGTAAACTTCTAACTTAATTGCACAAAATAACCAGATTCTGAAATTTTATTCCCAATGGGGCAAAAGAGGTGTGGAATTATTGAATTATTGAATACCGGGTGGACACATGCAAAAGTTCGTCCATCGTACTATTAGAAGATACAAGGACCGGAGGAGCTGCGGACAGGGCAATAAGTGGTCGTCCGCCGTCAATAAGGGCTCTTCAACTCTAGAAGGCTGTGTGGGATCGGATTCGTCGAAATCCCCGGCGTTCGCTGAGAAAAATGATTCTAGAACTCAAAGTTTCTGAGTTTTCAATCCGCAAAGTTGTGAAAATCTGTTTAGGGATGCGAGGTTACAAAAGAAATAAGATTCATTTCCTTAGTGAGCAGGTTAAAGAGAAGAGATTACTGAGAAGTAAGGGAGAACTTGTCTGTAAAATATTCTGCTATCAGATGAGAAAATTTTCACAATCCACTAGTTTTCTAATAGTCAATATGACAGAATAATATCACTCACGACATGTAGCAATAAAGAAATGTTCAGATGTGTCTCTAGGTTGCAAAAGCCTCTCTCAGTGATGGCTTGACCTAGAATATCCGCTAATGGACGGACACATCGGGTTTTTGTCCCCAATGGGGGTAAAATCACGCTCCCACCTACCGTGAGTTGATTTTAGAGCCGGTTGTGTAGAACCTATGGCAAACAATATTAAATGGGAGGTCCTTCGTCTTCCAAGATAGAGCTTAAGGCCACACTGAAAATTCTACTTAAGATTTGCTTCGCAGTAATATTCCGGGGTTCATCAGTGATTACAAATAGACTTCGTACAGCCCAGAGCTAAACCACACGGGCTATTGGATTGGCCCATTCTCGAAACAAATGCCTGTAGTAAATCTCACTAAAATATTGAGTCTTTGAAATGATATTTGGTAGCAGAATGGGCGAAGGTTCCCCAAGAGGTCTTACGTGCCGCCGTTAGGGACTTTAACAGGCAGAAAAAAAGCTGTAATTAAAAACAAAGGCGGATACATTGAATAGCAATTCATAATTCGTATTGTAGCATGATCTCTAAGCTATACGTGAATTTTCAATGATACAAAGTGATTATTCGCAAAGTTATGGGTAATTATAAATGGGACAGAACTTAAATCGCACCCTGTAGTCCAGAGAGGATGACAACGGGATTTTGCTGATGCTGTTTATTATTTTGCTCGAATTTTCTGGCTCTTATAACACTGCTTAATTCCTCAGAATTTGAATACTAATTTTAACATTGCGGGTTTCCTAGACCAGTGTCTGATTCTGTTAATGGCTTTAAAATAATCAAATGTTCTGTAAATACATACAGTCTTTCTGATTTCAACAGAATTTAATATAATTGGTTAATATGGAATATACTTGACTCAATACACATAAACAACTCTCTATACTTGAAATTTGATTGTCTGAATTTGGAATATCTGGAGTTTTTTTAAACTAAGTGCTTGGAGAGAGTCAAATAATTTTGTCTCACTCAACGACATTTGATGCTCTCATTACTACAAATTGACTATAGTTTATCTGTGTTCTGATACTCTACATGAAGATTATAACTATATTCTGAAGGAACACTCATAGACAACCACTCAGCGAAATTTCTCCCAATATTTGCAGATGTGGGGGTAGATTTGGTTAGTTGGTTAGCGGTATACCAGGGTTTCTGAAAAATATTTTGAACCTTATAATGCATACCCTCTCAATTAGTAAACTTATTAGAGAAAAGATAGATTACCAAGTTTTAAACCAATTAGATAACGTTAGCAGACCTCTCAACGGGCCTATATAGATGAATTTTTAAAAATCGGACATTTTCAGCATTTTCCTGTAAATTTAAGTTCTGAATTTTGCAATAATATTTTTAATACACACCTATGGGACCGAAGTAACTAATTTTTTTCAATTGTTGATTTTTAATGAATTGTAGTGATGAGATTGAGTTCTTTCTATTGCGGTAGAAATCTATGTATGTAACACCAACAAATGTACTGGTTTATAATTATCCGTTGTTTTTGCAAAGATCAAATTTGAAAACAATTATACTACATCTTACAAACTTTGAAAATTATTATGGCATAAAAATCACAACCCGAGCATCAACTAATGTGTTCCTGGTCGGTCTGCTACTTCCAATCATATATGAAGAAATGCTGGTTGGTTACCAATATCCGGGTCGTGTTGAGAGAATTTACCACATCCTCAAGGTCAAAGGACTCAACCTGTCTCAGAGCTACAAGGTCGTTGTGGTGATGAAATTCTTGAACAAGTCGAATATCCCAACTACACAGTTTCCAACACGTCTGAAAATTGAGGAGATTACATACTAATAAATACACATCTGACAGCTAAGACAAACACCGGTGCAGTGAGAAGCCAGCATCAGTTTCAAGCCTGCGTTCACTTCTTGCCTGGCGATTCTATTTGACAACTCTCACTCAGGCTGTGTTCAACTCAACAGATTCCATAGGACCAGGAATTTATTGTTGTTCTGCGTACCTTTAAGAAGATGGCAAAGGGGGATGAGGATTTATATTCAAGCAGCAGAAAGAGAAACATAGAAAGCCTAATCACGATTAATTATTCAAAAAACGTATGGAAAATGTGTAAACATCTTTTTACCTCATTATGCCATTTTCCAATCATGTCCAGCATCTGAGAAAGAGAGACCATCTGGTTCCCCTGACGAGGCATTTGATAAAATCAGCCACCTGGACAATCCACTCATTTTAACCTACCTATTTAGGCCAGTTTGTTATTATTGATTTCTCGAAAACTACTAATTACATAAAACTCAGGAGCTATTGATACAGTGGTTCCCAACCTGGGGTCCATGAACCCCTTAGTGGTCTCCAGAAGATATCAAGCGAACTAACCAGATTCAAAATATTGTATTTCGATCAGGGTTGCAACCGAATAGTTGAATATTCGGTTTAACCAAATAATATTTGCAAATAGTTGATATTTAGTTTGGAACCAAATATCATTATTAGGTATTCGGTTGGGAACCAAATAATTTGGTCAACCGAATAATTTAGTCAACCGAATAATTTGGTCAACCAAACAACTTGGTCAACCGAATATTTGGTCAACCACAAAAATATTTTTGTTTAAATGTTAATATATTCAATATATAAACATTTATACAAAATATAATCAAATATAAGTTGGCTTATTAGATTTATTTGTGTTCGGACCACCTCATGTAAGAACATGTGATTCTGTTGGGAAAGCATTCGGTTGACAAAATTATTTGGTTGACCAAATTATTCGGTTAACCAAATATTCGGTTGACTGAATTATTCGGTTTGACCATTATTCGGTTAAACAAATTATTTGGTCAAATTGGTATTTGTTTGAAGCGGTTTCAACCTTGATTTCGATTATTAGGAAGGGGTCCAAAGAATATAGGAAATTTGCTTAGGGGGTCCACAGCCAAAAAAGGTTGAAATCGACTGTATTAATATTTGTGACTGGACAATGGTACTAATCGACTTCCCATATATGACTTCTCATTCAACTATAATATATTTCGCTTGTCTAATGTTGACGGATTCCAATTTATCAGCATTAATAACATATATATATATGATGATGTGAAAACCGCAAAAATTCAAAAGACAAAATATTTAAGTTATGCCAATGTGACCAATGAAATCCCCATGCACCACTTCCTATTCAACATCAATACAATTGATTCTCCGCTTAATAAGGTCACTGTTTAATCGGGTAAACCGCTTAACCGGGCCACTTTTGGAAGGACCGGAATAGCGCACATATAAACTGATATAAACTGATGAACAAATGCATCAAACAAATATTCTTGCTCTGATATATACTAAATAAGAACCAGTGTAATATTCAGTTTTAAATTCTGGGGGAGCATGTGTTTAGCCAGCCACTCACCAGAGTCAACATCACGAGTGTTAAGTTGGCTTAGCATTCGACTGAGCACACTTGAAGTGTAAATTTGAGAACTTTCCCAATGTCCGATTTGGATAAATTCGGTATTATTGGAAAGAGGAGGAATCGACGTTTATGAAAATGTATCAAAATTATTTTTTTTTTCTTTTTAGTTGATAAAATTTTATAGTCGAACCTAGCACAGCCTCAACCAATAATTTTAGTAGTTCCCCTCAAAATTATAATTCAAAAGCTTACACCCATATTTCTTAATAACCGACGTTTATACAGTTTAAATATCATAAGAAAATTCCAAATTTCTTGGGAGTTATAGGTTTACAAAGTTGGCATTCAGTTAAGTTCGGACGTTTACCCCTCCTTATAGTTACCAGAGTGAGCATGCTTTAAGCTTTGATTTTTCAATCTATTCAAGATGTAATTCAGCTGGATGTATTATTATTTGATAGAATAGACACAGACGTTTTATGAGACGTGATTTGAATCGTCTAAATTCATTAGTTTCTTAGGACTACCTCATCAAAGTTCACTAAAAATCTGAAATTTTGAATGCTGACTTCTGGTAACTTTTCCTAAATTTTTATCTAGCTTTCAGGGTTGGTACTCCATTAATGTATTATATGACTATTAGCTAAAGTGATACAATGACTGTCTTTCTTGCTTGAAGTTATAGTTCCAATAATGTTACTTAACACATTTTTTAAAATCTGTGTGATTTCTAAAATTAGTTTTTATTAGATCTGTGTGCTTAATATAAATGACTTTGAAAAATACGTGAGTACTACTCATATAAGATTAAATAAATCCTAGAGTATTTAATACAATTCTTGACTTAAAGCTTTAGAGATTTAGTTGTATTATTTATTCATACATGCCATCGAAAATTACTTATTGTAATGCTCCAATGGCATACTTGCCAACTGTCCCTTTTTTGGTGGGACCTAGTCTTCTAATTTCCACAAGTGTCCCGCTTTTTTTACATTATTTGTATAATATTTTCCTAATGCGTCTCGCCATGTCCCACGAAATTAAACGCTGCGTCCCGCTTTTATTATGGCTCATGTTTACATGTACGTATGTAATGGTATTCGTAATTGATCCAAGACATGAGTACCTTTAACCAAATTTGATCAAGGTTAAATATACGTATTTTGAATCCTTGATTAAGAAATCGGTATCTTTTAAAGTATACCTAATATCTACATATATATGATTGCATTCGACCGCGATATCTTTATAATTATGAAGGTCTCAAGCATAAATAGGATTTAATGTTATCATTTGTAGAAAATAATAATGTTCCCCAATCTATTTAAGCTATTCGAGCTTTTAAGAAGGACAATGATCCCAATTACCATAATACAGTAGACCCTCGATTATCCGACACCTCGATTATCCGAACAGTGTGTTCGAGTACCACTCATTTTATCAAATACTTTTCAATCGAATTTGTGAAAATATGTGTCCGGATAACTGAAATGATGTGTTCGGATAACTGAAATGATGTGTTCGGATAACTGAAATGATGTGTTCGGATAACTGAAATAACGTGTTCGGATAACTGAAATGATGTGTTCGGATAACTGAAATGATGTTTAATAAATCAATTCCTTAAAAATGTATGTTCCAAAATTGTGCGTAGCATTGTCAATTTGTTTGGCTATACATACGTGTAAGTAGTATTCAAATCATAATACGTTCTTTAATAACATCTAAGTTGGTACATGTGCATTTAAGAGCGTAAAATACGTATTTCTCTTATCCGAACGATTTCACTTATCCGAACACCAATCTTTGAGCTAACAAACGGAGGTGTTCGGATAACCGAGGGTGTACTGTACTTCGCTTTTTGGGTCTCGGATCACAGTTTGGGAAACATTCCAAAGGAGAAATGAATAAATTATATAATTTTAATGTTTATAATCCACAAAGAATACACAGTAATGTGGCCAAGTACGAGCTCACTTCCCACTGGAGGGTTAATTCGTAGGCAATGCAACGAGCTACTAGAACCAGTTTTTATCATTTTTTTACTAGTAGCACCTAAGGATAGTGAGAATCCTGGCTCTATCATACAGAATAGAACAAATAATACATACAAAATACATAATAAAACAATAAAAATATATTATAAAAAGAACATAAATATATTATCCATTACTAAGCAAAGTTTATGAGGTTTATGGGGCTTAGACAAATTATTAAACTCCCTCTAATCTTTACTCCGATCCATAACTGTGGAAGGCCTATCAGAAGTACGCCTTTTCCAATTTTGAGCCCCAAACCGGACAATCCCATTATAAATCTGAACTTGGGGAAGCCTACCTTGAGCAACCTATACTGGTATAAATACCGTAATGTATAGGTGTGTTGGATGTCTACAAGTGAACACTGATATAGAGACGGTCTAGAAATTTCCATACACCAGTATATGTATAGACATGCTAGAGTCATTGTTCACGACGTATGGCTGGGTTGGGTTCAAATACGTATTTGTATTTATATTTGTATTTGTATTTGTATTAGTTTGTATATGTAGTTAGACCACATAAAATAAATTATTACATTTATTTTATGCAACCTAACCAGATCAATTACTATATATTTTATTTTAAATTTAAATCTGATACAGGCTCATAGTGATCGCCTGTATGTCTTATATATAATGATCCGGCCTCATTAGTAGTTGGTAATGTCATTACCTTTTCTAAACTTGGACCATTACCTGAAAAGACCATCCATTTATTCCCCATATCACTAGTGAATACCCAAATATCTGTCTTAAATAATATTGCAACAGCAAATAGTTCTAAATCTGTACCACATATCTTATTTACCTGCATTTTAGACTTATTAATATAGTTTTTAATACTCCGATAATTAATGACTGTTTTCGGAAATTTACATCCGATGAATTTCTCACAAACGTGAGCTAACCTGCCTATCTTGTTATTTGTTATAAGCAATCTCATTTCATGATAATAATCAATAGTACCAGTAATTAACTGAGAGAGAGATGAAAATAAACAATTCCCATCCTTTGGTACTTGGTAAGTGGATATAGGAACTAATTCATTCAATTTAAATATCTTGTTGTTACTGTTTTCATATGTAGTAGTTATTGATTTCACAAAGTTAAACCCAAATTCCTTTCATATATTAGTTTTACCAAGACTTGACAATGGTTTGAATGGTGGTAATAAGAAGTCTAAATTACCGACTGCTAAAACATCTAAGTCAGTGAGTATTTCAATATCAGCTTGAGGAAGAACTACTTGTGTCTTAAGAGATTCATCAATTTTAGCTTTCTTAACCCCTGAATTCACTATATAGATGATGCCTCTTCTTTTTATTTGGAGCAGAAAATAAACCAACCTTAAAACTATCGGATACTTTTTCTATTTTTTTACTAGGAACTGATTTAATTTAACTCCGCCTAAGTTTTTTTCTTTTCCCCCATTCTTCCTTACATTCCTCCTCGTTAATTACTTCATACTGCCTCTTTTTAGACTTGAACACCTTATGTGCCAAGGGCTGAAATGCAAATTTAAAAGTTGCTAATCTATCATCAATATGAGTAAATATCGTACGAATAAAGTCTCCAGCTTTAATATTAGTTTCAGATTTGAAAATGGAATATTTTACAATTCTAAACCAATTTTCAATAATGGCGTTACTATCAGTTGTGCTATCATTAATCTTGCTTAAAATGATTCCTGTCCAAAAGGGAAGCAAAGGAAAATGATAAGTCATTAAATAGTTAAATAATTTCTGGATAATAAAATGCATTTTTATTCTTTTTAATAATTTTTTTTCCTTTTGAGGTGCTAACTTAATCATATTTCGGCATGTATTAAAAATATTATCAAAATATCTTCCAAAAGGCGTTTTTTTCTTCTATGTTTCACAAATTTCCCTCGTTATCGATTCTTCATCAAGTGTTTCGGGATGGAAACTGTCTATTTTCATCTCTCCCTTTATTAACCCCTCTTAAATAACTAGACCATCTCCTACATAAGAAGAACTGACTTCGCTGTATAATAAATAACAAAGAGACTCAAAAACAAGTTTTATTTCCTCCATAGTATTACTCTTAACCATTGTACTAATAGCATGTAATATTACTTTTTAAATTTTATTTTCTATTTTAAATTTTTTATCTATATTATAACTTATACGATGCATAATATGTGCAGAACAAGGATGAAGGACTGCACTAAAGCTAAATTCAGGGTTGACATTATTTACTACTTCCCAACACTTATCAAGGTAGCTTAAAACATTTATTTTGTTACATGAAATGCATGCACTGTGCATCATGGCCCAACTATAATCCAATTCGATTTGATCGATCTTTATTTCTCTATTCATTATTAATTAACACCCATGTATTTAAAAAATGAGTAATTTCAGCTGCACCATGATCACTACTGATCATTTCAGCTATATGTACAGGACTAGTACGGTATTCGGGATGCTGCAATGTTAGCGGATAGTAAAATATTCTCTATTCGAACAAAATGGTGGTTTAAATATTTAAAGATCCAGTCGCATCCAAATTCAGAACAATTTTTTTTTTTCTAAAAGCTTTAAAACATCTTTCTGTTTTTGTGAATATAAATGAATGACATATGATTCTTGTGCGATATATTGTATATATCCAGGGATCAAACCTTCAGGTAGGAGTAAGTGGAAAATTTTTGGGTGGCAATAATATCTAGCATATCATTGTTTGAAAATCTAGTTTTTGACTTAAATTCTGAGTTAATTTGACGTAAACAATTTTGTGATTTTAGATTATTAAAATTACCATTATTAAATTCTAAAAAATTATCTACACTATTAAACTGCTTATGAAAAGTATTCGTAGTAGTATTTTGCATTAAATTCCTCCATTTTTTGTCTTTCACTACCAGATAAATGACGAGCATAGTTCGTCATACCATCTGAGTGTTCTATAGAAAAAATACCTTCACACCTATAATGCACTGGTATATTGTTCGTACTATCATAATCTAGTGCTGTAACATCATCTTCAATTGTGAAATAAAAACTGTAACAACTAGATAATTTACAAACTGCAGAGGCTTGAAAAAATGAAGATTTTACTTTTCGACTAGAATTTTTCTTAATCCAATAATTTTTAAACTTAAGTACACAAAAAGAATTTACCATGGAAAATTTATTTGCAATTAAATTAGTCCAGTTTCTGTTAAATCGACCTCTACCTTCGACATCTGTATAGTAAATGCTGTTCCATTCTCCATTATCAAGATAAAATTCACCAGTAAATTGGTCATGGCTGTCAATAGATCTTATTTATTCCTGCAAAGATATTGAATCGTTGCAGCAATCAATAAGATCTATTTCAAATTCTTCATTTCCCAATAAGGGGATAGGCACATTATGAGGACAAGAAACATCTAAAAACAAATATTTATTCTCTAATTTTACTTAACATTCGGTATATAGAGATCTCAAAACCTCAACACCATGATTATGAAATTCTTTTCTTAATTTTTGTATCCAAGTAACGAATTCTGAAAAAATGTCACTGCACAACAAAACGTAATTTTCATCAAAAATTATCTATTAATCTACACCTTAACTCATTGTTTAACTGTAATGTAGATGCGATCCACATTATCACTAAATCTTTTTAATATTTTAGATGTGAAGTCCTCACAACAAAGAACTAGTTTTATATGAGTAAATTGAACAAACCCTGGAATAATATCTAGTAGTTCATTACAACCATGGAAAATGCAACCTTCAACCCACAGTTTAGTTTTACAATTAATAAAAACGTGGTATAATGGCTTTTCCATGCTATATTCAGAATCAAAATCAAAACCCTGAAATTTCTCTTTTAATTCAGTATATACATCCAATTCAGATGCAACAGAGGAGTAAACAATGAACATATTATCATCGTTTAAATCGTTCTCGATCGACTCCCTAACTAATTCACTAGAAAATAACTTTGCTGTCGAATCATCTCTTGGATCCTAACACAAATATCCCTCAGGACGATTGAGGATAATAGAGAAGTTCTCATTTCATTAGAAAGCAAATCCACACGAATACATACCTCAAGTATTTCATCATTTAATTCTTTGGAGATATCATTATACTTTGTAGGGGAGAGGTTTCGCTCCAAAATTCCCCGAATATTATGCGAGTTATTTTTCCACTTGAGATAAAGTTTGTCTCAAACCTTGTCTGTTCCGACCATAAATTGATTTGGACAGTTCACTCCATAATGAGTCTCCACGGAAAGCTAATTTCTTTTGTAGCGCATCAAAAGTAGATGATTTTTCAGTCAAGACACTGACAAGCTTGGAAAGATCTTTAGGGAGATCTAAAACATTTTCAGATCAAAAATTATCTAAAGTCTCCAAAACAGTCCATCTTTCACTTACTTTTGTATGAATGTTTCATAAATTTGTTAAGTGGTGATGTGATGATAATGATATAAAATATCAAAAAAAGCAAAACTATTTCAGATGTTAGTAAAAGGTCAATATAATAAATAAGATTTGTTCGTAAATATGAGCGATTTCTCAAAGTTTCGAAATGAGTGCATTATATACCTACGTGCCGTATTTCCCTGAATAAGCGCCGGGCTTGAATGAGCTCCGGTTTGAATAAGCGCCGGCTCTAAAGGGTGAGCGAAATAAATAAGCGCCGGGGCTTGAATAAGCGCCGGGGCTCGAATAAGCGCCGGGGCATTTTAGTTCTCTGAACATCATATCAAACTAGTATTTCCAGTAGTGGCATAGATACAAGTGCTTTTTGAAACATTACATTATCCTTTTTTAATAGAACTAACATTCTCAGTTGTGGCAAAAATAAAAGTGCCAGTCAATGTAGTGAACAAAAAAAAGACCGCCAGGTCAAAATAGCAATAAAAAAATAAGCGCCGGGGCTTGAATAAGCGCCGGTTTAAATAGTCGCCGGGTCTAAAGGGTGAACGAAATAAATATGCGCCCGGGCGCTTACTCGAAGCAATACGGTAATTCTGCAGTGTAAAACATCGATGTTGTAATCAGGAGTCAGGACCACCTCAAGTATTCTAATTATAAGATTAAAAGTTAAGTAACATTATTGGAACTATAACTTCAAGCAAGAAAGACAGTCATTGTATCACTTTAGCTAATAGTCTTATCTTCATACAATCACTTCTCTGTATACAGTATAGTGTTGCTGTAATACAATTTCCTATTGGGGAAGATGCTCAATTATGGATGGATTAAAAATGGATTATTTCAAAAAATCGATTAGCAGCCCTATGTTTCTATCATTAAAAATAAGATATAAGGTAATAAAAAATACATTAATGGAGTACCAACCCTGAAAGCTAGATAAAAATGTAGGAAAAGTCGCCAGAAGTCAGCATTCAAAATTTCGGATTTTAGTGAACTTTGATGAGGTAGTCCTAAGAAACTAATGAATTTAGACGATTCAAATCACGTCTCATAAAACGTCTGTGTCTATTCTATCAAATAATAATACATCCAGCTGAATTACATCTTGAATAGATTGAAAAATCAAAGCTTAAAGCATGCTCACTCTGGTAACTATCAGGAGGGATAAACGTCCGAACTTAACTGAATGCCAACTTTGCCAACCTATAACTCCCAAGAAATTTGGAATTTTCTTATGAAATCTAAACTGCATAAACGTCTGTTATTCAGAAATATGGATGCAAGCTCTTAAATTATAATTTTGAGAGGAACTACTAAAATTATTGGTTGAGGCTGTGCTAGGTTCGACTATAAAATTTTATCAACTAAAAGGTAAAAAAAATAGAATTTTAATACATTTTCATAAACGTCGGTTCCTCCTCTTTCCAATAACACCGAATTTATCCAAATCGGACTTTGGGAAAGTTCTCAAATTTACACTTCAAGTGTGCTCAGTCGAATGCTAAGCCAACTTTACACTCGTTCAACATCTTAGAATGGGATCAAAAATATTAGGGAGGGTAATGATAGTAATAATAATAATAATAATAATAATAATAATCATCATCATCATCATCATCATCATCATCATCATCATCATCATCATAATCATAACAATGTTTTTATCGCGCAAATTCCATATTAATGTATTCAAGTGTGCTGTACAATTCAATAATAGTAAGTGTATGTATGCTTGTAAGTCAATATATGAATTGAAATTAATTTAATGATGTGTATATTAAGTATTTAATTAAGTGGCTGTGAGTGTGCGTGCGATCCGGAAAATATGAGGTCTCAAGAGTCTTTAAGCGAAGAAGTGAATATGTCTTGTTTACTCAATTTTGCTAGGGATATAGCTTTGACTAGTAAGAAGAAATCAAGCCAGAGAAAATTTAAAAGAATTAAACTAGCATCAAATGAGATTATATACTTAATACGTATATATAATGTATAATTAGCAATGTTACAACAAGCATTATATGAAAGCCAAAAATGATGTTATGATTGTTTATAATAGAAATAGTCAAAAGTTATTGGCAAATGAGTATTAGGTGAAATTTGTTCAATCATCTACTTGTGTGAGTTGTTAATGATTCTTATCAAAATCACTTGAAATGTAATTTTTAATAAATGCAGTATATTAGCGTAATGAAAAATCTGTTGACATCATCTTTAAAAGGCGCCTTAACAGCTTACCCACAAATGTGATCATTTCGAGTGGTTTCAATGGATATACGATGGTTTATTACGCCGTATACCTTCCAGTATATGATTATAGGAGGTATAGTTTAGAATATAATTTAGAAACTGGCAGGACTGGTTCAAAGGCTTTCAGAGATGTCACCTATTAAATATACTTTTAGCTTATGAGTCGATAAATAATTATATATATATATATATATATATACGTATATTGATCCGACTTGATAATATATTTGGCATTGGTGGTGCTAGCGCACCGTCACCGATAGGGCTACCTTGTGTAAATGATTTTTTTAGTACTGGCACATCAGCTTGACTGTTCAATAAAGTAAACCAATAAATTTGCTAGCTATATCGGTATACCTAAGTCTGGTCGGAACAATTAAATACAATTGATATTTTCAACGTCAAAAATGTTTCTCTATCAACTCAATGGTACTTGTATCCCCCGATCTCCTGTCGTTTCGAATGGATCAACCATTACATCCTAATCAATATTCGACATAGGTTCTCTATTGATAGAAGCTATGGATATTGTTTTGACTTGATTGAATTCTATTATGAAAATTATATGTTTTATGTCAATATCAAAGGAAGACAAGGAATCTTTATGGCAACCAACACATCTTTTGAATGTGATTAGGAATGGATTGCAAAACTTATACTAGTGAAATACCAGTGTGATCTTACTTGTACTCCGATGAAATTTACTAGAGTATAATTTAGTTTATAATGAAAAAATTATATGCATTTTTCATTTGTTATTAATATTATCATAAACTTTTCTTGGCTTATCTAAATGGCAGGAATGATCCCATTGTTTTTAGCAGAAGATTTGGAAGAGTCCCTCAAGAGAGAGAGAGTGTTCAGAGATCGTAGTGATCATCTGGAATCCTAAGATGATCTACATAGAATTGATGCAGCGTTTCCGCTTATCAAGATCAGCAATATTAAAGATTACAGAGATCATAGTTGATCATCTTAATACAACTGATAGATCTCATGCTGCACATCCACATGTACAAGTTTGTGTTGCTCTACAATTTTTTGCACTGGTACTTTTCAGATTATTTGTGGTGCTGGAGTTCACGTGAGCCAACCCTCAGCTTGTAGGTACATTAGAGTCGTTGCACTTGGACTGCAATCGGTATTCGGTTGGAACGCATATTCGTATTTAAAAGCCTTCTGAAAATGAGGCGGATTATTTAAACCGACATTTCTACCACTCAATAAATGTTCAAGCTATCTGTCTACCTGATGGTAGTAGATTTCCGATGTACGTATTAGCAAGATTCCCCGGTTCAGTTCATGACTCACGTATTTGGAAGCTCTCTCAGGTCGGAACATATGTGGAGAATAACTCCTTGGCTGGTGAGCATTTATTAGGCGATAGTGGGTATATGCTGAAATCCTATTTATTAACTCCACAGCCTGCGTGACTATAGGCTTTTCACGGTATTTAATCATGGATTACTTCAGATCTTGTGTGCAAAATACAAACTGTATAGCATATCAATATTTTGCTGAAATTAAATATTAAATATACATGTATATGTATGTGTGTGTATATATATATATATATATATATATATATATATATATTAGGGTGCTCCAAAAAATTCCAAAGTTTGAATCTTATAATGCACACTCTTCAAATGGTTTACCTTGATCACCAAGTGTTCACCATAAAATTTTCATGCATTTTGGAGATGGTTTAGTAGTCGCGCAAGGGATCCTCCCCCTCGTGCTAATTTATAATGGGATATGTCCGGGTTGAGGCCAGAAGTTTTAAAAAGCGAACTTCTGACATTTAAATATACTAGTAGCTTGATTTTTATGATATTTGAGGGTAGTTTTATATCAGCTAATAATACATTTTAATAACCTAAAGTCTAGCGATTCCGAGATATTGGTGAAAACAGTTGGGACCATTAATAATTTCAAGTATGAAGGCTGGTCCCAACTGTTTTCACCAATATCTCGGAATCGGTAGATTTTAGGTTATTAAAATGTATTATTAGCTGATATAAAACCACCCTCAATTATCACAAAAATCAAGCTACAGTACACCCTCGGTTATCCGAACACCTCCGTTTGTTAGCTCAAAGATTGGTGTTCGGATAAGTGAAATCGTTCGGATAAGCGAAATACGTATTTTACGCTCTTAAATGCACATGTACCAACTTAGATGTTATTAAAGAACGTATTATGATTTGAATACTACTTACACGCATGTATAGCCAAACAAATTGACAATGCTACGCACAATTTTGGAACATACATTTTTAAGTAATTGATTTATTAAACATTATTTCAGTTATCCGAACACATATTTCAGTTATCCGAACACATATTTCAGTTATCCGAACACATCATTTCAGTTATATCCCAACACATCATTTCAGTTATCCGAACACATCATTTCAGTTATCCCAACACATCGTTTCAGTTATCCGAACACATTATTTCAGTTATCCGAACACATCATTTCAGTTATCCGAAAACATCATTTCAGTTATCCGAACACATCATTTCAGTTATCCGAACACATCATTTCAGTTATCCGAACACATTATTTCAGTTATCCGGACACATTATTTTCACAAATTCGATTGAAAAGTATTTGATAAAATGAGTGGTACTGGAACACACTGTTCGGATAATCGAGGTGTCGGATAATCGAGGTTCGGATAATCGAGGGTCTACTGTACTAGTATATTTAAATGTCAGAAGTTCGCTTTTTACAACTTCTGGCCTCAACCCGGACATATCCCATTATAAATTAGCACGAGGGGGAGGATCCCTTGCGCGACTACTAAACCATCTCCAAATTGCATGAAAATTTTATGGTGAATACTTGTTGATCAAGGTAAACCATTTGAAGGATGTGCATTATAAGATTCAAACTTTGGAATTTTTTGGAGCACCCTAATATACATATATATGTAACGAATTGATTAACGAAACTGCCTGGCGCAGAAAGCTTATTTTTGACATGTGGGAGTCTTTTGGCTATGGCTCTACTAAGTTCTGTGCTCAGACGAAAATGTCGACTCATCATGGAATTATGACGTCATTGTCACCTTTTATATAATTAGAAATTTCAGTATTTCGATCATAACTCAGCCATTTTAAGTGATAGAAGGCTGAAATTTTAATAGAATGTGCATATTTATATATCTCACATATGATGTAACTACCATCAAGAAATGATGACTAATCACTCTATAATGACGTCATTATTACGCATCAAAAATTTTAAAAATTGAAAACTTTGTGATTTTTCGAGTGATATCGATTATAAACACTAATATAGACATATTTAGAGATGTTATCTCCCATATAATTAACCAATGTGACCGCAGGCGACCGAAGTGAGTCTCCGGCGGACACAAAGTGTATGCCATCCGCGGTAGTGCAAGCAAGCGAAGCGCGCTTGTTATAATTACTCCCACAAAAAAACGCGTGTATTATCGAGCAAACCGATTTCATTGCCTTCACGGTGAGATCTGAATGGCTTCAGATAAAGTGCACTATTATTCTTGCCTGTGTTCTTCTTCATAATATGGCTATTGTTTGGAAGCAGCCCATGTTGGAAGATTCCACTATTGACCATTATACAAGCATTATGGATTAACCGTTTGCATTTGAGGTAACTGGACATATTGCTGCAAAACACTATAGGGATCAGTTTGCTATTCATAACTTTAGTTGAATTAATCTAAATTTAGGAGCTATCAAAGAGCATAAGTTGGATCTCATGTATTAATATTAAACAAAACATATAAACACTGGATATGAGAAGTATAATAAATTGAACTCTCTCGAAGTTAAAATTTCTGGGTCATTTGGTATTACGAAAATAAATGGTGCCATCAGTGGTTATGCTAAGTCTGCGTCCTCCCGTGTATATTAATTGCTGCTGAGTGCTTGAATTAACAATACCAAACAAATGGACAAATCCCGCAAAGCAAATTGGACCAGAGAAGAAGAGTGCAGTCTCATTAATGAAAGTGAATCAACAGATGAGATTTTGAGTGGCTCAGGAAATTATGCTGACAAAAACAAACGGAGAAAACAAATCTGGAGATACATTGCAGCCAAACTCAATTCAGTGCATTGTAATGGCAGAGCTGTAGAAGATATCAGAAAAAAATGAACCAACCTAAAGATAAATGCTAAGTCCAAAGTTTATGCAAACTTTGGGAAGCCAGAAAGACTGGAGAGAGTACAAACACTGCTGGGCAGGTGGATGACGAGGATATGCAAATTCTATCAGCAGATAGAAGTAATTCTGCTGACTCTGCAGATCGGGTAACAGAGATGTTTCAAAACACTCCTGCTTTAGTAGAATTTCAGGTGCTGCTGATCATTTTCAAGCACCAGCAATAGCATCAGCAGTATCAGCTGCAGGTCCTGATGAATTTGAAGGCACTCCAATTTTAAAGTCTCCAGAAATTGAAATCCCGACATAAGGCATCAAAGAAAAGTCTGTTGATGAGCAAGATGATTCGGTCTAACTCTTGAAGACAAACTTCCATTACAGCAGGAAGTTCTGTTCCAACAGATGGCTGTCTCTATAATTATGCATGTTAGAATGAGTGTAAGATTATTTAATCAAATAATATATGTTTGTTTATTCATACAAACTCAAGAAGAATTTGCCACGAATTATAGCATGTGATGTATGTTGCGATGTTATTTACACACGATAAGAGAAATGTTTAAAAAATTTTTAAATTTTATTTGAAGTCTAATATCAATCAAGGTAGATTCAATGTTCGATAGAAGTAAATTTGAACAACTGTTATGGAGTAATTAGTGAAAATCGAATCAATTACAATACTTAAGACCTCCCTAGGCTGCTTAAAGTTCGGTCTTAATTTTGGTTTTAAGATCGAACTTAAGACTTAAGCACTAGGATCGATCTTAAGTTCTTAGTGAACACGGCCCCACATTTTAGATTAAAAAGTTAACACAATCTGTATCCAGATCTACATCAATCGGATCATAATATGTTGGCACCATCAGATACAATTTTCCATGGTGTTTCCTTGGAGACCAAATGCTAACTCTCAATATGGAAAAATTGGGGATTTTGAAGGATTTTGAACCGAAATTTAAGGTCCAAAATTAAGGGGGCTCAAATTGCTACTAATTCCAAACACTAGCGTTTCGGGATTAGAAGGCGCGAGTGCTAGTGCTTTCGCTCTCCCCGCCCTATTTCTCTGTTTAACCCTCCAATCTTAAACGCTAGTGTTTCAAGGTTAAGCGACTCAGAAACGAGCGTACCTCGGCTATATTCCGCAATCCGCATCCATCACTTTTACTACTATACTTATAATAGCTGCAACAGCTAATTAAAACCCTTGATTGCCTAGGAATTTTGTTGTGTCATTCCCGCTTTAAGCTATTTTTAGTAGGGAAGCCATATTATTGCTTCAGTTATGTAATCTGATCCTACACTCTTGCAGAACCTTAGTGAGCTGAAAGCTCTAAGGATGTAATCTCGCTAAGTGTGAAGTTAAGTGCTATCTTTCTTGACTACTGATGACTGTGTTTTCTATGTAAACATGCTATTATATATACACACACATGCTACATACACCTCAGTCAACAGCTATCAGTAGGCTTAGCGCCTCTATAAACTTTACTTTTTATTTTTTTACTTTCGGATTTAGGACTGAAATCTCTTCTTACTACAGGGTGTCTCAAAAGTTCTGCAACAAATGTTGCTGATGCATTATACATTGATAAATAGATCGAATATCCGATACCTCTTTTTAATCAAAAAATAGGGAGGATTATCTTAATTATTTTGCATTCCCAATGGCCTGCTTTTCTCAATTTATTTGCAATGCTGGATCATATATATCGTTGTCTAGTAAAGAATATTTTTTATCTCAATAAAAAAACTCATATCCATGGTACATTTGACGTCTATACTTAAAATACTCGCGTTCTTATAGAAGATTTCCGTTACATTAATCAAAAGTAATAATATTATTTTAGTATTATGAATCAATTACAGAATATAGAAGTGATTAATGTAATATTTCATCAGAAAAATAGTGATCTTCAAACTTGACACTTTTAAGCTCCAAATTTTGGAGTAATTGGTATGTAATTATTTAAAATTTTATAAGAAATGTTTTTTGCTTAATGTGTTGAGCTCATTACTATGCTAGAAGGGTGCTAGATCTCTTTTATGGAGGCTAATTTAGAATACAACCAAGTGATCTTAGTCAAATTAACAAAGTAAATTGGTTGTTTCAGAACTTTTGAGACACCCTATATATGTTTTCATGAAATAAAAATATTACATTCCACTTTCGAAAACATGGACTCACTTAAACCGGGGCGCATCAGGAAAAATATTGTCCTGTTCCACACAAATAACTCTCGGAAATCTGGGTCCTTATTCGAAGACAGGGGCACGTTTTGATTATATTTTTCTTTTTTTATTGTATTTAATGTATGAAGAGTTGTAAGACTATTTATGGGTTTGAGTACCACTGTGAATTTGAGTCAAAGTACACATTTTTCTGTAATCAATTTAAGATCTATGGAACAAATAGACTGTGTACGTACATATATACAGTAGAACCTCTATAAGTGGGGCAATTTTTTGACATCTTTGCTCATTTTAATACAGATAAACCTCCATAAGTGGGGAAGTGCCATTATGCGGGAAATGGGGGTGACTTTTAGGCTAATAATACCTCACGACACTAAGATTAACCTCTATATGTGGGGAATATGATAGGAGTTTTTCTATGCGAAATTGGATATTAATCAAAACAACCGTTCACAGATGAATCGGAACTTGGGATTGTGCTATACCATTTGCTGGAAATTTCGTGCCTCACAAATCAACCCTTTCTCATATCATTACACCCTTAATAAACCATTAAAAATCGTAAGAAAGTAATAATAAATTTTAGGGAAAGTAGAATAGAGAATTCTCATAGTAATACTAAGGCAAGCTTGTTTTATGAGAATATTACAATTGGAATCATAAGTGGGGAATGGGGGAGTATCATCATGCTAGCCGGCCCAACCTCCCCCACTTATAGAGGTTCTACTGTACTATACAAAGGCAGAACAGGTTCTTCGGGTGAGTGCCGTACCACTTTTTGGAATGGTCTTACTATACATAATGATTAAGGGTGTTAGGTTTACACGAACCTAAGATCATTTTCTTATAACGCTTTGATTTTGTCACGAACTATGCTTACTTTATACAATACATCTAACCACTCGATAAACGGGCACCCTGCTCTGGTCCCGAAGTGCCCCGATTTTCGGGGGTTCACTGTATCAGTTAATGTATTACTCTCATAATCAAGATTGTAATCGTCTTTGTAGGTGAAGAAATTATTGGGGATTTTCAAAGCGATTTGCGTGGAAATCTCTCTCAACTTGAAATTGATCCGATGACTTACAACATCGATATAATTGCTCAAACAAGAGAAAGACTAAATTTACTTTTGAAAGTTTTAATTGGAAATACCTTAAATGAAGGAAAAATGGTGTACAGACTTGTAGAGTATATGTTTATCGACCTTTTACCGACCAATCAATCAATGAATATAGTGGTAACAGAATTCTTACGAGAGAAAATAATGGAAAGAGAATTATTAGGATGGATCTTTGCAAGGGTAATTTGATTTTTATAGTTCTTCGAAAAGTAAATGGATTTCATATATAATATGCAGCTAGCGTTTAATATTCTGTAACTTGTTATTTGGCAAATATAAGTGTAATATTTATTGTTTATATGCTCTAGATCAAATTTTGCAAATTTTGAAAATTCTTAAAGCTCTGGTTATGAAAGAGATTTTTTTCAATTTTAAGGTTCCTTCTCGATAACAAAAACAGCTACAAATATGATCGACTTAGGTAGGGTTGGTATAGTCATACCCATACTAATAATTTATCAAAAGTCATATTTTCTATTAATTATTAGTAATTTATTCATAAAATCCTAAATGGCGCTGCTAATCATTAGTTCAAGGCTATGCCAGGTCAATCAATATCCCTGTCTACACCACTAAAAATCCTCAACCTCCTTTGGGGGTTTTAATTTACTTAGAATGCTCGTTTAGATATAATACTTGAAAGTTTGTCAAAAAAGTCCAAATGCAATTTCCTCCAACCTTCATAAATCAGTGTTTTTTCTCACTCTTCTCCTCCAATCGGTGTAAATTGTAATTACTTTAGGGTGTGTGGTAGAATATAATCGCAATAAAACGTCTTTTTAACAGTAAAGGTGTCTCCAAGTCAAAGCTTTCGGGAATTCCTTGCTAGTTGATAAATTTACATGCTATCACTAGCCAAAATAAGAGATGTTCTACCTCAATTGTTACCTGTAAATTGCGAAAGTTATCAATAATTGTTTCGATGACTTGAAACTGGAAAGGTGGTAAAAAATGTTATTGACCCGACCCCGTATTTTTAGTAAAACCAAAATACACGCTTGCATCGTGTTTTGAATGAGCTAAACATTCTAAAATTCTTTCTTGTCCAAAATTGTCGCTATTTTGCATTCCAATATTAGAAGTTTGAACTCTTTAGCTAGTTTACTTATACCTTCCATTCTACATCGCTACATAATAGTGCTCCTTTATTTTTCCTATTATTTGAATAAAAATTTATCTATACCACGGTGCCATCAAATTTAGGTTATTAAAAACAAAATGACTACAGCATTTAATTTTCCAAATATGTCTTAAATATTATAACGCTAGGATTTTTTGTTTGTTTGTTTGAATTATTTGTAGAATTTGCAATTCGTAGAGATATGAAAATAGACATATGTGTCAAATGATTGTCTACGATTAGGTTTGAAGGTCTATAAGAAATCTTAGATACATTTTTTTTCTCATTCCGGATTAGTGTCCAGACATTGACTACTTTTTAATTTCGAATAAATACAATTTAATGTGATTTTAAAACAATATAAATGCTGAATTTAATGACACAAATAAATACTATATAACTTGAAGAACGCGGAAATCAAAAATATAGATTCCCAAATATTTAGCATTAGCAAGCAGGCTTCTTCCCCTTCTGCCTAATTTGATTACACCTGGCAGGTACATGGATCTCTCCAATGTGCATCCCCCACCTTGATCCCGCCCTATCCCCCCTTTATCCTTAATATTAATACCACTATCTCGTTTTTACCATCACCCCCGGATATCCCCTGGTTTGAGAATCATTGTTTTAATGAATGCAAAGTTGCTAAATGCTAAACCTTTAACATTTTAGTATGATCTAGTGTATAATTGGATTAAACATTCAATACTCTAATATAATATCACCAGACTTGTATCAGACTAAGGCGATTTCAAATATTAAGGATAAATTTACTTTTTACAGGTTAATATGTTTCATTACTTTACGCAACAATCGATACTTTTATAATTACTATGAGTATTAAAATATAGACTATAGACCAGCTATTTTGTAAACTGTCCCTTCCCGATTAATAATGTTACATCGTTCAGAAAAAAACTTTAACCCAATTAAACTTGGAACCATAATATTTACTGAAAAAATTTTAGCTTTTCTGTGTGAGAACTATTCCAGTCTTGCCATTTTAGAGGAGTCGATTGTGTATTCAATTCTTCACTGGTGAGTATACGCATTCGTGAGATCTTTTTTATGAACTGCGAAACGCCAATTCTTTACGGCGGCATACCTTCGTGGGTTTTCATACAATCCTGATTTGTAATGAAAAATTACTACGTGTACTATACCAACATTTCAAAACAACACTACATCAACTTGGAATATTGGCAATTCATGATCAATAATAATATTTCAAGATATTCTTGCTCCGGACTCATTAATCAAATTTTCGCCAACACTTTTTACACACTGTAAATCAACATAGCATATTAAAATTAACAATCAATATCCTAACTTTGTTCCATGACGGTGCTGACTCACTCTATACCTTAATTGTGAAAGGACTTTGAAAGGGTAGTGGTGCACTGTGTGTGCCAGGGGCAAAATTGCATCGCTTCCTTATAAAATGATGTTGCGGGTAAAAGAGGGATAATAAATTTCCCACTCATCTTTGATCATGTTTCCCACTTCGCGAATGTTCCTTAGGGCTTTAAACTGGATTTGTGGAGTAAGTACGGCCATAAATTCTCGTTTGGTTTTAAATCAGGGCTGCTTGATGGCCGATCGATATTGCGGATACTATGGAAATCCTTGTAGGCTGTAGATAGTTTAGATATGTGAATACTTAAATTGTCTTCCTGAAGTTTCCAGTCATCTGGGTATAAAGGGTTAGCATTTTCAATTAGAAATTCATTGTGTACATTATAATACGAGGATCACTCGATAAGTTTTGTGCCTGGAGTAGTTGCTTCCATTTGTTTGTGTTGAAAATTCCTAGGATTATTCATCTACCTATTATTACTTGTATCTTTGGCTTTGAGTTAGATTGGACAAGTTTCTAAAATATGATGCCACATATAATGGAGTGTCTTTGTGGACTCCGACACATTTGCAAGCCATTTCCTATGGAATTTTATTTATTCTCTTTATGGAAAAATGATAGTTGGGAACAAACTTTGATAATTCAATATATCAATGATGCGATATATTCACAATCCGGGGGGATTCTATGATTATCATATTTAAATTTCGTTTTCAAAACTTAAATAGATGTTCAAAGATATTCCAATTCAAAACTTGTGGTTGTATTTTCATAGATGCTAATCCAAAATATCTTGACAATTTCTTCATCACAATATTTTAGAAACTTGTCCGATTGAAATCAAACTCAAAGTCAGAGATAATAATAGGTAGGTGAATAATCCTAGAAATTTTCAACAAAATCAAACGGAAGCAACTACTCCAGGCTCAAAACATATTGAGTGACCCTCGTATACTTGTAAATTAAAATTTTCTCTGGAAATGTGGACAGGTGTATGATTTGCGAAGTTGAGGATTTGTTTCTGAGGCCCTTTTTCCAGATGTGCAAATTGCCCCTATGGAGCCAAATTGATCATTCGTGTTTTTTGGCTCAAGAAACTGTCGTTTTCTCATGGGTGGGCGTGATATTAGTAAACTAATCGCATTTCTTTTGAAAATCACATTTTAATTAAGGGTTCGCCTGACGGTTTCTTGGGACAGTTTTTTGGGACACATTCAGACTTCTTGAATTTTTTAAATTATTGGCCATCGATCGTAATGAGACCGTGGGGTTATTTTTAATAGATATAAACAAAGAGATCTTATCGTTTAAAGTAACTTTACACTTTTGACCAGGAGCTCTACTATGTTGCATATTTTCTACTTTAGCTACCCTTGATTTCGTGTATAAGACAGTCCAGTCCTCTTAGGGACATACATTTTGCTTTTTAGCTTCAATTGAAAGCTCAGTATTTGAAATAAGTTCAGCTACTCTCTCTCTACCCTCTCGCTGCATCTTACAGTTTCTTGGGAATAAAACAAATTCAGAGCCCCAAAACTTCAATAAAGGAAAAGCCATGCTGATATTAATTAAATTGGTTTTTGTTTACTGTCATAATTATAACCCAATCAATTCTAATGCACCAAATTACGCCTGAACTCGAAATATGCTTTGTTAATAATATTTTCTCTTGTGCAAATAATTGTGTGACAGACTGTATCTGAACTTTATCTATACTTTAGCTATGGTATAATGTTTTCCATTATTTAGAATGTTATTGGAAAATTAATAATTGTTTGATTACTAGCTTGACAAAAAGCAACTTTACACTTGATATATTCATATTTTTTCATTTCGCTATGTTTTCTATTATTCCAATGTCTATTTATTTACTTCTATAGTTATTTCAATCGCTTTATACGAAATGCTTGAGGAATGAAGTAAAGATATGGGGTTTATTATGTATAGAAAGCTTTTCTCAGATGTAAGTTTATTTGTATCTAGTGTAGCCTACCTATTTTATGTCATAATACTATAATATAAAGGTTGAATCTCTAAGGTAGAATCTTTATATAATATGCCTTCCATATTGCTTGACCTGTACATAGAACTGGAAGATGTTGCTATGGAGTATATTCCGACAACCGTCAGAGCGCAATAAAAAATACAGTACTAGCTCATGGTAACGTTATACTATATGCATTCAATTTATTTAGAGTTTTTTCCCAATCATCATGTGCTTAGAATCTCATAGTGATTTTCCCTAACAGCACCTAACTTTACCTTTAGCAAGATGACATCCTTAGTGCTTTCAGCTCACTAAGTTTCTGCAAGAGTGTATGCTCAGATCAAGGCCTCTGAGAGAATCAGAGAGCCCCGGGCCAATACTAGAATTTAGACTACAATTCCAATGAATGAAAACAGATAGGTGATCAATATTATACGATAATTCGCTGATGCTTCATCTAGTTGTTTTCTTCGTCTTTTGCTAACACCACTTTCTGATTTCCTTTTCATATCTAATAAAGTATACACTGCCTGGACTAAATAAAGTATTCATACTAAGCTATTTAGCGAGTAAAGGCCATTTAATCTGTAAGAGAGACGCTTAATTTAACTTCGAATACTTCACAATCGAATTACTCACTTTATAAACTTTCCACTCGTTTACTTTCCCATGTTAAACATTTTAGACTGTTCACCTCGTACCACCAATGCCATCATATACGTACAATGGTGGCAACTCGTGATGTATGTTATAGGGTTACAAATTCCGAAAATACCAAAGTTGAAGGATGTTAAATGTTTGTAATGTAAGTAATTTGAAAGTAAAGGAAACGAATTTTTAGCTATATTTACTGTATTTTGTTACTAATTAAATGTTATTGACTTCACAAATGGATTAGTGTTACAACAATTTGTATTGAAAATATTGGGGTGTATGACTACTTTGTCCATGGAGTGCTTTGTTGCTACGTAGATGAACTGCTTAGCATGTCATGCCAAGTTTATGCCATGTTCATGCCAAAAGTAAGAAATTCTTGCCATTTTTATGTCAAAAATAAAAGGTTTATGCTAAGTTCATGCTAATAGTAAAAGTTCGTGCCATATTCATGTCACAAGTCAAAAGTTCATGAAAATGGCCAAATCTATGAACTTTGTTCATGATATGGCAACATTGATGGAGTGTAATATAATAAAAATGTACTGAGTTTTCACTAAATGTTGAAAACACAGTTACGATTATAAGTTAACAACACTACATTGTTTGTAGTGTTGTCCAAATATTGTAAAATAGAATATATAATTAATTATTATCATGAACCCTGTCTACTTTTCTGAAACCTTGGAGGATTTGGCCCGGGCCTCCAACCCTTGGAGTTGGAGGCCCGGGACAAATTGCCCTGCTGGCCCCTCCTAGCTCAGATTACATTACCGAAGCGATCTAATTGAAAGCAAAATATAAATGACTTGGGCGAAGTTAGAACCCCTGACCTAAGTCTTGGTGTTGAAACGCCAAAACCACTGCACCACCCAAGCAGACTAGTTCTAACGAGTTCCAACTACTAAATTGTTTAGATACTAGAAGCCGGCGGTCAGAGAGAGTTAGGAGAACAAAATTTATAGGGGAAGCACCAAAAACCCCGAATACGCTTTTTTTTGTAAATCAGCAATAAAATCAGGTTACACGACATCGAAAATCGAGTGTTCCTACTTTTACCGTATAAGGATATGAAACAACTTGGAAATTTTAAGCCTTCTATCATAAACCAATTTGACTTTTGTATTTTGAAGACAGTCGATTTTGAAAATTGAAGTTCCGAGATATAGTGATTTTAGCTTCAAATATTTACAATATTGCGAAATTCGTCATAAAGAGTAATTGAACAAAGCATATATTCGCATTTCCGCCCTGATTTTAATCTATTCGAACAAACTTTGGAGAAAATATCAAAAATACAATGAAAGTCCACAAATTTCCTTGAAGACCCTAATCCCTAATATTTTCAGATAATTGTGAGTAATAATTCATATACACAGCCTACGTAACTATAGCCTATTCACGGTAAGAATTTTACCTCACCATGGATTACTTCAAGTCTAATTTATAAACAAACTATAATGTTTGAAATAAATTTAACTACGATAAAATGCAATGTATAATATAGGATAAGTATCATTGTTATTTTATATTCTATTACCTACAATATTTCATACATTTTCATCCTACTAGGAATTCCCAATTTATTCATCAACACGAACATTTTTTTTAGCAGTAAGCCAAATAGGTGTAGTGTAGCCAACTTCTGCTCCAATTACGTTCCAGTGTTTGAAATGTTGAATCTAAGGTAATGAGTGGCGAAGGTTTCTCCATAGAGATGATGCATGGAAATTGCCGAGAGTCTTCATCTGTGCGAGACATTACTGTGAGGAAGAGATATACTACTTCACTTTGATATTCCCCAGGGTGACGGTAAAGTAATGAAAGTTTTCAGAAAACCTGGTCTTCGGAAAATGCCAAGCTCATCAATCTTCACTATTATCCTTCATATTTAAGTGTGAATTGGGACTTTCAATAGTCATACATCCTGAAGAAGCAGCCGAACAAGTCGGCGAAGAAGACGAGGCTATGGGATAGCATGGAACTGGTGATATGGAGGAGTTTATAGATGGGTTAGATGAATATAGCACTGCAGATGACCTGGACTGCGTTAGCAAGTTTATTGTGGTGAGAGCGCTTAAAAAAAGTCAGCTGAAGGTATGCGAGCACCTCACATCTTCCAGACAGATAACGGGGGTTAATTTACTTCTCACATTACGTCGAAGCAATCCCGTAGAAATACCAGACCGCCACATCCATCGTTAACGCATTCATGGAAGGTTGGGTCAGTCGTAGACATGGCGTACCAAATATTATGGTCACACATCAGGGAAATAATGTGGATGAGTTAGCGGTGTACGAACTGTGCCACGACTTAGGGATTACTAAACGTCACACTACACGGTAATACCCGGAGTCCGATGGGATGACCGAAAGACATATCGGCTTCGTTAAACAAGTGATTCGTTGCTTGATGCTAAAACGCCACCGGTTGGTTCCTGGTCATCGTTGTTCCAAGATATTACTTTCTACGGCAATAATCTGCTGGACAACGCATCGAATAAATTATCTCCACAAGTGCACCCAATCGGGGGAAGCATGATCAAGGCAAGAAAAAATCCAACATTGATTGGGTTATGATTAATACAAGCGCGCTTCGCTTGCTTGCGCTGCGCGGCTGGCGGACAATTCGTGTCCGCCGGAGGCTCCCTTCGGTCGCCTGGAGGTACATTGGTTAATTAAACGGGATGTATCATCTCTAAATATGTCCATCTTAAAAAACACCAAATTTGTCAATTTTTAAAATTTTGATGAGTAATGATGACGTCATAGCAAAGTGTTGAGTCATCATTTTTTGATGATAGGTGAGCGTGTTAGGATACAGATTCTATTAAAATTTCAGCCTTCTATCTTCTATAATGGCTGAGTTATGCACGAATAACTGTGTTGCTTAACTTTTAAAAATGTGACAATGACGTCATAATTCCATGATGAGTCGACATTTTCCTCTGAGCTCAGAACTTACTGGAGCCATAGCCAAAAGACTCCCACATGCCAAAAATCAGCTTTCTGTGTCGGGCAGTTTCTTCAATCAATTCGTTACAGATATATATATATATATATATATGTTGCAGTCAGAATGCGTTTCCAGTCGAAACGCGTTTCAACTAGTCGAAACGCGTTTCGACTAGTCAAAATGCGTTTCCACTGGAAATAGAATATCATGGGTTATTTTTAACTTCAGTGTACTAATTTTAATTAAAATGGTGACTTTATATTTAAATTACCAGAATTTAGTTCCTTGTTCACATATCTGTTGAATATATCTTATATGCAAGGTTGAGTCAAATCAATTTGATTTGAAAAAAACTTCATTTTTTGATTTGATTTGATTGAGTTGGTTAATAAGAAATGATTGAGTTGATTGATCTGAATGTTGTCATTGAATAAAATAGAATGATCTGAAATTTCATTCAAATTAATTGAATTGAATTGAATTGAGTTGAATTGATTTGAATTGATTTGATTTGATTTGAATTGAATTGATTTGAATTGATTTGAACAGATTATAATTGATTCGAGTTATCTGAATTGATTTTTATTTGAATGACCGTATATACTCGAATAGTTGCCGGCCCTCGAACCATTCCCCTCCAAAAAGAGAGTTCTAAATTTCTTGGTTCACTCTTGCGGTTATATTTATCGAAAGTTCTCTTGCATATGTATTGTGAAACATTTATTTTTCTTCAGGGGCTAAATGCTAAATGGGGCTAAAAATTATCTACTACGAATTGAATTAAATGATCTGAATTGAATTGAATTGAATTGAATTGAATTGATTTGATTTGAATTGATTTGAATTGAATTGAATTGAATTGATTTGAATTGAATTGAGTTGAATTGATTGATTTGAATTGAATTGAATGATTAAAATGAATGAGCTGAACGATTTGAATAAGCGCAAATGATTGAATTGATTGATCTGAAGTGTTTTATGTAAATGATCAGATGCAATATTACAAAAAAATAATTCAAATAATTGAGTTTGACACAACCTTGCTTATATGGTAGATGATTAATATTTTCCTTATTGTTTCACCACATATTTTTTTGCCCATTCACTGTGTTCAGGTAATTTGTGAGAATTGATAACAGTATGTGTTTATAAATGTTATATTTGAAGAATAATATTATAATAATATAATCTCTTAATCTACATTCTCCCTATGTATTTCGATTTCTTAATTGATCAGAATCCATATATGGAACTAGAGTCATTTTTAAATTTATAAATAGCATGTGGATGAATATTTTTTTACAACCGAGACTCAAGATGAACATGGAATTGTTATTGATTGCCAGAAGCGAGAGGTTAGTTGTAGACTAGTCATAACCGTAGCCACCGGTACTGTAGGTCCGATTCAATCTGACCACTTTTGAAGAATTTTATACCAAAAGCATCATTTGTTACAGTCGGACTGGTTTCAACTGGACCACCTTTTGTTCCAACCGGACCACTTGAAACCTGATGCCTACGGCCTTGCTAGTAGTATAGTAAGACCACTACTGTTAGTAGTAAACCTGTTTCCGCTCCTCAAATATCTCTTGTGAGGACACGGACACCATTTCATTATCATAATCTCATTATTTAATTACACGTATATCAATTACCTTGCAAAAATATTGCTACTGACATCCTATGATATACAAGTGTACTAGTACAATTTAACATCGTTAATTAATGAAATAGATACATTCTTAAATGCGTTGAATAGTTAAGATCCAACAGAAAGGTTCAATATTTCGATTTAGGGTCAGTTATGGCAAGGTGGCACAGAGTTGCACGCGGGCCGAAATTTGTAATCGCGACCCGCAATTTTAAGTTAATCCGGCCCGCAACTAAATTATTCGCCCCGCAAAAAGCCCGCATAAATATTTTTGGCCCACTTTGTAAGTTACTAACTATAGAGATACACTTAGGGAATCCTTTTATGGGAGTGAGTTTCTGCAAGCACAAATAAGTGGAAATTAACAAAGTTCCATTTACGTAAGTATTCCTTAATTGGTACTTCGTGACAGTTAAAAACATCGTCTCGGTTGTCATCGCGGGGAGCCCTGCCAATATTTCCGGTCCGCGGAGCCCGCAAACTATTATATTCGGCCCGCGTGCAACTCTGAGGTGGCACCTAAAGGTGGAAGAAAACTTCAGTAACAGAAACTTTTACTCCTGTTCCGTTCATTTTTGCTATTAAATTCTTTTCGGAATTTTCAAGAGAAATAGAGACTTAGCTAGCAACATATCTCAAAACCTTATTAATATGGATGGTGAAAATTTACATTTCCTCCATATAGAAACACAATCCTTAATCTTATGTTTTGTATGAGCAACCAAAGTTTAGACATTGTTCTAGTAGAAATTTGACATTAAATACAGTACAAATTTAGATGCGGGCAGGGCGGCTGAAGCAAGTTTCCAACAAACAGTGACCATATTATGTTCTTTTCACGAACCTAGATAAATATATGCAATTCCCCGCTCCAAAAGACTAGGGGATTATGTCCCTACATGGTTAATATTTGAGGAGTATCGGAAGCATGCCATTAGTCCGAAAGCATTTTGCTCATGCGCGTATGCAGACAGTTGAGAAGAAACGCGATAAGAGCAACCTGTAATTTCTGTGGTCTTGATGAATTCAAGATGATTACTATTTTATCCATCTAGTATTCCAATATTCCTTAACAACAATGAAATTGACACTGTTAACTTGTTAATTGTTCTCAGCGATATATTGTCCAAAAATAGGTCAAATGATAAATGTATAACCGAATATTCGTCTAGATAATCGATCCATATTAAGCCTTCTCAAAACAGCCTACCCTAGTCCCTCTTCGTACCACCCCTAATTAAGTCTAATGATGACTAAATAAATAAATTTATCCCCTAAATATTGTCTAAATAAGATTGATGTTCTTAAATTCCCCACCGTTATCGCTCTGTAGAATGTGCGGTGGTCCCAACAAACAAAATACGTCTAGAAGATTATCAACGACTTCTCGTGCTGACTTGCTCAAATGAGGGAGCATAACAAATTTGGTAAGGTGGTCCTGATATGCCATTAAGAAGTTGTATGGTCTGTTAATTTCTGGTGTATTTTGCAGTTCGATTAGGTCAATTTGGCCCCTCGAAGCAATATCTGAACACGTATTGGTTTTGTGACCGTAGATTTCAGTTGCCTTTTACATTTCTGAAGTTCGCACTCACTACACGATTTGATAAATAATTGGACCACTTCTTTGGAAATTCCGGAATACTTCTGTTTAAGCACTACTGACATCCGGTCTCTTCCAAATTGCCTTTCTCCCTCAGTGTGGACAGCATTTCGAAGAGCGATTCTTTGGATACGACTCTCAATAGATCCTGTGAGTTTAGCACTCGACTATATAGGAATTTAACAGATTGTGACTGTTTTACTACATATTTCTTCTTAATATTGTAGTACCTTTGGCTATTAGCTCCGATTAGCTCTTAGAGGCCCAGAATAAATGCGGATGATATCTGTAATCTGAGCTGAACTGAGGACAGACTGATATGATTCAATGGAATTGTTGAATTTTTCCCGAGGGGATATCATGACTGCGATTGTATTGTCTTTTGTTATAATTTTCTGTATTTATCTTCTCAAGAAATAAATGCCTAAATGTATTGCCCCATAAAGTTTGTCCAATTGACGTATTTAGACAGCTCAAACTAATCCCTTCAGCTGTCTTTGCTGCTATTCCGAAACCGTCTTCGCGTGATACGTAATTGAATATGACCAGTTTTGATAACCATAATGTTCTTCTTTATTATATGTTTCGATTACGAATTGATTGCGAAGTTTGGGAATGAGCATAACTTATTTTAATGAATAAATACAATTTGAATCCTAAAATTATATCGTTATCGTGATGAAAACATGATATTTTAAGGCTTTCAAACACTTAAAATTAGTACACTGAAGTTAAAAATAACCCATGATATTCTATTTCCAGTGGAAACGCATTTTGACTAGTCGAAACGCGTTTCGACTAGAAAGTCAGTCAAAACGCGTTTCGACTAGTTGAAACGCGTTTCGACTGGAAACGCATTCTGACTGCAACATATATATAAACAAACAATAATCGAGTTTTAATTGTAAGGATGAAGGACTATTCGTATACTACATGTTAGTTTGTAGTAAGAGAACTATCACAATTTTCCACCTCTTTTGTATTAATATTCATTACACTCCATTAAATTTCAGCAAAATATAGAGATGCTATACAGTTTGTATTTTGTACATAAGTCTTGAAGTAATCCATGGTTAAATACCGTGAAAATCCTATAGTTACGTAGGCTGTGATTCATATATATCTACGTCATCACATGACTATTGATTTAAAACAACATTCGATAGTAAGCAATGCAATTATTTATTAATGAATTATATTGTCCATTCCGTTTAGTATTGTTACTTTTTAATCGAGACAACCGCTTAATCGGCCCACTTTAGGCAGGCCCGGAATAGGGTATAGCTCTCAAACCTAGAAGCTAATACAAAATATTCTCTGTTGATAGGGTTCTCCTCTCCTCATCGAGGCATATGTCCTCTCCCCGATGTGAGGTATTGAACGGAGTATATGTGTATTTTAGGTAATTTTGAAGTCATTGGTATGTAATTATTTAAAATCATTTCCCAAAGGGATGTTTGTGGAACCTATATCTCATCATATATATTTATTTAAGTTTTAATTGATATTTTTCTTTTTATGTTTGACATCAGCGTCTTTCGCGATTAGATAGGCTTATGCCCGAGCCATATCCATAAATATTCACCACTCAAAAACGAATGTTCGGATCTGAATACTGTTTTTTTAATGATCAAATTTTATTTTTGATAAGCGCACTTGCGTTGCACAGCCCGCGAACATTTTGTTTTCAGAGCTGGATCCTGGGAATATAAATGAATTATGAAGCCTATACGAGTGAAAATATTGATATCTTCACCTTCCTGTTTCAAATATAACAAGCGCGCTTCGCTTGCTTGCACTCCGCGGCTGGCGGACACTTTGTTTCCGCCGGAGGCTCCCTTCGGTCGCATGGGGTCACATTGGTTAATCATAAGGGAGATAGCATCTCTAAATATGTCTGTCCTACTGTGATAATCGATATCACTCGAAAAATCACCAAATTTGTCAATTTAAAAATTTTTGATGCGTAATGATGACGTCATAACAAAGTGATGAGTCATCATTTTTTGATGATAGTTGCATCATATGTGAGGTATGTAAGTATACATATTCTATTAAAATTTCAGCATTCTATCTCCTATAACGGCTGAGTTATGCTCGAATAACTCGGTTGCTTAACTTTTACAAATGTGACAATGACGTCATAATTCCATGATGAGTCGACATTTAGCTCTGAGCTCAGAACTTACTGGAGCCATAGGCAAAATACTCCACATGCCAAAAATTAGCTTTCTATGACCAGCTGTTTCTTCAATCAATTCGTTACAGAGATATATATATATATACACATATATACACATTAATCGAGTTTTAATAGTAAGGATTGTACTTTATAAATGTTTATTATAAACAAAAAATTAACAATGTACAGTGCCGGTCAAAAAGAATTGTTCAAAATGAATTTACCCAAATTTTTTAAGTCCCTGATTAATTTTGACAGTGATTCTTTATCATAATCAGATAAATTGTCATCACTATTTAGTAGAACCTACCCTTGCTTGAATTACAGCCTTACATCTTATGTGGCTTGCTATCTTTCTGAATATGGAGCTGGTAATGTCTATCCCAAGTACTCAATATAGCATTCCACACCTCCGAGTGGTTGGATGAGCTTTTCTCTTAAATTATTATAGGGAAATTTTATCCCAAAGGTTCTCAATCGGGTTTAGATCAGGTGACTGTGTCGGCCAATCCATTTGCTCTATTTTTAGACCGATAAATCAAAAAAAGCTTGCGATAGACATTTGAAATGTCTTATTACCATATACAAACATTATATCAGAGTATCCAATTCCGCTGTCAAAAATTTGATATGTCATCATGTGATTGCGGTAATAGGCTCTCTTTAGAGCAGAAAATGTTGCTGTTTCAGCTCATATTAAACATCGTTATCTGCATTTCTAATGTATGATTTTTTGATAGTGCAACAATAGGAAGACCTTAAGCCAAAAAATCTGAAATTTTAAGTTGAAATGTCCATGCATTCCTCAGTTGCTATGGAAACAAAAAATTACATGTTTAAGCCATAACTCGAAAGGTATAGATCGTAGACACTAAGAGATTATACCATTTAATCCGTTAACTATTAATTCCTATATGAGAATAATACTAGTCACATGTCTATTTTCAATAAGTTCTGAGTTATCTAAGATTTTGTCACATCTCATTACTTCTCTATAGATCGTGACAAAATCCTAGATAACTCAGAACTTATTGAAAATAGACATGTGAATAGTATTATTCTCATATAGGAAGTAATAGTTAACGGATTAAATGGTATAATCTCTTAGTGTCTACGATCTATACCTTTCGAGTTATGGCTTAAACATGTAATTTTTTGTTTCCATAGCAACTGAGGAATGCATAGCAACTGAGGAATGCATACATAAATTTTAATCTTGTCAACATTGACTCTTTTGAAATATCTGAAGATACTAAACAAGTGGTTGGTTAAGTTTCAAGATACCGATCGATCTCCGTTATGTTACTTATCGATTATTGTGAAAAACAAGGAATTTGTAAACGAGGTTCTAGTATCTATCATCCTGAAGGAGATGAGGAAGCCGAAAGGACTATGCATACTTTTAAAATACAAATTGCGATGTCTATATTAGAGGAAAGGAGAATTGCGGAACAGATTGACCAAGTTTGGTTAATGAAGTAACCTTTCAATGCAATTCATTGATGGACAATAGTACGGATTAAACTCCGAACGAAATGATGCATGGACAAAAACTAAGGTCTGATTTTGATTTTCTGTTGTAATCGATCTATTTAAAGGATTTCATTGTGTCAACAGCTATGTCCAAGTCACCGCGTTATTCAGAATGAAGCGTTATGGGATGATGTGTCTATTAATATAGCAGAAGCCGAGGAAAAATGAAAGAGAAATGCGATTGCGAACGCAAATCAGTCAGAAATCATGGAGGGAACTTGGTCCTTATCGAGGATGAGAATCGGAATAGCTATCGATCTCTTTGTATATAGGCCCTTGGAGAGTGGTAGACAGAGAGAATGACTGATTCTTGCTTGATTTTGCGTCAATTCCAGTCGATACAATCAAGATAGCATGAAAACTTGCTGGGAGCTCTGAGAAAAGTCAGGGGTAATAAATTTTGCAAAAGATCTTTGCAGGTTGTATCATCATTTGGCAATTTTGACACCACAAAAGCCTGCCAAGGAGGGTTTATCATCTTATGGGAACGCTCATTGTCCTAAACAAGGCAGTTCTGTAAAAATAGTACCAAAGCAAATACTCCATTTTGAAACAGAGCGAAAAAGTCTAGTACAGTAAAACCTCTAAAAAGTGAACACCGTTTGGACAAGAAAAGAAAGTTCACTTTTGAGAGGTGTTCACTTTTCGTGATTTATCATAAGTTAGTCTGTATAGTATGAAATTATGAATGACCAGATTTGTCTAAAGATATAATGTATAGGAGCAATTTGTTATGCTTTCAATGTTTAGATAAATGTGTGAAGTCCTAAACAGAAAGAGGGCTTCTTATTTATGATGAATTCCTATCCAGAATTTACATTTATTATTAACTCTAGCCTATTATCTAATGAAGCCACCGATATGTTCACTTTTTAGAAGTGATATCCAATGCAATTTGGTCAATTGGGACCAGATTAGGTGTTAACATTTCACTTTTCGGAGGTGTTCACAAGTTGGAGTTTAATTAATCTGTAACAGAATGGGGAAAATTTGGGACTGAGAAAAAGTGTTCATATTTTGGAGGTGTTCACTTGTTAGAGGTGTTCACTTTTGGAGGTTTTACTGTACTACAAAATCACAGTGATCTTTATCGTGGTAATAGTTTACTAACCTCAAGTTACTTGTGATTATGCTATTATAATAGTTTTTGACTATCCGTTTTTATATATAAAACCATACTTTCATTGTCTAGAGTAGATTTAGAAGATAGGAGAATTCGAAGCGATCCTTGAAGCGGGATGAAGTTGAATTAAGATTCTTCTTAAAACGGTAGCAAGGCATGGTTAAAATCACACAACCCAATTGCAACATTGTACACATGTATAGTGGAGTATTTGCTTGGGGAACCAAAACAGCGTCAACAATCAAAGTGCAACTGATGAACACAGTAACGAAGGAAATTAATTGATTAGTGTCAAGTTGCAGCATAACCAAACTTTATAGTTGCTTTTCAACCAACACTCGTACAAAATTGTGAAATTACAAACGGAAAATCCTAGAAGTAATCAGATTTTATAAACCTATCTGGGGCAAATTTCTTAAGTTTTCCAGGAATGAATCCCAAAGAACCTTTAATATTTAACATAGGATATAAATTTAAAAGTTAAAATTGTTACGCATATAATGTTACAGTAAAATGAAAAGAAATATGACTTGAATGAATTGTACAGTGTGACACGATGAAATTGAGAATAATGCTATTTTTGTTATTTCGCATTTATACCAACCATCGCTTCTAAACTCCCTCTCTCTTCTATTATTCTTACATTTTAGTTGTTTCTATAAATGAACCATTTAAAAACTATTTTAGTAACATTTATGTGTTCTTTCTATTATTGTATAAGCCTGACTTCCCGTTTTCTATAATATATTTTAGGTAATTTAAGATTGTTTTCAGGCACAAATATTTATATAACATTTGAATTTCATTTTGAATTAGCTCGTAATGACTGAACAAATCTACCATGACAAGATTACTACCCTATGCCAGTCCGATATTACGAATGCGATGGAGGTATCCCGTCGTACTGAAATCCAAAGAGCACGATTTATCGAATAATTTCTAGACTGAAAGCCGAAGTTTCAATTTACAGAAAGAGAGATTCTGGAAAAGGCAGAGTTACCTCAAGAACGATACTATTTTACTTGTTAAACTTGCTCGAAACAATAGACAGATGTCTATTAGGAAGTTAACGAGTAAATTCAACACCACCGAATACATCATACTCCTGGGAGGCTTTGAGGCAGCATCTCAAGAGGCTAAGATACAATCGAAAGGTTGCGAAGGTAATTTCAGTTCATATGGACAGGTATATCGACAAACGGGTGTCTTGGTCAAAAGCTAGCAAGGCCACAGATAGGGAGAAGGTCGTATCCATTGACGAAATCTCCATTTGGTTGTCACAAGGAAATATTTGCCTGTGGTGCAGAGTGACGAAAACCCAGTGAAACCTACCTCCAAGCACACACCGAAACTTCATGTTTGGGGTGCCTTTTCTGTTCGTGGCACGTTTCTATTGAAGATCTGGAGAATTTCACTGGATCGGGCAATATTCGTATCCTAAACTAGTGCTTGATTATTCAGTCATTTTCTGTCTCCATATGGTTGGATTTTTCTGGAGGACAATGATCCCAACACTCCAAGATTGTTTAGGATTTTATGCGGAAGGACGGGATGGTATAATCAAAATGGATTGGCCTGCGTGTAGCCCGGATCTCAATCCAATTGAAAACCTATGGGCCTGGATAAAATGCAGCTTAATTTGAGCTTTCCCAAGACTCTTGACGAGCTTGTAAAGCAACTTAATTAAGTCTGGGAAAAATTCAATCGAATTTTTGTGGCCCTATTGGATCTTTACTCTTGTCTTTACTCTTCCCAACTATGTTTTTTCACATTAATACATATTAGTCCAACTCCCAATTTATTTAATCCTAATATTTTTCGAACCCACTGTTTATTTGACCCTAAGTAACTATTTAATATAATTAATAGCATCACTGACATTGTGACATGCGAATTTATCTTTATATGTATACCTGCAGTTTCTCAGGCTCGAAATATGTATTTGGGGTTTTCGTAATCTTTTTGGGGATTACAGCTTCGTTTATACGGATACTAATATTTAAAATGTTGGTATCTGGTTGTTAGATTAGTTAGCTTGTCTTTTAGGATGTGCAATAATTTATTTTTGATCAAAATGACCAATACGTAGTACATAAACGAGACGAAAAAAAGATGATAGTTAAGGAATTGAATCTACCTCAAGCGAAGATTCGTATTGCGAGTAGACTTGATGTGTCAGAAAATATATTTACCATCGCCTCAGCTAATAAAAATGTCGAAGAATTTACACTAACACAATTCATATAAAATCGTTGAGAACTCTTACATGTACGAGTGCTTTTTAAGTGAATTAGTAAGTGAAAATGTAGTAACATTCCATTCTCAATTTTTTCCTAACCATATCGAGTGACCCCTTGTTCGATTCCGCTCTGCTAGCTGGATGTCGTTATGCAAATATTGACCCTCTTAACTACCTTTTACCACGATTTTCGAGCTAGCTGAGTGGAATCGAACAAGGGTCACTCGAAATGGTAAGGAAAAATTGAGAACGGATTGTTGCTACATTCCTGACACATTCATGCATTGCATAGAAAACATTTTTCGAAATATGCTCAAGTGAACACTTAAACGTTGGGATATTTCACCCTGATTACCAATATCGTGATATAAATCTGAATGGTTTAAAACTGTAGAAGCTATATGCATTTAACACTTTAAAATGAGTCCAAATGTGGCACTTAAAGTGACATTTTAAGGAGATTTTTGGATTTTTAGTATGTTCCTTAAGTACCTTCCCTCCCTCGTTCATTTACCACTGAAATAGATTCTTTTGCTATTTGTTTCAACTGGACCAGACAAATATTTTTCATTTTTTGACTATGTAGACTATAATATCAGAAGTTAGTTAGGAAAGCAATAAACTAGTGAAATACTCAATATTCATTCAGAATAATGAATAACTAAATATAATCTATATATAGAATTATGGTTAAATAACAATGTGACATGAATCAATAATTTTTGCCACCTTTTTAATTCCCTTTGTCTAATATGCAGAATGCAGCAGCTGAATGCCGACCGGGTACTGACTAAGCATAATTAATGGAATGAGGCCTTGGGCTCATGCGCCGCACCTTAGCTATGCCACTGAATACATGGTAGATACGTGATAACTACTGCGACTAACTAATCTAGTATTTAAGTCAATTCATGCTTCATTTCGAGTTATGAATACCAATACGATAGAAAATGAACAAATTTTATATTTCAAAGTCAGTGATATTTTGTGTTAATCCTGCTTTAAACAGGTAAGTGTTTTTCCTTCTGTTAACTAAAATTATCAGTGGAAATTACCTTGGTTTTGAAATACTACGATCAAAATTTTGAAGTAGAAATAATTATCAAGGAGATACTCTTTCCAAAATTCTGCAAGTCCTGATGATGTTATCATAAATATTCCACCATTCTCAAATGTTCTTGAAATATAGATACTAATTCTATAGTGTTTAATCCAATTATTTTGGTTCATTCTTAAGCCAAAATCACAGTGTAGATTGGGGTCAAAACTAAAAAATTGGTTTAATTAACGATTTCATAGGGCAATGCAATGGGGCGACTGAAATTTTTAGTTATCTCTAAAACCCCCCAAAAGCACCCTTTGGAGGCTTCCCCCAACGAAAGGCTCCATTTGCTCAATAATCTTTGAATCAATTATTGATAAAAATCGCAAACTCGATCATTGGTGCCAATGTCACTCAAATAGTGTTCATTAATTATACCAAAAATTATTTTGAGTGGGTAATTTTATTGTGTTAAATATATTTTAAGTTATGCTGCTGCCAAGGATTGCAGTTCATTTTGTTATAAAGTGTCCAAATGACCCTGATTACAACTCGCCATTAATTTGCCAGCTTCTTCTATAAAACTATGTTCAATGGTTTTCTTCGATATTTCAGTGTTTATCAAAAGGTTTCGCGCTCTAATCCATGAAGTGATATTTGGAAAAACAAGGGAGGAGTAGAGGAAAATATATCCTTACTATTAAAACTCGATTAAAGTTTGTATATATATATATATATAACAAATTGATTGAAGAAACTGCCAGACCCAGAATGCTGATTTTGGCATATGGGAGTATTTTTGATTATGGCTCCACTAAGTTCTGAGCTCATACATAAATGTCGACTCATCATTGAATTATAACATCATTGTCACCTTTTTTATATTTAGAAATTTTAGTTTGCAAATCGCTCAATGCGCCCTCGTTTCCGTATTATACTGCACGATCAATAATTTTTTCCCCTCACTTCAACTAAATACCGGTCAAAAAACTAAGTAGCAATTAAAAAAAAGTAGTGAGTGAGTAAATCTAAATCTAAAATGGAGGAAAAAATAAAGTAGTAAGTAAACGGTTGGCAAAAAATCCGTACAACTTTTTTTTTTGCCAGTTCTGGAATCCCTGATAATTTATCATATAGATGCGAAAATATGATATTCAGGGATGAGGTGGCTTGCTAATAGGTTGTATCCACTACTAATGTTTGGTTTGAAATATTAACTAGACATTGCAAGCCTAGAATAGTCTCTCATTGGCAAAGCACACAGAATTTCCAATTGACAGTGCAAGCTGGCTTCGATCTTTAGGAACTGGGTGGTGTAATCTAGCATAATATGTTTTTTGCCTTGAAGCGGATGTAGAACAAAATAAAGTTTTGTTCATTTCCTACTCAATATAAAGCCTGGCATCAAATGTACCATCGTTGAAGTAGAGGTATTTTAAATTCTTCCAATATATCTGCTTAGCTTAAAAGCTATTTAGTGTCCTCAAGACCATTTCCTGATATTAGCTACTCCTAAATCTAAAATGTAATTGAATTCAACTTTACATTCAGAACAACAATATTTGTTTCATTTGTAACAAAATATGTTAAAATAACAGTAAAATGGATAATGTTCGTGATATCTCGCTCACAACTCTTTCTATCATCGTATTCTACTCTCTATCTCTTTCTTAGTCTTCGTCAATATTTTGTTTCTAACTCTTTTGTGGATTTGACGTCCTCAAACAATTTCGTTAAAACCTGAATTAATGACCTTAATTTGACAGCAATTTCCTATACCTAGTATGAATCAACTCTGGCCTTCTTTTTCATCTGAGATCAGAAAAATGTGGCTTCGATCTGTCGACAAGAAGCTAAATTTTAGTTGAGTGAGTAGCATGCATTCAAAATGTTACATTCGAGTACAAAATCGACTTAAGTAGTCGGCTAATGCCTCTCCAGCATCGATTTCTTTCGATAGCGTACTTTTCGTGCTCCACAAGCTTTATGGACTTCTTTTCCCCGGAGATGTGGTGCTGCTATGTCTTCACTCTTCCACACCTTTCTAGCAGAACTGCTTCTACAGTAGAGGAATTCTTGCAAAATTATCCTCAATAACTGAATTGAGAATCCCGAGTTTTCAATATGATTTCAGTAGAATGATTTCTGAAACAGGGTAATGAGTCCTTTTACAGTATGTCACATAATTATATATAATCAATTGGCATACCATTACTTGTGATTTGAGAGGTGAAGATGGTTGATACTATTCAGTCCTAATGCACACATTATTTTAAGCTAATAATAAAAACCAATTTGAGTTAATAATTGATTTTTCCCACCGGAAGCGATCACCAAGTCACATATCTTCTGATCCTGTGAAGTTAGCCAAAAAAGTAGGGTTAAAGGCTTTACACTCCATTTTGATAAACTGTTTCACAACTCTAATTGTTTTAGGAGCCCTGATTTGATTCGGTGTTTGAGGACGCCACATTTAATTCTTAATTGATTTCAAGTCTGGGCTATTTGAAGGCCAGTCGATGCTGCGTATCTGACGAAAGTCCTTGTAGGCGATTGAGAATTTGGATCTGTGGACACTGGAGTTGTCCTTTTAAAGTTTCCACCCATCTGGATAAAGGGATCGGCGTTTTCGATGAGAACTTCATTCAGAACATGCAATATACCTTGGAATTAAAATTTTCCTTAAAGATATGGACTGGTGTGGCTCCACGTGCAGAGATTCACCACCAGATGTGTAGTTTAGGGGAAAGCTTTTGGACGTTTAATATTGGTTTTTCTGTACCTTTGGTCCAGAGGTATAATCTCCTTCCTAGGAGCCAGATCGAGCACTCATCAGTGACGGTAACTTTATGCCAATGTATGTTACGATGTTTTCTTGCACATGTATCTCTCACCTTTTCATGTACTGTTGCGATGTTGGGTCCTCTGATCTTAATGTTGCGATGTTGGGTCCTCTGATCGAATATCACAATCGAGAAAGGATTCTTCTAACAGTCTCATGTGAGACATTGAGTAGCTATATACTTCATCAGGAAACCACTGTAGAAATCAGTTTGGCAACTTCCTGTCTTCGTGTTTGCATTTAATCTATTACTCTCGGATTGTGAGAAACAATCTGCGGAAATAATAACTTTTAGAGCGGAACATAGCTAATATTCAGTTTTATTCAAAGTTTACGAGAATATAATTTTCAGGTGAGGGAAAAATATATGTAATAAATTTATAATTTTTGTTGCTTATATGTAAGTCAATTATAGCAATCAAAAGCTGTTTACAAGTCGACAAATCCAAATATGGTTGGATACAATCTCAAAATATGATAAAACTTTGATCAAAGAGTGATGACTCATCACTCTGTTATGACGTCATCATTGCGTATCAAAATTTAAAAAATTGACAAATTTGGCGATTTTCCTGCGATATCGATTATAACAGTAGACTGAGGTATTTAGAGATATTTTCTCCATTATACTTAATCAATGTGACTCTAGGCGCCCAAAGGCCGCCTCCGGCGGACACAAAGTGTCCGCCAACCTCGCAACGCAAGCAAGTGAAGCACGCTTGTGACTTATATTTCCAAATTATTTCATTTTTAATCCAATTTTTGATCCTAGTGAACACGTATTCTTTCAACGATGTCGCAATATTTTCAAGTTACAATATCTGTGAGTACTGAACCATTATACAATTGTAAACTAATAATTGCGACATATGCTCAAAGTTTGGAATTTACGATGTTAAAATTTTCAATATGGATTCTTAAATTGATTCATGTAGTAATCGTCCTCAAAGGTCAATCCCAAGATGGCTCCACTTATAAAAAATTACTATATGGTGTGTATATGTTTTTCACAAAGTATAATGCTTTTATCAAAAGATGGAAATTACATTACATTTTGTAACTTATTAGCTCTATATTAACGGATGCTTAGATCTTTTAAAATCTTTTTGAATAAATGTAAATTTACTGCTGATATTATATTTATGTTCAATATACTATTTTATAATGCATATATTAAGAATATGTATTTCTTTTCATCTTTTCATGAAAGGAAATAAATGATATTAAGTTTAAATTTTATTGACCGTTGATTTCCTTTGTCCCGATACTTAAAGAATATAAAGCTTTCAATTAGGACAGTATAGATGTTACTTGATGAAACTTCAAGAATACTAGGAAACTTACCTCAGGATTTTCGTTAACCTTTATTCTCTCCGTTGGCGAATTTGCTCCTCCCGACAATTCTCAAGAACGTGATCCTGCGAGCAGCGAAGGATTCCTGTTTTTCCTCCAACGGTTTTTTATGTTTTTGTGAAAATATACTTATATATTTTTTTTTTCTAGAATTCCAATGGAATTGTCAGCCTGGACTTTATTGTTCTTATTTATTTCGATATCTGCAAATCCTTGGATTAACAATCTGTATCCTTTCCATATAATGGATATCTTATATTTACTTTCAATTTATTATATTTAATTAACCCTAGTTTGCCGTGAAATGTAGAATTGAAAGTAAACTGAAATTGGAAATGAAAGTGGGGTAATTTCTATTTATACCTTTGACCCCTCGTCATTAATATCTTTTACTTAGTTTTTTGTTTTTTCAAAATTTGCAAACATTTTATTTATTCTTAGAGTTAATACTAAGGCTTTACTTCCCCGCTTCGAATTGCAAAACATAGCGTACTCAGTTGCTAAGCTAAAGGCACGACCTTCAATAGTCATATAAATTATTTGCAGCCTATTTGCTATCACAAAAAATTAAGTGATAAAACAAATAATTATAAGAAAATTAGGAGGTTCATATTCATATTCTATGAAAAACTCGTTTCAGATTCTTTTTGTTATTTAACTACATTCCAATTCCAATTTAATCGCAGACAGCTAAATTTCTCTAAAAGCAATGAGAAATATTTGAAAAAGCTCCTATATTATATTGCTGTAATTTATTTCGATAACAACCTTAATATTTTGATTTTTGTATTTGGAGATACTAGTCATTGTCTGTGATTAATCCCAATCTTTAATTTCGCAAAATCAAAAAAATAGTATTTAAGAAAGATTTGCAATCCATGTTCCAAATTCAAGCTTCATAATATATCACCCAAAGCAAAAACTTAGCTATTTTTCAATTGCTATTTAAGATACACAGGTCGGCTTCGCTTGCTTGTGCTGCGCGGCTAGAGGACACTTTGTGTCCGCTACAGGCGCCCTTTAGGCCCCTGGAGTCACATTGATTAATTAAAAGGGAGATGGCATCTCTAAATACGCCTGGCCAACTTTTATAATGGATATCGCACGAAAAATCACCAATTTTAAAAATTTTGATGCGTAATGATGACGTCATAACAGAGTGATGAGTCATCATTTTTGATTCATATATGAGATATATTAATATACAGATTCTATTAAAATATTTGCCTTCTATCTCCTTATATAGTAAAAAAACTGAAATATCTGATTATAAAAAGGTGACAATGACTGCTCTTTTTAAAACTCAAAACAAATTTTTGAATTATCTGTTTGGTTACCCTTTGAACTCTAGTACATAGCAATTTTGCTATCCCTTTTCCTTGACCACGTAAATAAAACTCGAAAAACAGGCGAAAATTGATGCTAACTGCTGTTAAGTAGCATGTCTCGAAATGTCTTGAATCTGAATATATATCTAATCTAGCTTATATATCGCTTACAGCGAAAATGAAAACTAAATCATTTATATGGAAACCTTGGATTGTAACAAAATCCAATAAAAAATTCAAGCGATCAACACATCTTGGTTTCCTGTGAAATTCATCTTTTATCGCTCAAAATACAGTACATAATACAGGTCAAGAAACATCAGGGAAATAAATATCTCCTAAATCTGCGTATAACACAATATTTTGATTATTGAGTTATTATTTGGAGTATACTCTGTCCATTCTGCACCTTGATAACTAGTTTTTGTATAATGTTAATACTTTTCTCCAACCTGCAAAGTTGGAGACAATAGATCAAATTTGAATTATCTCAATACACCACTAACCTCTCGTGCTTTTTTATGTTTTTTTCTACCTTAATCCATAGGAATTTAACGCACATTATACACGTAATATGTATTTAGTAAATCTTAATGATTTTGGCGATTGATATTAGTTTATTTGTTCAATTTTGTAAAGATATGCATTTTATCAGATATCCCTATCGAAAGATTTAATGTTGCCTCTTACAAACTTCATTTGAAATTTGTTATATTCGTTTTATCATTTCTTTTATTTTCTATTTATCTAATTATTTGGAATTCTAAACATCTCTTCTTAAATTTATATAAGTCTCCCATTTATTTTGTCAAGAAAAGAGAAAAAGATCCTTATTGTTGACATTGATGTATTTTTGAAATCTTCACTGTCTTTTTTTAACCTTCTGGTAGGTATTTCTAATCAATTCTTTAATATATTTGCTTAGTCTACACCATTATTATTGACTCTCGACTACATACTACACTACATGCATTTAATAGCCTTAACTTTATTGGAAAGTCTTTTAGAGTTATTTCGGTGTCATGAGTTAATTTGAAATGAATTTATTAATGACTTTATGTAAGCTAATGAGAAATACAATAATATATAAAATATTATTGACTAAAACTTACCTATGAGCAGTGCCGGATTTAGGAATGTGGGGACCCTGTGCGAGTGCAATTGTGGGGGCCCTGGCATCTAATAAAATAGTCATAAAATATAAAGATATCTAAATGTACATTTATTCCACTATAAATGAACTCTGCGTGCTTTTCTGCGTGCAAATTCATTAATCATGTCAGAAAAGTCAATTGAACGCATTATATCGTATTCGATACTCATCAAATTCAAAAGGTGCACTGAGGTATTCAAGTCCATTTTAGGATTTTGGAGCTGTATGTTCGTAGCATTTAATCGCTCCAGGATAACATTCAAGCACTCGGTAAATATCCCTGTCTCTAAACGACACATTTGCTTGTGCAAACTAGTAGCAGTATTGCAAACGTTTCCCTTCTCATTCCTATCTTCTGCAATTTCGTTCAATACCTCCATTATCACTCTATACCCTTTGAACACTGCTTTGACAACATCTGCGTGGGCTGACCAACGGATGTTGTTTAATCTTTTGGTACTGGCAGTTTCTTCTCAGCTAACATGGTGTTGAGTAGTTCATAACGCGAAGTGGATGCAGTGAAAAAACGAAGTGGATGCAGTGAAAACGAATTTATGTCGATCACTATGCAGCCTCATGTAGTAATGTAGTAATGAGTCTAATTCATTAAAAAAGTAATATACAAGTTACGAATGATCTAAAAATTCAACAGATAGCCTTTATATATTTATTTGTATCATTACGTTGGGTAAAATTTTGAAATGAGATTTGCTGCATACAATATTTATATTAGTGAGAGTAGTAGTTCGCATCCATTTTGAAGCAAATATCGCAATATATAAAATAATATATTCGCAATATATTGAGTATTAATCATGTTAAAAGAAAACCTTAAAAACACCAAATTTTCAAAATTGGCTCGTAAAATGTATATGGCTTCTCAACACGCCGCACTAAAGGGCATTCCGGCCGTATGCGACTTAGAAAGCTAGTTTACGAATCACTGTAGTGGTCCAAAACAATTTTGACATATCGCCTTAGGTTTTTGCCCTTTTAGAACACATGAAATAATTTCTGACGCTATATTCTAGGCGAAATATCCAAAAAGATCACCAAAATCTACCTTTGGGCAATATTATTTACTATGATTTAGAATCAACCGCAAATCTAAATATACTAAATACTCTATACTGGCCAAAACTAACAAAGCTATTCTAGAAGCGCTAAATGTCTGCACAAACGATTTGGAACCAATGCCTAATCCCGAAAGTGTTGATTTTGATCTCGTGTCATTCCTAAATATTTGAATCCTTTTTTGGTAATATATGCTTACTAATTTCTCAATCAAAATTATATTTTCTTTTCATCATGAATATCAGATTTGATTTATTTTAAATACATGTATAAAATATTTGACATAGATAATAGTGACCCATTGAGAAAGGATAAAAACAAGTTGTTGAGAAAGCAAAAGTGGTGTACTCCATTTTATTCGCTGAACAGTGACAATATAATCAAATACCTTTTCATAAAGGGTAGATCATATTTGTGTTCTTTTATGCTTCTAATATACAATCTCAGAAATGAGTTCCTCAAGTTGCAAGGCAGCAAAAGTTTGGAGAAAAGGGAAATTAGCTTTTGAAATTGCAATTCCTTCCACATTTAATATATTTGTAAAGTATTAGTGAAACGAGAATAATCAACAGTAACACCCACACAATAGTCTAGATCTTTAACAATGTGATTTTTAACGATTGGAAGGTTTTTAATGTGGATTTCAGATAAAAGAATCTATCATAATGCAATTTGAAACTATAAATCAAAAGCAACTTATCCATTTATGAGTATTAACTACCCACAAGCGCGCTTCGCTTGCTTGCGGAGCGCGGCTGACGGACACTTTGTTTCCGCCGGAGGCGCTTATAGTTGCATTATATGTGAGGTATATTAATATGCACATTCTAAAAAATTTCAGCCTTCTATCGCCTAAAATGACTAAGTTATAGTCGAAAAACTGAAAATTATAATTATAAAAAAGTGACGACATCATAATTCCATGATGAATTGACATTTTCGTCTGAACCCCCGAACTTTTTGTGGGATATTTATTATCACAATATCTTCGATTAACTTAGTGGAAAGCCCCTCAGTTTGAAGCCAATAAGATTAAATTGGGAGGCTGAGCCTCAGCAAGCCTCCATTACGCGCCGCCCATCCCTACTATTGCAAATATGTCGGGCTTTGAAACACTTACACCTGTTAGTCCTAAAGCCCTTTTTAGTTACTGCACAGTTACATTTTGTAAAACCTTGACCACCACAATTCGATTCTTGGTGCACAGCCTCACGAAGTCCAAGCTCCACATCTTGAATTATATCCTCGTAGTTGTGAAGCTTTTGTGGACAAAGCTCAAATTGATTTCCCGCGAAACGTCCTTTAAGTATCCCCGAGCGAACTGCTGCTATCCGATACAGTTTTTCTCTCATCTCTATCCAGAATAATACCCATTATGTTTCGTGGGTCACCTTTACCACGATCGACCAAGGATATCGGGATGGTCACGTTATTGCCAGGATCACCAGCAACTTGTTCAAGCCGACTGAATTGAACCATTCGTTCACTCTGTATTACCAAGCCATCTCGAGCTCGTTTACGTTGAATACTAATATTTCGATGCACTTCTATAAGAGCAATCCGTTAATATATCCTGTGAATTTACTATGAGCTATTTGTGACATCCACATTAGTATTATTGGATGCATCAGGAGAATAAGCTGCGTACAACTGTTCCTCGGATTCCATGTATGTATTTTAACACTTCCAAGGGGGAGTGAATTTGAACGTAGTCCAATTCGCGGTTCAGTTCCGAACAGGGGCCATAAATGGTGATTGTTTAATGCCTGAATGATAGCTACTGTTTTTCTGTAATTGGACAAAACGAAGGCCATTATGCCAGTCTTCGCTATGATTATCACCAAGCCATGCGATTAACATGTCTTTAATGTCGCAATTAAGGCTTTCCACTGATCCATGTGGATGTCTTGGTTTCCCATGAACCATCAAAGGATCAGACCATAATAGTTAAAGTTCATTAATGACATGTGCAGTGATTTCAGACCCGTTGTCACTCTGTATTATCTGTGGTGCACCAAAAAGGATAAATATATATCAATTAATTGGTATGCTACTCATGCTGCTCGTTTTGAAGTCAACGGGCTTAAAACGCAATATTTATTCAGGTAGTCTTGATAAACTAGGATCCACTTATTTGATTCATAAGACATAGATTGCATATCAATCAGATCAACCTGACCACGTAATAACAACAATCAAAATTGGCCTCACGACTACTTTCGTTGTCGGACGTTTTCTCTTTTTCTGACGCTCAGCACATAATGATTTGTATAATTCTATTGATTCTCTCGTTATATTTGCATAATTGGTCAAATATTTTGTCACGGCCACCATGACCAGTTTGAATATGAACACGTTTGATAATGTCAAACATCTCATTAATATGAGAAAAATATGTAGGGTCCTCAGAATTATCCATACGTTTGCGAATCAACTTATCAACATCACTACTTCTAAGTATCTCGTAGTGTCCAAGAATGTAATATTGCCTATTAGATTTCGTTGTCGATATAGAAGCTTCCTTTAATTTACTAATTAACTCAACAACAACGACCTTTGCTCAGATTTTTGGAATTAATAATTCTTTCGTTATTTATAACTCAAATTCAATCATAAGATTCGAATGTTATTTATTATCAATTCATTGTTTCGTATTGTCAGATTTATCGATGAATGTCGATTTGGTCAAATATAGATGTTTTCTTTTATACCTTTGGGTTTCTCTCATGATTAAACAATCAGTCAATCCATCAAATTTAGTGCTTGAATTTTCAGTCAATTTTAAAATTGCCTGAAAATTTCAGTAATTTTAATAACAATTGACATAGTGAATTAGTCAATTTATGAATTGATTGACATTTTAGTCAATTTATAAATTGCCTGATTTTAAATATTGACTCTGTAACATATATAAATCCAGTTTAACAATATAGCTATTTTTATTTTGTTTTATTCTTATTTTCATTAAAATATTTGATTTATTTTATTTCAATGTAGGAACATGATGAAAAGAGCCAATTTATATCATATATGTCACAGAATTTAAGATTTCACCCATCAATCTCTATTTTATTAAACTTCATCCAAAGAGACATCACAAATATTCACTAATATTTATTAACAGCGAAAATATTATTTTGGTGTATATTATAAACTTTAAAATTTAAATTAGTAATTATTTCAATTTATTAAAGTTTCTTATTTCACTTACATGTTTACAAGTTTAGTGAGTTTCAAATTGTATTAATGGAATCAATTTATATAAAGTTTGGGCAACGGGCTCTTGTTTTCAATCTTGAAGGTAGTTAGAAAATGGGCTTATATGTTACTTCATCAAAATAGATCGTTAGCGCTTGTTGTGGGGGTGATGAGTGTAATACTTGAAACCGTCCGTGATAAAGTTTAGCGGTAGCAATGCAGCTAAAATCGGGGTATAGGGATTGTCTTGGTTGCAATGACCAAAGGCTTCCATGATAAGCTGATGGGGAGTAGAGGAGTAGAATTTGTTGTCAAATATGTAAATGTTGGTCAGATTGATGGACAGGTGTGAGAGGCTATCACCTCGTGAATGTCATCACATAAAAAGGTGAGTTAGCATATTGGGGAAATGAGGGGTCGTTAATAGGAAGATACGAGGGTGGTTACTGAGGGCTTGTGATTAGCGATTGGTCGGACTAATTGGGCGAGTTATGGATCTTAAATAATGATGACGAATAGACTTCCTTTGTTTTAAATTTAGCCTTATGGACTTTAAGCTTAAAATAGAATGTGAATGGGCGATCATCTTGTAGCGTTTGTAGGTTTGGGTCCTCCTCAGAGAGGAGATTCCTGAGATGTACCGCGTTGAAATATGCATATGGTGGAACACGCTTAACATTCGCTGATCACCATATATCGTATAGTTGCCACAAATCTGAATCATGGACTGTGACTAACCCATGTCTTTTATCTATTTGAAAAATACAAAGATCCTCTTAGTTCAATTGAGTGCGAACTGATTTGAGAAGGAAATTAAATTCCCTTTACAAATCTCGTTTCCAGCGTGGTAATGGAAAAAATGTGAGTGGCGTTGCATTGTGGTCTAAATTAAGTGCGAAATTGAATGGAGAGGTAAATGGTTCTTCCGGTTGTGTGGTTGCGACCTGAAATTCTGGACCAAAGCCGAGTCTTTGAACTTTGTGTGCGATGTACTGCGAAATAATATCCATTAAGAATACAGCCGGAGGAGAGTGATCAAATTCTTATGGGAATGGGAGCGGTGGTCTTATTATTTTGGCAGTAGCGCCTGGGGCCATAGTGAAATGATGATATAGAGAACGCATATGTTGAGTGGTTAAATGAGAACAAAGGTCACAAAAATGTGATTCTGACCTGGCCTAATCCGCCTCCCTTAGTGAAAATTTCGGAGTTCGACTTTAACCACGTTATCTGCAAGCGGCGTTGATCGTGAATTGATACTTTATCCTCCAAAAAGAAGGTGCAGTAATTATTTGATGAGAACACGTACCTGAAAAGCAGGCTTCAGTCCTATGGGGTGGGCATGATTTAGGGCCTGGATTGCAGTGGAGATGGTTGATAGCTGAGTTTGATGTACTACTTCGTCCACACTTCATGCAGATACCATTGGCTTTGTACGCAAGCAAGAGAGCCTTTTGAGCGTTTTCACGTTGGGTGATAGTGGGTCTTACGTTGACTAGGTGGCGAACAGATCCCGTCTTTCGGCAGAATTCGAGCAAGGACATGCTTGGCGCTCCGATTGATTAGGCGTTCCTTGAGTGAGAGCACCAAAAATAACTTTGAAGGTACTGCTTAAGTTTGCCGGGATAGTTTTGAGGTATTATTCGAGAGTGAGGCCTCGTGTTTTGACTGTGAGTTGGTATACTTCTTTTCAGTAGTAGTGAGTTTGGTCGCTGATGCTAGGCATCTAGCGCATGGGAGGGGTGTGGGTTAAATGGCTTGAACTTTAGCGCGTCGTTTGGGTTTTGGGCGGATCGGTTGTCGTTCAGCAGTTGCTGCGGCATAAAGTGAGTGTCTTTGGAGCCTTTGCTTGATTTTTGCAAAAGATTTCGTGAGCAACGAGGCGCGGTAAGAGCGCCCTAACCAGCATGTTGAGATACAGAATGTGCTTTTGGCCTTCAGTCAGGACAAATATGGCGTGAAAGGCTCCTTTACAACATTCAGTTGAGTTTATGCGACAAGTGAATAACATCCATAAAGAGCGAAGATGCAAAGGAGTTCTTTTTTATTTTTAGGCTTTGAACGCCTTTCCTGACTGTTGCTTGCATCATTATATCTTTGGCATTAACATTCTCAAAAGGAATGTTATATTTTTGAGAAGCTCTAAAATCACTGGAGGGATATCTGAACCGGTTTTGCTTCCTGATCAATAAATGTGAATTATATACTCATCTTGTTGACGTATTAATAACAAGCGCGCTTCGCTTGCTTGCGCTGCGCGGCTGGCGGACACTATGTCCGCCGGAGGCTCCCTTCGTTCGCCTGGGGTCACATTAGTTAATTATAAGGGAGATAACATCTCTAAATATGTTCATCTTAGTGTTAAAATCGATATCACTCGAAAAATCACCAAATTTGTCAATTTTAAATTTTTGATGCGGAATGATGACGTCATAACAGTGTGATGAGTCATCGTTTTTTGATGGTAGTTATATCATATGTGAGGTATATTAATGTACACATTCTATTAAAATTTCAGCCTTCTATCTCTTTTCATGGCTGAGTTATGCTCGAATAACTGCATTGCTTAACTTTTAAAAATGTGACAATGACGTCATAATTCCATGATGAGTCGACATTTTTCTGAGCTCAGAACTTACTGGAGCCATAGTCAAAATACTCCCACATGCCAAAAATCAGCTTTCTACGCCTGACAGTTTCTTCAATCAATTCGTTACAGAGATAGATATACTATATACACACATTAATCGAGTTTTAATAGTAAGGATATAAAATAAAAATATTCTGTGTTGGATGAGTCTGTGCTTGCTCGACCATCATGCATAGTATTTAGCATGTGTGCTAGGGATCGGTTTTGCCGGGATTTGGCTATTTGCCGGAATCCCGGTTATTGCCGGGATCGCCTAAATTTATCGGGATCTAGCCGGGAATTTAAAAACCTTTATGTAGTGGACTCAGAATGAATTAATATTCTATTCATGTAATTTATGGTTAAACGTATTTATTATACACTATAGACATTAACATTAATTTATTTCAGAATTCTGGACACCCCGCTATTCCGAATTCCGACCATTCTTTTAGGACGAAACCCTACCTAAGGCTACCTTTAACCTCAGAAATACGGTCAATTCATAACATCAATAGTTCACTACTTGTTGAATCAATAGTTACGTGTTAAACCAAAACATTTTATTGACAACAAGCGCGCTTCGCTTGCTTGCGCTGCGCGGCTTGCGGACACTGCGTGTCCGCAGATTTACCCAGTGGGTGCTTGGGGATATTAAGGAAACAATACGTCGCATTCTTGTTTTATACTAATTACGCTGGATTGTCATTTGTCTATGGTTACATTAATGAAATCAGAATTGTAGCAGAAATTTTGTTTCGTGATAAATATAATTTAATTCGTATTAAGTCTTAAGTCAACTATCCTGAATGTAAGCTCAATTTGAATTCACAAAGTTCACATTGCTTAAGATTATTGTACTAAAATAATCAATTCCAGTCCATGTCGTTAAAAGTTATTTTATGATCGAATTGATTGATCGTAGCATATAACACACTTTAATTGTTGTTAACAACAAATTATAGACTCAAAATAGTAGTATTCAATCATTTATATGAAATAGAATCGTGTGAATGGCATTACAAAAGGCTGATAATTGATTGGTTCACATAAACCAATGAATTTCAATCACAAATAGTTCTTTTGATTGTATGCATAAGTCAATACTAGTTTATTCCAATGTATTTGCATTATAAAATAATCGAATTTGATTGGTCAGCACATTTTGTCACCTATCTCGGCGAGGTGTGAACATTTCGCTTAGATCTTCGAACTTAATCCTAGATTCATTATTTCACACCTACATGCCAATTTTTGTATCTCTACGACTTGCCAATTCTTCAATCAATTCGGACAAACAAACAAACAAACAAACAAACAAAAAAAAAAATCCTGGAGTTTTAATATATAAGATTATACGAGTATACATACCAATACATTGCAATGTAGATACATACATATCTATAAATGCTGAACATCTTACTCCGTCAGTAATTCCTGTTTTGAAATAATGGCATCTTCACTGAAAAGAACAATTTCTGGGGTATGGACTTACTTCACTATAGATGAGTTAGATGATTCGATAGCAGTGTGCAACATAGAAAAATGTTCAGCGAAATCACGAAGAGTACGCCGTGCTCCTAGTGGCGCTGAAAAGAAAACATACTCGACAAAAGGATTGTGGACTCATCTCAATTCTCATCACCATGATGAGTATAAGCAAGCGAGTGAAGTTAAGAAGGCTGAACAAGATGAAAAAAGGCTAAAACTTTCGAATGAAGAAAAACAATGAAATCTACAGCATAGCGACAGTATGAATATGACGAAGCAGCTGACTTTCCAGCAGACATTCGATCGGCAGAAGAAGTGGACTGAACATCATCCAGAGCAACAGTCAATAATATTTCGTTTAGCTGAGTGGATTTGTAACGCTATGCTTCCCTACACAATTGTGGAGGATGATCATTTTAAAGTAATGATTAATCAACTTAACCCAAGGTTTGTTATCCCAAACGAGAAGAAATTACGTCAAAAAATCATCTCAGATATATACAAACGAGTATACCAACATATAAAAATGATTACAGCGAGTGATATTTTTTATTTCTGTTCTATAACTACAGACATCTGGTCATCTCAGAGTATGCATAGTTTTATCAATACAACGTTACACTTCATTGATAATAATTGGAAACCCAAGATGGTAGTTTCGAAGTGTATCCCAATCGATGAGTCACACACAGGCCAACACATTGCAGATGTGCTTGGTAATATGATGGCAGAATGGAAACTGAACCACAAACTCCACGTAGTTTTGCGTGACAATGTCCCAAATATGGTTAAGGCGATGAAATTGAATGGATGGAAAAGTGCAGGATGCTTTTTGCACACTCTACAGTTAATTGTTGATCATTCCATTTTTTAACAAAGCGGTGTTAAGTTAATGATGACCAGGGCTAACAAATTAGTATCTTACTTCAAACATAGCCCCAAGGCAATGTACATTCTTCACAAGCACCAAAAAGCATTGCACGAGGAAGATGGGGAAATGATGCCACACAACAACTTAATCTTGGGAGACAAAACAAGGTGGAGTAGCTATTATCATATGCTTTTGAGATTGCAACAACAGAAGCGCGCAATTCGTAGATGTGAGGGTGACTACGAGATAGACATAAAATTGGATCAGACGCTGAACTCGACTGATTGGGTATTAATTCCGAAGGTTATAAGTATATTAAAACCCTTTGCGGATGTTACAACTGAAGGTGAACGTGAGGGTGCTTGTATTTCAGAGGTGATTCCGTCAGTGAAATATATCATACATGAATTGTTATCAATAACAGAGAGTGGAATAGGGACGATGAAAAATGAACTACTAGCTCAAATGGAAAGATATTTTGAAGGTGGTGACCATCCGTGAACACTTTTCCAATATTGAAATCAATGAACCTTTCGCTATCGCGACACTCTTAGACCCTCGTTACAAGACTCGTGGTTTTAGCAAAAGGGAAAATGTAAACATTGCAAAAGATTTACTATTTGCTGAATTAGTAAATAAAATTGATCTTTCAGTTTCGTACTCACTAGAGAGCCAACAAGTCATCATAGTGCTGAACAGAATTCGAGGACAAAGAGAAGTGGTTGGGAGTCTATTTTGGACAGTTCTTCTGAAAATGATGATGACAACGTAGTTAATGCTGCTCAAGAGGTACAAGTGAAAGCTTATTTTAATGAAAAGAGAATTGAAAGAGATGACGATCCATTTGCCTACTGGAAGGGATGGTCTGTGCAATGGCCACAACTGGCAAAATTGGCTTATAAGTATATGTGCACACCAATTGGATCATGTGCGAGTGAACGTGAGTTCAAAATTGCAAAAAGCATCAGCAGCGATGAACGTGTTAGACTGCTCCCAGAAAATATTGAGAGGCTGCTGTTTCTAAAATTCAATTTGAGGGCAATCGGATATAACAACAACTCAAGATAGTAAATGAGGAGGAGGAGAATTTAATATCTGAAAGCATTGATATTTTTTAGTAGATTAAACTCTTAAACTCCAATTTAGTAGTAATTCATCCTATTTAGTACCATTTAGTACCAAATAGTTCCCAATAATTGAAGAACTTTATATTGTGGCGTTTAGATTATCATACTAGTATATAATTGTTTATTACGTACGTTTATGTACTAATCCCGGCAAAAAATCTGAAAATCCCGTCCCGGCAGAAAATCTTATCCTGGTCGATCACTAATGTCTGCACTCTACCAAGCTTATTTACACATAATGGATGAAATCAGATTGTAAATCGTTTGGGAGATAATGAACCAGCAGAGGATTCCTGTACCTTGCTAACATGTTCGCGAAGAATAGGATCAAAATGAGAAAAAAGTTCAATAATTTCTAGATAATTTCTTCGCCTACTGGATTAGTATCTCTATAAGAGGCTACGTTGACTTGATAGAAAAGTTGTTATCCCAGGCCAAAATTGCCTTCATTTTTATATATCTGTGTTAATTCTTGCAATGAACTGATTGGCTTTTGAAGATTTATCTGACAAAAGTATTTCTTAAGGCGTTGCAAACGCAACGATTGTAAAGTCTACCTTTTGAATTAGGCTTTATCCATTTAGTGATGCTAAATAAGGAAGTACTTGGAGTCATAAACTTTTTATGCAAATAATCTGTACAGAAAGCAAACAGATAAATTTTCTGCTGACTATAAACTCAATCTCTAATTTGAATTTAACCATTTCGTATTTTTATTTGAAATACAATAAACAGAAATTAGTACTTGCGGAATCTGGTGGAATAAAGTTTGGCTTTGCTGAAGGCCAAAAGCCCAGAATTTCATGAAATATGATAATTGAAATATATCCTGGGCGAAGTCTAATATCGATGTTATCTCCTATCATGATTCGTCATTTTCATTATTTCCAATCAATGGTGTACACTTTCAGAAGATATGTTACAAGTAATATCACTTTGAATCCATGCTCGAGAACCTTTTCATACTTGTATTTATTTTTTGTAAAATGCTTTCCGAATCGCTATTGTAAACAAGGTTGGTAACTGTCAGCATAAGTGATCGTTTAATATTAACATGGCGCTTCGCTTGCTAGCGCTCAGCCGCCGGAGGACAATTTTACTTTGTGTCCACCGGAGGATGTTGTCTTAATGTTGTCTTCAAAAAATACGCAATACTCTTGTTAAACAACTCTGCAAAAAAATTACTACATAAAATTTCAAAAATTCCAGCACTTCTCCACCCGACACAAAGAATGAAGCGCGAAACAATTTATCCAAATAGTTTCTATATCAAATAGGTTCTTAGTGAATACATCGGGAAATACTCATTTTAGGGCATTCCAAGTGTGAGATTTGGAATCTACATATTAAAATACCCTATAATAGCCGTTGAAAGCTCGCAAAGAAGAATTTTCCAAAAGGTATAAAATATGTATATATACATATTTACTATTAAAACTCGATTAATCTATACACAACCGGACAAAAGCATTTGTACACTATATTCTTCCCCATACAAATAGTACTAAATCGATCTTTTCATGAAGGTAATGTATTCAAACTCTAAGAGCTATTAAGAGTCTGATTTAAGATTTGAAATCTTCACATTCGAATTAGTGATAGTTGAAGATTTCTAACAAATGGCTCAACCCAATGAGTAAAATTATCAACCTGTGGCACAAGGGGTAGTACATCACCATCATGTATAGTGATAAAAAGGGACATCTGTAGCACAAGGTGGCAGCGATTGATAATTTAAAATAATTGGGAATTAGTAATTGATTAGAAATATCCTACAATAACTAAATCGAAAGCGAAAAATTCGAATTTGAAACCCGATTAGTTGTATCACTTACCGTTTCGGAGTTTTAATCTTCATTAATAGACTCATTTTAGTATTAAATGCACGTAATATAATGAAGTGTACAAATACTTTTGTCCGGGTAGTGTATATATATAGCTCTGTAACGAATTGATTGAAAAAACTGCCAGGCACAGAAAGCTGATTTTTGGCATGTGGGGGTCTTTTGGCTATGACTCCACTAAGTTCTGAGTTCAGACCAAAATGTCAACTCATCATGGAATTATGACGCTATTGTCACCTTTATAATATCAGTTTTTCGACTAGAACAGCCATTTTAGGTGATAGAAGGCTGAAATTTTGATAGAATGTGTATATTAATATACCACAAATGTGATACAACCAACTATCATCAAAAAATGATGACTCATCACTCTGTCATGACGTCATCATTACACGTCAAAAATTTAAAAAATAGACAAATTCGGTGATTTTTCGTGTGATATCGATTATAATAGTAAGATAGACGCATTTAGAGATGTTGTCTCCCTTATAATTAATCAAAGTGACCCCAGGCGCCCTTTTGGCGGCTCCTGCGGACACAGTTTCGCCATCCGCGCAGAGCAAGCCAGCGAATGTCCCCTATAATTTATTATTGTGACCTCAGCACCAGAAGGGCGCCTCCGGCGGAGACAAATTGTCCGCCAGCCGTGCAGCGCAAGCAAGCGAAGCGCGCTTAAATGTTAATAACTCGTAAAATATTCACATTATTTCTTTTAAAATGTGAAAATCGGATTCAATACATTAAAATACCTTAGATTAGCCGTTGAGAATTCGCTTTCAACTCAAAATGAAATATTTTTCAAAAGGTGAAAATATGTATTTACACTTATGTAGTAACTCATAACATTAGCAAATTATCACTTTTAAGTGTGAAAATCGGAATCTACATATTAAAATGCCCTAGATTTTCCGTTGAGAGCTCGCTTTTAAAAGGTGTAAAAATATGTATATATCAATATGTTAATTACTCTCATAATATTCATATTATTACTTTTAAAGCGCGAAATCGGACCCTGCATGGTGAAAAACCATTCATTAGTCGTTCAGAACTTATTTATATCTTTAAACAAAACTTTGCAGTTGTGGTGTTATTAAAATGAACCTAAAAAAACTTATATAAACAGGAAGTGTTGAGATTTCGTGAAAAATTTTTGACGGTGCACATCTCGGACCGTTAGATTTCCCAGTAGCGCGCGTACGGACACATACATAAAATATGTTAAATAAAGCCAAATTTCGGACAATAATGAAAATGAAATTTGAGTTTGACAATAAACCCTAAGATGCACCTGTGGAGACGAATTTTGAAATATATTTTAGAGGCTAGCTTCTAACGGTCGACATGGGGACTTGAGGGGTGTATTTTTCGAATATCATATATTCGATAGTATATCATAAAGTATTTGTTTACTTTTGTTCACAATAGATACATAAAGTAACAAAACTCAAGAATATGCTAGAAACTAGCTTTGAACAGTTGATATGAGTTTTTAGGGGTGTAGTTTTAAATATCGTATTTTCAGATTTGTACTTGAAAAATTGGAATCTCCCCATTGAAAATGGCTTAAAAATGAATTTGGTGACATTTTTTTGAACTTTTGGAATAAGACCATTACAAGGTCAAATAATTAAGAACACATGTGTGATGAAGTAAACGGGAGGTATTCAGTACAATAACCTGTGATAAAAAGTAATTATGCAACTTTACGTGGATTTTTCCCAATTTTCTCCTCCTAAAAATGGGACAAAAGTGGTAGTATCCTTACTATTAAAACTCGATTATTGTATATATACTATATATATATATCTGTAACGAATTGATTGAAGAAACTGCCGGGCGCAGAAGGCTGATTTTTTGTCATGTGGGAGTCTTTTGGCTATGGCCCCAGTAAGTTATGAGCTCAGACGAAAATGTCGACTCATCATGGAATTATGACGTCATTGTCACATTTTAAAAAGTTAAGCAACACAGTTATTCGGGCATAACTCAGCCATTATAAGAGATAGAAGGCTGAAATTTTAATAGAATCTGTATACTAACATACCTCACATATGATGCGGACTTTCATCAAAAAATGATGACTCATCACTTTGTTATGACGTCATCATTACGCATCAAAATTGACAAATTTGGTGATTTTTCGAGTGAAATCGATTTTAACACTAAGATGGACATATTTAGAGATGTTATCTCCCTTATAATTAACCAATGTGACCCCAGGTGACCGAAGGGAGCCTCCGGCGGACACGAAGTGTCCGCCAGCCGCGCAGCGCAAGCAAGCGAAGCGCGCTTGTGTATACTATTTCATAAACAATTTATTCCCCAGCCTAAAACCATAATGCTACAAATAAATCAAAATTTATGTTGTTTTTTATATGTAGAATTTAATGGAAAGATCAGTTTAAATCTAAATTTGCTTAAAAATGAAATACAGGCTTAGGAAACTCAAAAATCTCGTTTGAAGGCGGTATCATAAACCGATGTACTTAAATCGGATGTAGGAACCACAATAATTGTCCTATCACAGTAATTCTGTATGCAAATCGAAAGCTGATCCCCTGAGCTATTCAATAGACAAATCGAAAATAGTATATTTTCACTAACTTCTGAATACAGATCACGGCTCAGTACTTATGAAATGACCTAAGTATGATAAATTATTGTTGTTTACTTTTGTTCACAATATGTAAATAAAGTAACAAATCTCAAGAATATGCTAGAAACTAGCTTTTAACAGTTGACATGGGTTTTTGTGCTGTAATTCCGAATATCGTATTTTCAGAATAGAAGTTAAAATTTTCGTTTACATTTGTAAGTACATAAAGCAAACTAATTCCTAAAATAGACAAGTAACTCCAGGCGCACTCAGAGCAAGACTGGGACACTTTGCTCCGCAAACCTCGCAGCGCAAGTAATGATGCGCTATTATAATGATATATTTTGATTTATGCTTCTAAGAAGGATTAATGGTTGAAAATAGTATTCAAATTTGAATTCAAAGCACAGAAGCTTAGGTGAAACTAAGGTCAATTTTGAAATTTTTTTTGCGCTCTCAATGCGAATTTTTAAAAAATATTAATTTCTAAAATTTAGCCTAAAAATATAGAACTTAAATTGCTCGAACTACAGATGTTAAGGATATCGCCATCGAAATCTTTGACTGAAGTAAAAAAAAAGCCAAAGTTAAGTATCGTTGAATTCATTAAATTACTAATTGTACTAGTTAGAGGATAACGATTTAGATTTAGATTAATTTACCACTTATAGTTTAGTACTAATAAAAATTGAAAATAATTGGAGGGATTTTGACTTTTAGAAGATTTAGAAAAATGCGATTAGAATCTAAATAATATATATATTGAATCACAGCCTACTGCATATGGGGCCTCACATTAACGTGCGGATTTGGGACTTGGGATGCGATTATAGGCGCCGAACCCGGGGGGTTGGGGGGGCTCGAACCCCCCCTGGATTCGAATATGGCCGATAGAAGCTATACAAAATTTGGGGCTGAGCCCCCCTGGAACCCTAAAATTGTCCTTAGATTTCGAAGTTCGGCGCCCCTGGATGCGATCGTACATATTTGAACTAATACATGAGCAGCCTTAAATCATTAACTCATAAATGGCGCTAGAAATTTGCTAACTCATTTCCGGTTGTCATTTTAGGCGGGGAAACCTTAGAAGTGTCGGTCTCTGCTATAAATAGAAATGACCCCAGGTAATTTAAGGGTTAACTAAGCACAATAGAACTTAGGAATGTATTACCAGCATATATAAATATGGTGTCAAAGTACCTATTTCCGTTGTTAAAACTTAGAATAGTCACCAAATGGTTACGCAATGGGTAATATCTGTGAAAAATTTGGTGATTTTGAGAGATCGTTTAAGGGCACTTCGTGTTTTGATTATATAATTTAGAGTAGTAGAACAGAGATGTAAATGAGTTGATTCCAGAAACTTTTTTTTCATAGAAAGTTGCAACATTCCAGTGTTGCTATAGAAACCTGTAATGGTTAGTGGGGGTCATATCTTGTAACTCGCAAGAGCTAGACATACAAATGTAGTAATTCCATTTGATAGCCCATTGACTATTTCCTATTAGGTGATAGTATAATTTATTTCTATAAATTCATGGTTTACGAGTTATTAGACAATTTATCATATTGGTCACATTTAGTAATTCACATAATAGGAAATAGTATATTCGCTATCAAAAGGAAATATATTTGAATGTCTAGCTCTTGCGGCTTTCAAGATATGACCCCAACTAACCAAAACACGTTTCCATAGCAACACTGGAATGTAGCAACATTCAATGAAAAAATATCCACATTTTTTATAATAATCGATTTACTACATCTCAGTTCTACTATGCGAAAAGTATTATAATAAAAATACTTAGAAGTGCAGTTAAACGATACCTGAAAATCACTAACTTAGGTACAAATATAACTTATTGCGTAACCAAATGGTAAACTAAATTTTAAAAACAGATATGGGGACTTTGACACCATATTTATATATGCGGGTGATACATTCCTAAGTTCTATTGTGCTTGGTTAATGATTTAAGGCAGCTCATGTATTAGTCAAACCATTATCTACCGCAATCCTAATCCCAAACCCCTTAGTTACTAGTATATACAATAGAACTCGGTTAGTACGTACCCTCCGGGGAGAGGAAAAAGTACGTACGGCATTTTATCCCGGATAAGTACTAACCTAAGTTCTACTATACTATATACAGGGTGGGGAATAAGTTCTGCCACAAGCTTCATTAGGTATAAAATTTCTTATACTCAAACAATCTTAGTTATTATGGTCCTTAGAGATTGTAATTTGAATATTTTCAATGATTTTAAAAGATTTTTCGATTCTATGACTGAGAAATGTGTTTTGTATGGTGAGTTTTGAGAAAAAAAATGTGTTCTGGTCCGCAGCGAAAATCGTGAATCAGGGCCCACTGCTTCTGTAAAAAATGTCTTCATATTCGATGTCCCATGACGATTTAGCACCTGGTAGCTTTCATTCGCCGTAGAAATATTTCATAAATCCACTGAATTCGTTATCAGAAACGAGAAAAAGTTATTCAGTCGGAGTTCAAATTAGGTACATTTTGCAAAATTCCCCAAATGGCACTTTTTTTCACATCACAAAGAAATCTGATCCAATTGGTCTTCAAAATGAACTGATCTGAACATCTTATATCTCTACAAATTTAGAGTGTTCGAGGAAAATGTGTGAGCTAATTTTTCCTAGAATTTGAAGACTCTGGGAAGATAACTTGAAAAGCAGTGGGCCCTGATTCACGATTTTCGCTGCGGACCTTTTTTTTTCTCAAAACACATTTCTAAGTTATAGAATCGAAAAATCTTTTAAAATCATTGAGGATATTCGAATTACAATCTCTAAGGACCATAATAACTAAGATCGTTCGAGTAGAAGAAATTTTATACCTAATGAAGCTTGTGGCAGAACTTATTCCCCACCCTGTAAATACAAGCATAACAGAGTGATGAGTCATCCTTTTTTGATGATAGTTGCACCATATGTGAGGTATAATAATAGACACTTTTTTTTTTGTTTACACAAATTTTGTAATTTTTCGAGTGAGCTCAATTATGACAATATGACAGGCGTATTTAGAGATGTTATCTACCTTTTAATTAATAAATGTGAACCTTGCTCCCAAAAGAGTGCATTCGGCGGACACAATGTCCGCCAACCGCACAGCGGAAGCAATCGGAGCGCGCTTGTTGTAATGAATGGTAGCTAGTCAGTGGTTAGGAATTCACATTCAAATGACTCTGAACTGTATGTTAAATTGAAAACCCTATCATTTTGCTTTGACGAGGAAATGCTTATATTTCCGTATTCTATAGATATTAGGTGTCAATATTCAATAGAATCCATGCTAAATTCGAATTAAGCAGTTTATAATATAATATTTGAGATTTCGACTAATACAAGCGCGCATGGCTTGTTTGCACTGCGCGGCTGGCAGACACTGTGTCCGCCAGAGGCATCCTTTAGGTGTCTAGGCTCACATTGAATAATTGTAAGGTAGATAAGATCTCTAAATACGTCTGTCTTAGTATAATAATCGATATTATTCGAAAAATCACAAAATTTGTCAATTTTTAACCTTTTGATGCGTAATTATGACGTCGTAACAGTGAGCCATCATTTTCTGAGGATAGTTGTATATATTTTAGATATATGAAGATATAGATTCTATTAATATTTCAGGCTTTTAGATAACACCACAATGGCTGAGTTAGAGTCGAAACACTGAAATTTCTATTGATAAAAAGGTGAAAATGATGTCATAATTCCACGCTGAATCGACATTTTCGTCTGAGGTCAGATCTTATTGGAGCCACACCCAAAAGACCCCCACATGACAACAATCAGCATTCTGTGCACGGCAGTTTCTTCGATCAATTCGTTGTAGATATATATATATAAACATCAATATCAAACGATTATAAAGTTAACGTTTTTAAAATAAGAGTTTGAAAACAATTTATTAAAATATCGTAGGTTTCACATGAATGTTTGTAAAACAATAACCAGAAATTAGCATTGTATTCAGTCACGAATCTTAATTTATTTGCTAAGTTGTAATAAAATAGACTAAACGTGTCCACTTGAATATTGTATCTACATATTATTGTGATATGGATATTTAAAAGAAGGAATCCATACATTTGTTGGTTCAATGATAGATTGGGGAGCCTGCAATTGTAATGTAGTATTTACGATTGGTTGATATAACATTGATTGTCCCAGTTGGACACGAGAAAGTGATGGATTATAATTTAAATAACTAGAAAGTATAGGAATATCAGAAAAAAATTTATGAGGTTTATCATCTTGAAACACAGGCTGCTTGCTAGCCAACAATCGCTCGGCAGCTGCGCCATGCCTTTCACCTTTACCATCCTTTTTGAAAGAATATGAAATACGAATTGCTCTATTTGATAAGAATTGGCCGTTTAAAGCCTCCATTGCGGCATCTGAAGCGTCAAAACTTGCAAAATTTATAAAAGCTATTCCTTTAGACATTCCTGTATCTGGATCCCTCAAAATCTTCGGAGTTTGAAGAATTACTCCAAATGCGCTAAAAGTATCAAACAAATATTTTTCATCAATTTCAGGATCTAGATTCCCTAAGCAACAATAAAGATAATATCAAAAAAGAATAAGAAATATGAGGTAAACACAGTACTTATAAAGTTCAGCATCAAAGGTTCTCAACAAGGAATATAGATAAAACAAGGGATTATTAATTATATTAATATTTATTTTTTAAAACTCCAGGATAGGTGGAAGTGTGTTTCCTCTTCATTGTGGAATATTCTAAACGAAACATTTCATTAAACATATGTTCATTCCCATCTAGTTTATTCTCGAGATAAAGAATTCTTGTAGGAAAAATCACTCAGATTTTCTATTTTAGTTATGTCATCATGAAATCAACATAAAAAAGTAACCTTATATTGGAGAAAGCTTAATACTAACAATTTATTACAAGTTTTATTCTGTATTTTACCAATTGTAAATAGGCATCTATGCAGGATAAAAACAGCTTTTAGGCCCCGTGATGACGTCATCATTAAATGTTATCGTAAACTTGTGTAGAAACCACTAGTGTACAATAGGAATTAATTTAGAAATGATATGTTGAAAACTTCAAGTCCTAATTAAAAGGAGAAAATCTAATAATGCTACGTAATCATGATAATTCAACAAATTTTGAAAAGAAGGTTAGGTGCGAATTTGAATAAAAATTATCGTAAACATTTTAAGTCTTTTATTTTAAAATGTTTTTAGGGAATGCATTATTGCCGAATACCAGCAATCATTTTAGAAATGTGCATATAAACGAATAAATTGATTATAGACAAAAGCGTGGCGAGGGTGGATAGGGGGTTAGCAATCCCTTTTAATCCAAGTCGGATTTTTTATTTTACTAAATTAAAAAATAATTGACAATCATTATTGTCTTATTGTCATAATTATTATCGATTTTAAATAGCTTTTGTCTGTATTTTAATTCACACAACTAATGTTCGAAGATATAAGCTTTTTTTCTCACAAAATATAGAAAGGATACAAGAACGGATATTGCTGTAATAGTAAGTTTAGAAAATTATTCAAATTGTACTAGAAAGTAGAGCAACTATAAGAGATGTTCAGCGTGGGCACGTAGTGCCTTCAAGAAATACTTACATATTCCAAACGGCTTTTCATTCCCATTTCTAGTTTTTGAGATAAAGTGTCTCAAAGTCTGTATTTTCGCTTTTCGCTAACGCATCTTAATGGTAGAGTCCCGGAAATTCAAAATATTTTTTAGGACATGCCAAGGAAACAAATGCTTCCAAAATCGAATCATAGATAGTCTATCATATTTGCCACCTCACAGGACCCAAAGAAAGTTAAAATGACAAATATTGTAAATTTTATATGGCTCTGAAAAAAAAATCCAAAAAAGACCCCTCAAAATGTCCGTTTTTATGGGGAAATGAGCAATAATATCACTAAGCAATGAGATATCAAAAATCGAGTGGTCCAACGTTCATCGCCTAATGATATGGAACAAGTCTTGAAATTTTCAACCCTCTATCTCAAACCAATTTTGACTTTTATTTTTTAAAGACTCAATCTTGAAAAAGTCCAGAGATATAGGAATTTGAAGTTTTAATATTAAGAACGATGTAAAATGAGCTATTAACGATAAATATAAGCATTCATGGGCATTTAATCGCATTTATACTGATGAATTAGATATATTCCAAAAAACAAAATAGCAATAGTATACTGAAAATCCACAAATTTCCTTCAGGCCCCTAACCCTCGAATATTTTGAACCAATTGGGAAATATAATTCTTACCTTAGTACTACAAATTATAATCAATCGGTTTAGAATGAATAAAGAGCTTCTAGAAAGTATATTAGGAAGTTAGAGCGAGAGTCTACGACTTTTAGTTTTCAAGTTAGGATTTTCGAAAAATGCTACGTTATCACGTGATAAACATTTATAACTTAGCATTCTATAGGACGTAGTACAATTATTATCAAAGAATCATATATATACTGTTAGAAAAAGTATATCAGGAATTGAGAGCTAAGAATTTGGGCATATATTTCCAGAGATAGGGAGACATCTGTTTTTGGATCATGAATGAGGGGGGCTTTGACCGAATCTGGGAGGTAAAAGGCCAAAACTTCCAAAATAATAATGAAAAATAATCCAATTTTTTCTGTACACATTGTTAGTGACAATTGCACTGATTTTTTAGTTTAGTAGCTATATTTGGGCACATATTCCATGACTAGATTCACCATTTTCTAAAATAGTCGTTCTCCATAGAATTTGTATTAAAATAAAATCAATGGTATGTCGACAAATATTTATTTTCGACAAATATTTATTGACAAATAGATGTTTGACGAACCTATACATTATCATATATATCCTTTCATTTAAGATTATAATAGATTATATATCTTCAATAGTTTTTAAGATTTGACATCGACCACTTTCGGGACCATAGAGAGGTATAGTGTCACTTTACCTATAATATACGATAACTTACGAACAAATGGTCGGATCTGAACAATTTTTTTTCAAATGATCAGAATTCTATTTTAGATACAATAGCTAATATCACAGCGCCCATTTCCCGAGCATTTTAAAAAAGAACTCCTTCATAGAGCTATTTTGTTTGGATTTGACATGCTTTTTTTTCTAAATTTTTGTGTTTTATAATCTCTAAAGGGGCCAAAACAATTTTGAGGTTCATATCATTAAAAAATATCGGATAAGTAAGAAACTAATTGATGAATGCGCAGAAAAACCACCAATAATTTTTCAATTTTTAGTACATTAATTTTAGGGGGTCAACTCATAAAAATCAAAATAAATAACTTTCAACAAGTACGATTAGATCGTAGACCACTCAGTAATACAATGGAATTAACAAAAAAAAATTTTACCATTTTTTTTAGGTCAGGCGATATTTTTTTGACTTCCGACCAGGCTATCTTTTAAGCAATTTTTTTCTTACTTCTAATTGTTTTTTATTTCTGATTTATCTTTTTTCTAGAATTTAGATTATAATATAAACTTTTTATATATGACTAAGAAATGGTTGGATATTTTATATTTGCGTATTATTACATGATTGTGTTCGAAGTATAATAAATTTGACATTCCTAGCCAATATTGGGAGTTTCAGATGGCTTCGAGTACAATAACGTTCCAATTTTTTGAATTTATATTAATAAAAATCCCAATATATTATATTTTTTTATTCCGGGGATTATTTTTTTTAATCCTAAAAAAGAACAAAAAAGATTTTTTTAATCCTAAAAAAGAACAAAAAAGATTTTTTTAATCCTAAAAAAGAACAAAAAAGATTTTTTTAATCCTTAAAAGATACACTGCTTCCGACTTGTTTCTGGAATGTTATATCAAAAATTGTCAAAATTGGTTTAGAAGGATGGATACAGTCATCTGGTGAATATTTTGAGAAACTGTAAAAAAGTTAGCCATTTCCTATTATTCATTCATATAGATTCTAAAAACTTATTGAACGATCCTAGTAATACTGATCTTTTCATGAAGTACTAAATAACATTTCTTCAGAACAGATACACCATTTTGGCCTCAATTAGGTTCTTCACATCAAATCACTCACCTTATAGGCTTTGAAAATTAATTATAAGCCAAGATTTATTATTTCAACTAATGCTACATATTTCGAGTATTTAATTAACCTTTAATATGACGGTGTAGGGAGCAGTGGCTGGGTTTGGAAATATATTTGACTTTGAGGTATAGTTTTTGAGTTGAAAGAGTAGTAAATGTGAAATTCGATTGTAAAGAATAAGAATTTTAAAATAAATGTATATGTTATATATTAAATGCTGTTGAATTCATAAATAAATTAGAATTTAATCTATTTGAATAGAAAATTGGAGGTTATTATAATTCTAAAGTTCGTCTGTAGCATGAGAGGAGGGGATCGCTCTGGCTAACAAGACGATAAAACAACTTTGATGCTGGACGTGAATGAATTTTTCTGAAGAAATGCTTTCTAAATCAGTTGAAACAGCTCATTACAAGCCTCCACCGCTTCCTCTGAATTACTCCTCTAATCCGTAGCTACTATGGTTATAGTGCCATATCAATTCAGTACAGTGGACTAACAGGTAGTTGCTTGTGTAGACTTACTATCGAATTCGTCGCTGCTATTACAAATCCTTAAAATGCAGACATTATTTGGAATGAGAGCTGATTCATCCCTAATTTCGACTCGAACAAATATAGATTTATGTAATGAAAAAGTTTTCATTTTAAAAAAATCCGGTTGAATTTGTATCTAATAAAGATATAAATACTTCTAATGTGAAAACAAATCATGGCCAAGGTTTTGCAGTGAATTCCTTTTCGAGAAAACAAGTTTAAGGATTGATCAACCCTCAAGTGATGGTGGAAAATACCAGAATTATAGCGTAGGTGGAGATTATTTTCGGATCAAATTTTTGATTCTGAAACAGTCAATTCAATTTAAATGCGGATTAAGGTTGCTCGAATGCTTTCAAGTTTTTTGAGAAAATGACTGTTTTGTTTCCATAGATAAATCAGACTCAACGATGATCTTTTCCGCTAGAATTCGCTTCTTTATGGTTATTGCTGATAGAATTGAATGAAATGTTTTGTTTTCCCTTTCTTCCAATTTAGTTACTTTTTCGAACAATCTTTGATCGAATTGAGAATATTGAATTCCTGCTTAATAGGTTCATATTCATTCTTTTCTATTTGAAATTCTTGCATACATGCCTTAGCAGTATCACGAACGGATTCCTTAATTGAGAGGTAATACCAAACGTCTCGATTATTCATTTTGGTATAGAGAGATATAGAGAAAAGGTTTGACCGTATTCCGTAATAAATAAATACCATTCATTTGTATGTAATATTGATGTAGGTTATATACTAGGGCGTTCAATAAGTCTTGCGGGTCATGGTATATTTCGCAGACTATAATAGTAAATACATCAGTTTTCATCTATAACACAACCATATATCTTAGCTTGATTTACTGAAAATCTTAGCTTGATTGAATAAAAATTACAAATTTCTGATCAATTTATTCACACATCATTTCAACATACTGGTAAAATTATGGCTTCCAAGGATGACAATTTTAATCTGAAATGGAGAGCTTACATTGAGTTTCGCACAAAACTCCGCATCCAGCCGGTACTCATCTACAATGAGTTGCAGGAGGTATTGTGCATGGATTGCCCTTCCAGATCAACGCTAGAGCGATGGGCTGCACGATTTCAGTCTGGAAATACAGACGTGTCAGATCTACCTCGATCTGGGAGACCGGTGTCCGTCAGCACCCCAGAGAATGTCGCTCTAATCGAGAGCAAAGTCAGGGAAGATAAGTGTATAACAATCGAGCAGTTAGAGCAGAGTATGGAGATTTCATCGGGGGGCCATTCATTCCATTCTGACTACTCAGCTTGGTTTCCGATCCATTTGCGGTAAGTGGGTCCCACATAACCTCGGCGATCAACGAAAGCTCGCAAGTGTAAAGACTGCCAAGAAACTCCTGGAAACCTTTGACGGTTGTAATCCTAGACGCCTAGCTGAAGTTATAACAGGGGATGAGACTTGGGTCTATTATTCAACCCCTTACAGCAAGTATAAAATGCGATCATGAGTGAGAGGGGACGAAAGACCGGCCCAAATTCCTAGGCCCGACTTCAGAAAACCGAAGGTCATGTACACGATCTTCTTCAATAGTAGTGGAATAGTCTTGCAAATACCTTCTTAAAGTGGTAAAAGAGTAAACCCAACGTTTTTTACAGAGAAAGTACTTCCAAACCTAATAAAAAACGTGGAAGAGCTCCGTCCCAAGGCTAAAATGAGGGGAATAAAATTATTGATAGATAATGCTAGCTCCCATACAGCCAAGCTCACTAAAAATTTCTTGGAATCAGAGGGGTTAGATTTACTTCCCTATCCACCCTACTCACCAGACCTAGCTCCCTGTGATTTTTGGCTATTCCCCAAGCTCAAAATATACCTTCAAGGCAGGGAATTTGAGTCGAAACAAACCCTCGGGTCGGCCCTGTACCACTTCTTCAAATCCATCCCCGAAGAAGAGTACAGAAATGCATTCATAAAGTGGGTGGAATGATTGAAACGCTGTGTAGAAGTAGGAGGGGGGTATTTCGAATAAATAATACATTGAAACATATTCTATGACATTTATTTATTATTTTATGGTATGACCCGCAAGACTTTTTGAATGCCCTAGTATATACTGGATATTTCCATTTCCGCGGGGGAAAGTGGTTAAAATTCAGGCTAGTTAGTTAAACCTTTGATAAACATAGGACTACTAACACGAGATGAGATGAAATGTTAAGTTTAAGCACTAACAGTACAAGGAACATATCAGTTCGGACACTTCCAGGGAATAATATATTTCAATGAATATTAATTATACTGAAGGTCAATTAATAATATAAAGGGTATTCAATAGATTTAGGATAGTTTAAACTATAAATATACACAGTGAAACTTGCATGGGTTTATCTAGGATTTCCAATCCGGTACCTTTTTTAAGGTGATAAAAGTTATATGGCACCCAAACAGTGGTTTATCTTGTAATTCCAGGGGTGATAGCAACCCGGGACCAAAATTGAATCACACTGCAAGCACCTTGGCTCCTCGGACGATACCAGACCTGCACCTATAAGTGCCGATCGAGCACCTAGATAAACCCCTGAGTGAAAGTCTTAGTGCATTCTGATAAAAAATCAAGAGTAACACGTGCGTGAACTGATGCATTAATTAAAACCACAAAAATTACTCAAATTACATTTAATCAATCAACCGTATATTCTGCATCATATTTATAATTCTACTCGAAATTTTAAATACTAGTAGTTACTTAGTTTCTCGAGTATGTTAAACACGATAAAATATTGTCCGCTTCTCTGTCACAATAAAACACTGTATTACTAGTGGTAACAGCAAGGGAGAAACATACTTATATTTGAATATAAACTAAACATTTCACCATTTAAGGCAAAAATGCTGCTATTTTCATGGAGTTAAATTTCAAGATGATTAAGCTAGAATAATATTGTAAAGAAAGTCATTCTAAAATTTCATCAAACGCGAATAAGCTGAGATAGAAATTCACTTCTATCCCAGCTTATTCGCGAGATAAAATCTTATCACTGTAACGACTCGGATGATCGATTTTTGAATGAGTCATCATGATATAATAATTAAATCAATAATTATTCAAAGAGATCAATACAGATTATCGGCCTTCAGCATTATCCAATCTCCTACCATTCGCAAATTACAACCTTTGAATAAAAAACATGAATTTCGATATTTTTTAAAATGCTGAGATATAAATCTCGATATCACATTCACGTTATGTCTTACGTATTGTTGTAACTAGTGAACATGTTGGCCCCTGAAATTATGGATTTTAAGCCAGGGGAAACTGTACCTTAGTAATTCTAAAGGTACTTAACGCCCATGTACTAACCTTATGTCTCAATTTTCAGCTTTCTAAACTACAGTCTCCTTTAAAGTGACTTTAATCGCTTGAAAAGTCTCTATCACTATTGGCCTCTGACTATATGCATTTAAAGAGTTAACTGATTCAATTGGCCATAAATATTTAGTTATTAAGCACAGTTGAAGGAAACTCAAGTTCTTTGTCATGATAAACTTATCACCGTAGTGCTTTATTAGTGTTTCAATTTGCAAATTAGAGTATGGTGAACTTATCATGGCTGTCAAGCTATCCAAAGGTAAATTTGTCCGAGAAAGCATTCAAAGTCAGAATTTTCATGAAGATTTTTACGTCAGAAAAATTATTCCTCTCCATTAAACCAAAGAATTAAATCGACAATGGAGCAATTATGCTAGTGGCATTACATCCTGTCATATGTGCTTTATTAACTTAGATAATGTTGAGAATGAAAACATTATTTACTGCTCAATTTAGAGTTCTGTTACCTTCCCAATGCGAGTTTCAATGATGAATTTTCGTTATACTTTCCAGCGTTCAAAAGAAATACAAGTAAGGTAATATGAAGATGTACGATTGTACATGTTACTTCCAATAATATAATCTTCCCTTGCCAAACATGCTCAATAATCCTAATTTAGGAGGATATTTACAGTTTACTCCGTCCAGAAGTAGGAAAACATTCTAAATACTATTGTCGAACCAAAATCCATTTCGTTATGCCCGATATTTGATATGTAATAATAGATATAATGATGATATGACAGTAGTTATTGTCTGCCTTTTGATTGTCATAAACTCCCTAATCAGTTTTTGAACTGAGCACACAAAAATTACATCGAACAACCATGCTAATCTAGTTTATATTTTCTTAAGGTTAGTGTCTCCCATGGGACACTTGTTTTGTACTAAAATGTGCCCAAATTGCTTTTTTAGCATTTTTAGATCCTTATAGGGGTTCTAAACAATAATTCCGATTTTTATAACTCGGATTTTTTCACATTCCTGACCGTTGCTAGGAAAAGGCAACCAAATTATTCTCTAAATATGGTCAATATATATATCAAATTGCTGGAAATTTAGTGCTAAGCACGAATCCAGTATTAAAATAACGACTGGCATAGTCAAATTAAGTTATAGATGTGGGATTTCGGCGGAATCTATCGGACATGGTCATTTTTGGGTCCCCAGTCATAACTGACAACTTTTTCACACTTTTGAAGGTGTCATGATGTGAAAATATTTGATATGCCATATTTTGAAGTTAAGTACTACTATAAGTTGTTGATTTAGTATGTTTGGATGTTATTTAATACTAGGATCCTGTAAACTAATTGAAATCAAGCCTTTCCGAAGAAAATTGCTTTGTAGCCTGTTTTTAGCACTTTGAAAAATCAATTTTACAAAGGAGGAATCTTTAGTTACAAAGGTCGTAGAGTAAAAACTCGAGGGTTTTGGAAAGATCTCGACACGTAGAACAAAATGATAAAGACAGATTTTCGATCTTCAACTTTGGAAAAAGGTTAAAATATTTTTCCTTACGAAAATCTACTTCTAAATATTGTAGCAACGAAATTGGAAAGAAAAAATTAAATGGGTTGAAATTGAAAATTCCATTCCTATTATTTTCTTTATTCAACCATTTCGTGCAATAATAATTGAGTATAAGAGGCATTAGCCAATGAAATTTCCTTGAATGTCCTCTATAAATTAGGTGATTTTTGAAAAAAAAATTTTCTTGCTTCTTGAGCTCCCGAAAAGTATATTTTGCAGATAACTCATCGAGCACAGTTTCCACAAAAGAATTTCAGGAGAAAATACTGAAAACTTTTTGAGTTAGTTCTGGAAAGAAACACTAACCTTAATTATTGCAGGATTTTCATTTTTGCTAGCACTATATGAACAAGAAATGAAAGTGAAATATTTGTACAGTAAAAATATTCTAAACATCATTTCTTATCGTCAGGAATGATAATGATGACTTGCTAGCATCAGATTTGTTATAGTTTCAAATTCTAAGGCAAAATAATCAACCATAGGAATATTTGACTTACTCATAATTACCAACCCTCCAGGGAAATGACTTATGATCCAGATCGTGTTTTTAGTTGATCGATTTTATTCAAAAAATCATATGTGCAGGGGCGGCGCCAGCCTCAAAACCCTGGTGGGGCGAAGCGTGGGCGGGTCGATTTCCGATGGGGCGAATCAATTCCCCTTTGTTTATCAAAATCGCTGAGACACTTGAAATTCCCGTAATTATTCAACATTTTTTATATAAATTTTAGTCATACGCACATACCCACATAAATTTTGTTATCCTTACAAGTTACTTAGAATGCAAATTACAATGGTATGTGCATAGAAAACAGTAAGCACCGTGTACGGATAAAGATACCTCGTGGCATATGCGACATGCGGATCTGATTGCATGTTCATCAGGCATGTTCGTCTGCATGAATATGCAAGACATGAAATATTGCGCAGTATTTTCAAGGAGATGAACATACAGTCAGTTTCGCAATTACATCCCGACATTTCTGTCATGTGAGTGGCTGTAGCAATTAATCAGGGACATAACAGCATCGTACCGGTGTATACATACATAATATCAGAATTTTTGACTAAAAATAAAAAATTAAATTATAAATAAATAAATTTCGCCCCACCGGAGGTGGAGCGAGATGTTTGGCTGGTGGGGCGGTCGCCCTACCGCGCCATACCCTGTCGCCGCCACCGCATATGTGTACTCCTTTCTATTCAATAAGGGACATCGAGGATGAAAAGCTAAATAGGACTAATTCCCAGTGTGAACAACTATTCTCTACACTCGGAAGGATATCGACACAAATAGCTTATGCTTTATATGCGACTGGAGAATGTTTTTATAAGTCAATATTTTTCTTAATTATAAACCTGCTCCACTATATAACATATACTGCCCTGCTTTAAATTTGCTGACTACAATGTAAGAGTTGTTTATGGTTAATTCGAATGTGTTGATTCTAAAATTGGCATCAAAATTTCCATATCACGTCAAATTTCATCACAAACGATGACACAAAAATAAATGAATTTGTTAAAAGATCCTATTTTGGGATGCGTTTAGATAAACAAGACAAGACATGGACACCACACTTTGTCTGCCGCTCTTGTGTAGAAAATTTAAGACAGTGGACAAAAGGAAACACATTGACTTTTTTCAAGCAAATCTCAATTATAAAAAAGGTGACAATGGCGTCATAATTCCATAATGAACCGAAATTTTCGTCTGAGGTCAGAAATTAGTAGAACCACGGCCATAAGACTCACGTTCCAAAAATCTGCTTTCTGCGCCTGGCAGTTTCTTCAATCAATTTTTTACAGAAATATATATCATACTGTCCAACCTAGTAGCTACTTCAAATCGGGATTTCTAACGTGGGCCAGACCGTAAACTTTGAACCCAAAATTTGGGCAATATTATTTATGGTAGACTACGACTTGCCAATTCTTCAATCGAATCAGACAAAAAAAAATAATCCTAGCGTTTTAATATACAGGAGAACGTCAGTTATCCGAACACTTCAGTTATCCGAACCCCTTGGTTGACCAAACTAAAATATACAAAATTTATAAATTATGCATCCTTGAGTTGAGAATTGAAAGTAGTACACTGCCATCATTTTATATACTATTGATGATACTCACACAGAACAATATGAATTTTACTCATATTCATCATTATGAGCACTTAGTACTACTGACCAGCATTTCTATAAAATTACATAACAACCTCATTTCAGTTATCCGAACCCCCTCGGTCCCAGCCCGTTCGGATAACTGATGTCCTACTGTATAAGATTACTAATTTTGTTTTATACTTTTCATCTAAAACAAGAGCGATTCACTTGCTTACGCTGCGCGGCTGGCAGACACTTTGTGTCCGCCTGAGGTCATTGATTAATTATAAGGGAGAGAACATCTCGAAATACGTCTGTGCTACAGTTGTAATAGATATCGCACAAAAATCTCCAAATTAGTCAATTTAAAAAATTTTGATGCGTAATGATGACGTCATAACAGAGTGATGAGTCATCATTTTTTTATGATAGTTACATCATATGTGAGATATAATAATATACATAAATATACACATTCTATTAAAATTTCAGCCTATTTTTCCATAAAGAGAATAAATAAAATTCCATCGCAAATGGCTTGCAAATGTGATCCCCTTTATTATTAATCAATGCGTGCCCATGCGCCCTAAGGGCGACTTTGGCGGACACAGTGTTCGCCAGCCGCGTAGTGCAAGCGAGCGAAGCGCGCTTGTATATATATATATAAACATTAATCGAGTTTTAATAGTAAGGATGCATAATTTCTTCGTAATGTGTAATAGTTAATAAATTCATTTATAATGCGCCAATCGCTGCTGGTGCTACGTTACAAAATTAGCTAGAATGGTTGTACTTTGTAAGAGTGTGCTTAGTTGAAAATGGGATGGTAGACAACCACAAAATTTCCAGCTTCCACAATGATTGAAAGTGAAAATAATGATAAACACTCCATGTAATGTACGTATATTGATTCACAACACTTAAAAACGATATGCCTACCCATCAGATGCACCACCAAAAGTGGTGTCTGACGGCATGTTATTTAACAACCCGATATATTTTCCGTAGTCGACCATTTGAGGAATTTATTCAATGAAATGTGATTTAATTTTGAAAAATGTCAACCAACAGACCAATAATACAGCTGTAGGTATGATAGGTAATCAAAATCCGATTGCACTCTTAAGTTATAAAAATATCCAAAATGTACAAGTATAACTAAATATGGGAAGACCAGGATAGATCTAGCCCTACTACAGGTAGGGATTCTCCTTCCCTGAAAATATTTTAGATCCTTTTAACGTGCCGAAAATTGGACTAGATCTAAACCTGCGAACCACTCCTCGAGGGGTATTTAGCTCTCCCTAAAATGAATTATAATATTATTATCATTTTCAATAATGGAATTTAATAGTCTCAACAATTCTCGAGTTTCTAAACAATCCAAAGATAAATAAATGAATCAAAATTATAAAGGAATAATATCTTTACATTTTACAACCTAAATCTAATAAACGGATATAACCAACTCTATATCAAAATAAGGGTGGTGTTTCCCATGGGAAATTTGTTTTTTGTTAAAAATGTGCCCAAAGTGCTTTTTTAAAATTTTTAGATCCTTATAGGGGTTCTAAAGATTATTTCCGATTTTTATAACTCCAACGCAAAAATATTTCTCCACTTGGAGCCACTTGAATCACCAGGTGTCGCTCTAAAAACGAGAGATTTTAAAACGAAATGTCCCACATCTGTAACTTCTTTTAACAGTGCCAGAACAATTCTTGCTAAGTATTAGATTTCCAGCAATTTGATATATATATTAACCATATTAGATTTTGTTTGACCTTGCCTAGCGATGACCAGGAATTTTCACACATTCCTGGTCATTGCTAGGTAAAGGCAACCAAAATATTCTTCATATATGGTCAATATATATACAGTCAGGGTCGCTTATTATGAACCCGCTTAATATGAACATTCGTTTATTATGAACTAACCTCCTGGTCCCAATTTCATTTTTTAGATAGGATTTGCATTGAATCAAGTTCGATGTGAAAATATTTGATATATCATATTTTGAAGTTAAGTACAACTATAAGTTGTTGATTAAGGATGTTTGGATGTTATTTAATATTAGGATACAATAAAAACTAATGGAAAACAAGCCTTCAAAAAAAATTGCAGCTTTGTAGCTTGTTTTTGTAGCTTGTTTTTAGCAATAAAAAATCAATTTTGCACGGGAGGTATCTTCAGTTACCAAGGTCGAAGAGTAGAAAACTCTACTGTTTTGGAAAGATCTCGTAACGAAGAACAAAATGATAGTGACAGATTTTCGATATTCTACTTCAGAAAAACGTTAAAATATTTGTTCATATGAAAATCTGCTTATAAATATCATACCTACGAAATCGGAAAGAAAAATTTATTTGGGTTAAAATGGAAAATTCTACTTTATTATTTTCTCTACTCAACCATTTCGTGCAAGAATAATTGAGTCAAATAAACCATTGAAGTATCCTTGAATGTCCTCTACAAATTAGGGGACTTTTAAAACAATTTTTTTTTCTTGCCTCTTGAGCTCCCAAAAAGTGTATTTTTGCATTTAACTGATCGAGAACGACACAAAAAATTTCAGTAGAAAATAAACTTTTTGAGCTAGTTCTGGAAGGAAACACCACCCTGAAAATAAAAAGTACTTACGAATAAAAAGGTTCGCGCCAACATCCAAGTTTTTGTGATGAACAGAAGGTTTATTCACCCGAATTGGCTTATTAAAAATGCGAATCATATTCATTATTTTGATTGCATAATCAGCATCATTCTCATTTAAAAATTCCACAAAACCATAACCCTGAGTTTGTTGAGTAATACGATCTTTCGGCATATGAACACTTTGTACTGGACCAGCTTGAAGAAATAGTTCCCAAAGGAGGGGTTCGGAAACTCTCTCGTCTAACCCGCCGACGTATATTGTTGCATCCTGGTTCCGCTCGCTAATCGGACCAGCTGCCATAAATCATTAATAAATATAAAACCTAAATTGCATAAAAAAATAAAAAATTGGAAATTATGATATTAATTTCCAATCGATATATGCTGAAAACAAAACAGAAAAGTAGCAATAATCTATATATATCTATCTCCATTGGATTGGATTAGAAACCATGGCCGTTTAAAATTATAGATATCATCAATAAATACATCTGTCCTACTGTTATAACCAATATTACTCGAAAAATCACCAAATTTGTCAATTTTACAATTTTTGATGCATAAAGATGATGTCATTAAGTACTGCTATAAGTTGTCGAATAAGAATATTTGCATGTTATTTAATATTCCAAAGCAGTTAAAATTGATGGAAATTATGGGATATAGTATATAAATATTTTCTAAACCCTATTTACTCAGACTTTTTTCTCAGCAATTATAAATGTGATAACTTTTTGAAAATTCAACATAGAAGCGATAAATCAACGGTTTTTACTAGTTCTCGAAGAGTAGAACATAATGAACAGACAGAATTCAGATATTACTAAATTAGTACTACTATAAGTTGTTGATTAAGGGTGTTTGGATGATAATTATTTAACCAATTTTTTTTTTTTAAAATTTTCTGTTGAAATATTTCCATTATTAATGCAGTTTTGCAGATAAATCTGCGATTCAAATCTGCACCGAAAAAATTAAATGAATCGGTTGAAAAAGTCAAAAGTTAGCTAATATAGGAAAGGCCAACTTTAACATACACATTCTAATTTCAGCCTTCTATCACCTGAGTTATGGTCGAAAAACTGAAATTTGCAATTTTAAAAAGTCACAATGACGTCATAATTCCATGATGAGTCGACATTTTCGTCTGAGCTCAGAACATAGTGGAGCCATAGCCAAAAGACTCCCACATGCCAAAAATCAGCTTTTGTACCTGGCAGTTTCTTCAATCAATTCGTTACATATATATATATATATATATATATATACATATATATACACATATTAATCGAGTTTTAATAGTAATGATATTTTCCAAGTTCTGTCTTGGACCTCCAGATTCAATTAAAAACCCCATTTAGGGTCCAAAAAGAGATATCTCTCAATCTCTCTAAATATATGCCTAAATTCGTTTTTCTAAATTCATAATATACTTTTTATAACGGTATATATATGATTCATTGATGATAATTGCACTACATACTGTGGAATGCTATGTTTTAGATATTTATCATTTGATGACGTAGCGTTTTTCGAAAATCCTAACTCTGAAACTAAAAGTCGTACACTCTCGTTCAACTTTTTAGAATCCCTTTATTCATTCTAAACTGATGGATTATACTTTGTAGTTCTAGGAATATGAATTATTAATCACAATTATTTCAAAATATTCGGGGTTAAGGGCCTCTAGGAAATTTGTGGATTTTCAGTTAATTTTGCAATTTTCTTCATCAGTACAAATGCGAATAAATGCCTATGAATGCTTTTATTTATCCTTAATAACTCATTTTACATTGTTCTTTACTTTTAAACTTAAAATCCTTATATCTCGGAATAATAAAGGCAAAAAGGCATTGGTTTGATATAGAGGCTTGAAATTTCAACAGTTGTTCCAGATCCTTATGCGATGAACGTAGGACACTCGATTTTCGATATCTTATAACTTAACGATATTATTGCTTCGTCTAGAAATTTTGGACACAACTAGGAAATTATAACTATTCACTTTTTATTGATGGAAATACATAGGATCAGGTATTTCAACTTTAGCTGCAGTGGCATAGCCAGGGAGGAGGGCTTGAGGCCATGCCACCCCAAATATTATTTGGAAGTCTATTTAATATTCAAATTAGCTAGACTTTCTTGTTAAAAATAGTATTGCAAAAATGATGGCATCTTTCCGTCACTTTTCGCCATTTCAATTGATGATATCTTCTGGATAAAGTTAGATCTCACGTCCACCCTCTAGCGATTTTGGAATCCCTAATTTACCATAGTGAGAGTTTGCAATTTGTCTGAGATCCCATGCAAAATTATATAGGATGTAAATACAATATGATCCTGTTGCTGTTGATCAGGTAACTGATTGTGTTAACTTCTCAACCTAAAACCCCAGAATTGTCTACAGAGCAACAACTTGCAAAGGGATCTTTTGCAATATTTCAACCCACAAACTTTTGCAGAAGCAATACTCATCGAGTTTTCTTGCTATCTAGATACTCTTGTCTGTAATCGACACATAATACTTCCACAAATGATTGGAGTTCGAAATTCTGCAAAAATACCTCTTTGCAGGTCTTTGTTCCATATTTTTATGACTGCCCTCAAATCTTTATTCGGGTCTATAAATTACTGGTTTGATTCTTGGTTCGCTGTGAGTTCGAGATTGAAGGTATATTAAACGCTAGCATTTGAGGACTGGGGCTCCAAACGCCCTTACTGAAATCCAGAGTGCAAATGGTTTAATAACATGTCAAAATTTGCTCTCCTTTTCTTTTCAATCCAAATTTGTTCCCAAATTTTTAGTTGTACCTCAATTTCAGAAGAATTAATAATGCATAGGCTCTATCACCTTTCCCAATTCATCAAAGTACATCTTTATGCCCTGATTTCGAAAGAAGCTTCTGGAGCTTAAACATTTATTCAATTCATTGATAAAATGGAATGAGAACGTGTTTTCTATAGAATAACTCTTCTTTTCCAACAAATTTATTCTTTCTATAAATATTATTTGTTTAATAATTATATAATTATCCCTGGAACGACTTAGCTTGAAAAGTATAAATAGCGTTGAACCCAATTCATTTTCACTTTCAGTTCACTTTTAATTAACTTTCATTTTCACTTTCAATATCCAAAATTGTTCCAGGGTCAAAACACTGTGTTATTCATAGAGATTTATTGGTTTAATACTTAAAATTTTAATAGAATGTGTATATTAATATATCTCAAATATGACACAACTATTATCAAAAGATGATGACTCTATTATCACGTCATCATTACGCCTCAAAAATTGAAGAATTGACAATTTTTGTATTTTTCGAGGGATATCGATTCTAACAGTGAGACCTGGCGTATTTAGAGATTTTATTTATCTTATAACTAATTACTGGGAACCTAGGCGCCCAAAGGACGACGCCTCTGGTGGACACAAAATGTCCGTCAGCCACGCAGCACAAGCGAGCAAAGCTCGTTTATAATATAAATAAAATGCATAATACGAATGGCACGCGGAATGTCTTTAGCCCAGATTGTATTAGTTTCCTTTGTTGATCTATATTTATTGTTTTCGTTTATATGTATGTGATATATCAACATACCACTTTACAAGTCAATACAATGATCCTATCAAGTTTTATGATGACTTGAGTAAACAGTGTTTGGATCGTTCATTATTTTCACTATAGATCTCAATCGTGCGCTTTTTCGAGCTATGATTTTCACGAATTTAAATCCATTTTGTCGCATAGACAATGCTATGAGTGATTGATTTCCTTTTGGTAATTGTGCTCCCTTATTTTCATTCGCTACCAATTGTTTTCGAGAATTTTCGCATGGACGATAGTCGATTGGAGATGAGTCACGAGTTAGTTGCCCCTCAACTGCAACAAACGGGGAAATTACGGAGCGTGTGCGGAGTTTGAAAGTTGAAATCCGAAGAATCACTAATGAGGCAAATCATACTGCCCAAGGGATATCATCATGTGCAGTTGGGAAGATAGTCTACTAAGAACATGGGCTCCACGAGTTATCTCCACGAGTTAAAAACCAATCAAAATAGCTTTATAAAGGAGTTCATTTATATAATGCTCGAGAAATCGCCAGTTTGATATCAGATATTTAGTGATAATAGGATCAGAAATAAAATTCTGATCATTTTTAAAAAAATTTGTTCGGATCCGACATTTGTTCGAGGGATATAGCTTATTATAGGTAAAGTTCAAGCATAATATCTCTCTATGGTCCCGAAAGAGGCCGATGTCATATCTTAAAAACTACTATTGGAGATATATAATCCTTACAATTAAAACTCGATTAATGTATATTTATATATATATATATATACTCATCACGGAATTATGACGTCATTGTCACCTTTTTTATAATTAGAAATTTCTCCACTATAACTCAGTCATTTTAGGGGATAGAAGGCTGAAATTTTAATAGAATATGTATATTAATATACCTCACAAATGATGCAACTATTGTCAAAAAATGATGACTCATCACTCTGTTATGACGTCATCATTACGCATCAAAAATTTATAAATTGACAAATTTTGTGATTTTTCGTGCGATATCGATTATAACAGCAGGACAGACGTATTTAGAGATGTTATATCCCATATAATTAATCAATGGTGACCACAGGCGCCCAAAGGGCGCCTCCGGCGGACACAGTGTCCTGCCGCGCCGCACAAGCAAGCGAAGCGCGCTTGTCTATTTTAATCTCAAATGAAAGGATATATGCGAAAATATATAGGTTCCTCAAACATCCCTTTGGCAAAAAATAAATATTTCTCGACTTATCATTTACTTTATTGTAATACAAATTATATGGAGAACTTTGAATATATTAGAAAATGGCGAATCTAATCATGAAATATGTTTCCAAATGTGGCTATGATGCTTACTAATGAATACAATTGTCGTTAATAATGTATATAAAAGAATTGGGGCACTTTTCATAATTATTTTGAAAGTTCTGGCCTTGGAGTTCCCAGATTTGGTCAAAAATTCCATTTAGAGTACAAAAAGAGATATCTCTCTATCTCTGTAAATATAAGCCCAAATTTTTAGTTCACACTTCGTAATATACTTTTGTAAGGATACTATATATACGAATCATTGATAATAATTGCACTACATCCTATGGAATGTCAAGTTTTAGATTTTTGTCATGTGATGACGTAGTATTTCCGAAAATTCTAACTTGGAAACTAAAAGTCGTAGACTTTCGTTCTAACTTCCTAATATACTTTTTGGAAACTCTTTATTCATTTATAATAACTCATTTTAAATTGTTCTTAACATCTAAACTTAAAATCTCTATATCTCGGGACTTTAAAATCTCAAAATTGACCATCTTTAAAAAATAAAATTCAAAATTTGTTTAAAATTTCTAGAGTAGTTCCATATCCTTATGCATTCAACGTCCGCCCACTCGCTTTTCGATATCTTATAACTTGGTGATTTCTTTCCTGATTTACCAAAAAACAGACATTTTTTGCCTTTTTTGGCCCCTTTTTTCATACATCAATAAAATTTACAATTTTTGTCATTTTAACTGTCTTTTGGTCCTATGAGGTAGCAAATATGATGGTCAATCTATGATTCGATTTTGGAAGCAATTTTACATCTCTAAAGTTATATCATATATGTTGCTATTTCTATAATTCACCAGAATACTTTTAATTTTATGGTATATAGAATGGGTTGCTCATTCAATTTAGTATTTGTAACTAAGATGGCCTCCTCTTCCCCTCATACCCATCCAATCTTCTCGTGTATCGAGTGTATCGGCATCCGAGAGGAACACACATGGGTCGGATTACTTGTTAGGATATACTGGACTCGGAGTACTGGGTGCGGATATACTTGGATCGTGTCTCTAGGATCGGGTATGTTTGGGTTGGATATGGTTGTGTCGAAGACTGATTCGGGTATATTTGTGTGGTGTACCTGGAGTTTTACATATAATAGGTCGGGTGACTTGGGCGTGTATGCATACCGCCGAAGATCGAATATATACTCACTCCTTCCCACCACCCTTACAGTTAAGAATGCAAATCAAATATCGACAAAATTGAAACAATGGTTATGTAGCTATAATAGTTGCATTGTATTAAAGAACTTTGGTTTCATGTGAAACGTGTGCACACTAAGTTATTTAATTCACTGCAACATAAAGACGTACTATCGTTTGTATTGTATTGGATTGGATTGACATCCTTATTAAATAATCAGGCGCTCCCTTCTCTTCAGACAATTTTTAGTAATGATTACATCATTTCTTAAACCGAGTGTACCGCGAGTCGAGTGTACCGTAAGCCCAGTGTACCGAAAGTATAATGTATGGACGAAGTGTATGACTGTTGAATACGTATACAACAGTCTAATTTATGACCACCAAATGCTCAGAGTCGAATGAACCGATGTCCGAGAGTAAATGGTCGATTCCCAACATAGTAGTGGTACCTAACTGCTCTTAGCCAACTATGCTTAAAATATAATCGGGATAATCTGCTATTTCGGAATTGAGAACACAATTTGAAAATTACCCAAGATAAATTAGCTATAGAATTCTATATATTCAAGGCATACATATTAAAGTTGGGGAAATAATTTTGGCAGCACATAAATTATACTTCGAATAATAGCATTTGATACCACACCAGACAAATTTAGGGCCAGTAAATAACATATGAGCACGTTTTAAACTCACATGTTATTCTGATTCCAATCTTTGTGTTTGATCCCGGTATGGGCTCGTCAGTTGCTTTACCTTTCCAGGAATACAGTTGAGATGAATGTGTCGATAGTGAAGTGTGATGTTACTATTCCGCCACTGAAGATGATGCCTTTGCAGGTCACGTTATTTTATCTGGGCGCACCATGATAGAGATTGCGTTACCTGCATAACCTCGAGCAAAGGTCTTCACAAGGTTTAGTGTACCTTGCCTTTGAGCGCTTTCGAAACGGGAGGTTTATTCAGTAGAGTACAGTTTGTAAAATATGGTATTAGCAAGTACCGATGAATGAAACATTTGGGTAAAGTCGAGAGGTAGTGTCATATCGTCAAAGATGTAAATTCTTGATCGAGTTATGGTAGATATCTGATTTCAATGGTAAGAAGTGGTGTTATAGATAGAAATCTATTGGACAGTCTCTCAAATTTAGAAGTGTCAGTGGTGTTACAATATTTACATTTTCGAGGAAGAAGTTTGGCATTTATCGAATCTTCTATATTACTGATCACACAACCAATGACACCTAGCATGCACGAAGAATTTCGCAAAGTTGGTAGTAAATGATGTTCTGTATTTGTCATTGCATAAATCAAGTTTCTATAGATATGGTCATGTGAAAGCATCTTATTTTCAGCCCAATTGCGTTTGCTATATGATCTCGGACCTTGTCAAAATCGAATTCATTGATGAGGGATATGATAGGATAGAATTTAGTTTCAGAGATAGTAAATCCGATGACATTGCAGGATTTAGTAATGTTTCTAAAATAAAGTTAGAATGGCAAGAATGTTGCCGAGAGGTGTTCAGTTGCGAGATATTTTATACTCTCCTTGTCATGTAGTAGGTATTTTAAAATCTTCACCAATCAATACCTTATTAAGAATGTCTGGTTCTGATGCGGAATCTAGCTCAAAGTGAATTACCTCTTTTGTGAAAATTAACATTATGACAAGGTAGATGTACAGCAAATGGGTATTCTCAGGATATTTTGGTTGATGTGATGTTTATGCCAAATTTAGCTCTATTATATTCTTCGTATCATTGATAAACAGAGTGTACAACTTGTTGTTTTATTTCGGAACTCACTTCAGGTCGAGAATGGTATGCGTATAATTGGATACATCATGGGTGGATCTGAATTGGATGAGATGTTTGAGACTCTCTATGCTTCAGGTGCTGTTCTTCTCATGCTGTCAGGGGAGATGCGGAATAAGTTCGAAAGTTGAAGTAGGAATAAGTCCGAAAAATGAAGTAGGAATAAGTTCGAAAAGATTACTGAAGTAGGGATACGTTCGAAAAGACTCTTAGGAATATGTTCGAAAACGTATGAAGTAGGAATAAGTTCGAAAACCTATGAAAGGGATGCGGAATAAGTTGAAGTAGGAATAAAACCTAAAATTGGAGGGAGAGCAAAAGTGAGCATTTTGGAGAGTGATAAGAACTTAGTGAAAGGAGGCATTTTAGGTTTGAAATAGTGTCCAATTGAGTGTGAAAGTGGCATTTTTTCTTGAGAGGGGTACTGTGTGGCATTTAGGTGTAATATTTTAGCTTTTATGTCTTATTCCTACTTGAATGGTTTAGGCATTATTCCTATTTCCTAAATATTTTCGAACTTATTCCTACTACATAGGTTTGTGAACTTGTTCCTATTTCAAATTCGGACTTATTCCAGCGAACCCTGTTAGGGCATGCATACTGCGGAGCATGTGGAGGATATCTACTTGCCTCATCAATTGTGCTATCTGACTTCTACTCACAGTATTGATGCAATTTCAACCATAATGTATGAGAATTCTAATGATACAAGAACTCAAAAGCTCTGGAAGTCAAACCTCTGGCACACTTATTTCTTTCATTTTTTATATTTGCAGTTGAGGATTGGGGACTTTGCTTGGCACAGGTACCAGGAATGAAAGTTCCCGAACAAACTTATTGAACCTGAATTGGAAGAACTGAATGCAATGCTTTTAAGGGATTTACACTGAAAGAACTGAACAAGCGCCAAAGGTTGTCGAACAGCAGTTGACGAACTGAATGAACGAACGATTGACTAGTACCCTTTGGTTCCATAAGATAATCTGGCTAGTTAATTTCAATTATGAAGAGATGCTGGATTAGTATGTGTCATAAGTCATTCTGAACATAAATAAAAACTTGTCGAAATAATTTAGAGCGTACAAAGTCATTTCGCGGGAACAAAAGTTCTAAGTCTTATAAAGGAAGTTCTGGGAAAAGAATCCTTATTAGCTAATGATAGGAATAAGATTTGGCTATTATATAAGTTGATTCCCTACTTAACCAGCAAAGGGATTCATTTAAGCAAGCCGGGGGGAGATGCTATACACTCACTGTAGTAGTGCAAAAGAAGAAGTTGCTAAAAAGAAGTCCCGTTATGGCTGTTGGAAATGATACCGATCTTCAAGTAATGCTGATTAGTCTCTGTGATCCTTACATTTTTATAGTTACCAAGACAAATATTGCTACTCTATACAAGGTTTCCTACCTTCAGTAAACCAAAGCAAAGAGCAAATAGAGCTTTTGATCTTTATTCACTGCTTTAATGGGTGTGATACTACATCTGCTCTCTATTTTAAGGATACTACCCGCGAAAAAACATTCAATTTGGGTAACAACATACGATGAAAGGAGAGCTATAAGAGATGTTAAGCGTGGGCAAGTATCTCCTTCTAGAAATACTTACGCATTTTAAACCGCTTTTGATTCTCATTTCTAGTTTTTAAGATACAGTATCTCAAAGTCTGTTTTTTTCGTTTTTCGCATGCACATCCTAATGGTAGACCCCCGGCGACTCAAAATATTTTTGTGGACATAGTAAGGAAACAAATGCTTCCAAAATTAAATCATAGATAGTCTATCATATTTGCCACTTCATGTGACCAAAAGAAAGTTGAAAAGACAATTGTTAATCTTATATGGGTTTGAAAAAGAAGAAACAAAAAACCTAGGAAAACGCCTTTTTTTAGTAAATCAGCAATTATATCATAAACTGTGAACTACGTAATATAAAGACTGGAAACTATAATAGAAAAATGGACCATGGATGAAATAGAAGTGCATCCGATTTTTTTGCATAATGCAATTAGTTATGAACTTTATACATAAAATATATCATTTTTAGTTGAATTCTACCCTGAAAATGGGTTAGGAATGCATTTTTTGCGAAAAGTCTTACTTATTATTAGAAACCCATAATTATTGATAATATTTTGGAATATATATTTGATTTATTATCAAATTTCCAGAATATTCTGAATTTGATATTTATAGGGGCCTTTCCTTAGCTAGTTTTATATAATGGTCTTAATTATTCATGTTAATACCCAATTCTTTGTCCTTTTTCCTTATTCTTCATTTTATTTCTCTATCTTTCGCTGATACAAATTAGCTTCCACAGTACGTATGCCCAATACTTGTTCTGTGTATGGCTGTATGACTAATTACATAGGTCATCCCACTGCTACTGTTTTCAAGTTACCGAAAGGCCCGCGAGAATTACGAGACAAGTGGATTACTGCTCTCCATAGAGATAAGGTTGGTGAACTATCGGAAAACAATATTTTCATATGTATAAATCATTTTAGAGAAGAAGACATTATACGAGTTGACCGGGCTCTCCAAGCTGATGGTACTTTATCTGAAATACCACGTATTAGACCTACCTACCGCCCTAACGCAGTTCCAGTTATTTTTCAAGGCTGTCCATCTCATTTCTTTTCAACATATCAGACGTCAAAGCGTTTTAGTCGAGAATCTAAGGAAGAAGAATACTTTGCTAAAGGTCTTCGTGACAGCATTATTCAAGACCAACAAATAGTTTACGATTCGCTTTGGATAGGTTCGAGGATCTTAAAACCAAATTACCTGATTTGCATCTCAGCCCAGATTGGGTGACGTGGTATTCATCTTGTAACACTTTACAAATTGTACAGCTGAAACTACTTGAACAATCCATTGAAATCCAATCTACATTAACAATTCATTCAGATCTAATTGTTTCAGCCATCAGTTGTCAATACCAAGTACCCTTGCATCTTAAGCGAATTACAGATTTACGACAAATAGAATCCTTAATTGATGATATTGTAAATTTTGAGCCAAATCCTGTGTTATTTGATGTCAGCCCTGTTCTTGAAAATATCAAAGAAGCAGTCACTAAATTGCAGTCTTCAGTATCAATTTTAGAAAAAACAGAGCAAACTGAGCACTATGAGCAGGAACACAACAGTACATATTTATTACCATTCCTCCAGTTCATTATTTGCCAACTTGAAAACTCTTTGCTTCCACAAAAAGGGCGGAGATATAACTTAGTTACCCAGGTCAGTTTCTAATATTAAAATCTAAAATACGTAGTTCTTTATTCTTTACCTCATATATCCTTTTAGGCCTTTGCCTTAAAAGCACATTTGATATCACCAGCTTGCTATCGATTTTTTCAATCATTGGATTGTATTATTCTCCCTACAACAAGGTCAATTCGTGCTTTATCTTCATGTATAGGCTTGGATAGTGAGTATTTACATTTACTTAAGAAGTTAACTGCTGATTTTTGTAAGAGGGACCGATATGTTGTTCTCAATATGGACGAAATCCACGTTTCATCAGCTATTTCTTACCAAGGTAATTACTGGTGATATTTTACATTCAGTAAATGCTTGTTATTATATACGTATACTGAATTTTAATATTATATTGCTTAGGTGGAAATGTTATTGGTGATACTGATCCTAACACTCCAACTAAGAAAGTTTTTGCTATTATGATTTCCAGTATATCCAAAAAATGGTCACAAGTTGTGAAGTTGCTACCCTCATACTTTTCTACTGCCGAGGAATTATTTCCAATGGTCAATTCCGTAATCAACGATATTGAAAAGTGTGATTTATTTGTTGAAGTACTCGTAACAGATAATTATCCAATGAATGTACGTTTATTTAAATTGTACTCTTTGGACCATAAAACATTATTTCCCGCAGTTCCACATCCAACTTGTCCTGAGAGAAAGCTTTATATCTTGTTTGATTTTGTTCACATTATCAAATCCATAAGAAACAATTGGCTGAACTTGAAGGACTATGATCTTACGTTTACATATCCAGATATGCAACTATTTCCTTCACTTCCTATTTCTACTGCTAAACTGAATGAGGCAAAGTTTAATGATATTAGAGTATTGTATAAGATTGAACAACATTCAACTATTAAGCAAGCTCACAGGCTAAGTGCAAAGGTATGTTGGCCCACTAGTTTGGAACGTCAGGAACGTCACGGAACGTCAGCGCTGAAAATTCAAAATGATTTACACCCTGACTCTATAAATGACACTTCAAATTTTGTTGATGTAATGAGTAAAGTTTGGTAGATCTTCAACATAAATACCCCTTATAAACATGTGCTCTTGAATGATGAGTACTCTAGACCTCTTACAGACAAAGATTGGCGTTTTGTATTTCTAGATTTAGTTGGTAAGTGGCTTGAGAGGTGGAGCTCAACTTGAAAGGATCTTTGTTCTCAGTTAGTTGTAGAATACAGTTATGGCAATTTGTGGTTTTAAGATACGAGAATACAGCATAACCACCGATAAACACAATAGATTGGAGAACTTGAATTTCGAGATTGATAGAGTCTAGGTCATGAATAACTTCAAAATACTGATCGTAAGATACGTGAATTGGTTCATCTGCTGTTGAGGAAAAGGTGTTGATAAATTACTTCAGCGTAAGTTCACTTTTACACTGTTGTAAAGAAAAGAGTTTAAGAATACTGGACATATTTAAGCGCCGTTGACTCTCTAATATCTGAGAATAGGTGATGTGATATTGAGCACCACTCATCATCCGATATAAACCAAATTGGTGTTCTATGGGATCATTCTGAAGCCTAGAGCTAAGAACATAGTCAAATCCACAATTCTGAGTGAGATGTGATGTAATTAATGGGATAGTAATACAGGAATGGCGAATCTCTGAAGTGGCCTTCAGATATTGTCATAGAATCAATTATTGTATTGTGGAAGATATTCACCAAGATTGATGGTAATGAAACTTTAAAGAAAGAATTCTACACCTCACCTTCAAGAAAAGTGTTGGTTCATCTAGCTGATTCTAGCAGAATGTCTATTGGTTGATGGATATAGCCAGCATTGGAGGAATGACTGTGGTAGTTGCAATATTTCTGGGTGGATTATCATAAGGAAGATACTTAATACATGCACTAATTGTATATTAGCTAATAAAGTCCGGAATATAAACTCTGAAATTACATCTACAGGGAAGAAAGATATCCGGAAAATTAGGAAATTTGAATCTTCATAACTTTTATGTCGTGTGTTTCACTTCCCCTATATTGTGTCTCACATCTGTATTTCACATCTGTAGTTCACATCTGTGTTTCATATCTCCTATTGTGTTTTCACTTATTCTGTGTAGTGTTTTGAAAATAAATACACCATAATTTAATATTATGATACATATATATATTTTCGGGGTTGAATTTAACTAAAAATGATATATTTTATGTATAAAGTTCATAACTAATTGTATTATGCAAAAAAATCGGATGCACTTCTATTTCATCCATGGTCCATTTTTCTATTATAGTTTCCAGTCCTTATATTACGTAGTTCACGCATAAACCTATAAGATATCGTTAATCATGTGGTCCTGCTGTTGCGTGAGATTTTAACTCCCCTATACTAGTGGACCAGGGATATTAGAGTAGCGTGAGGTTTTTGGCTATATAGTTGAACTGTTTAAGTATATAACTCCTTCAGTATTCTATCAGTGACCACACAGGAAAAATATTTATTAAATAATTGACTAATTTTAGTATATTGCAAATGTTAATTTCTCTCAAAGCATATTTCAAAAATTGACCTAGATATTGTTGCGTTTTTTTAATTTTCTAAAATCTTAGACGATCAAGTATCAATTTCATATGATTTGATTTATTTCTTAATTAATAATTGATAATGCTAAAATAGTTATAGACATGAGCAATTCAATATTTTACATCAGACATTCCCAATTCTAACAAGGAGAATCATTAATGATTCTTAAGCCTGTTTTGAGAGTTGATGGGTATAATTTTCTAGTTAATTTAACTATTAAAAATGTTCCTCAGCATGCTGATGCATCTTAGCCCGTCGAACCCCGGTTTGAATGGGTGATATTGTAACTGACATCTAGTAATAACACAAAATACATACAGTATCGGTAAAACAATCGAGTAAATGAAGGGTGGAGTAACGATATTATTCGGAGGTGGTCGTCAAGGTCCTACAATACGTAGTAATCATCTTGTTTTAAAGTGTCTTCTAGGAGAATGTTGGAGTGAGACTGTTTATCATTGTAGTGACAGGTTCGTAGTGTTCGTAATAATTTGCGATGTATATGGCACTGCTTCCATCATTGTTTGATGAACTTATCCGTGACCAGCGTACTTCTGGGATAATACTGTCCTCAGTTCTATATATTCTGTTGGCAACATATATATCTGTCTTAAGAAGTGCGGAGGCGGTCATCAGTTCAACGTCACTTCCCCAAAAACCTTCGTTACACATGCATTTATTTCCAAGATATTCAGCTGGAGTAGTTGCCAGAACCTGTTCAAAGTACCAACTTATATCATTTCTCCCATCACTCAGCATGTAGCAGCATATCTCCCCTCGGAGTTTGGTATGGTATTCTTCAGTCTCTGAGATAATTTTAGATAGACATCTGAACATGCAGTTGCCATCACCCGTATAGTGTCGAACTTCCACGGCTCAAATAAATGCAACTTGTGCCCCTCAATACTGGAATGTTGATCAGTTCGCTGTCGGAATTTGATGTCTAACAGATTGCACTTATCTTTTTGCCACTCGATAGTGATGGGAGTTATTATAGGGTCGTCGGACCTTAGGTGGTGGATATCGAGACGTGGAAATCCATCTGGCCTCAGAGTGAATAATTTATTTTCAATGAATTCCAATGCTTAAATTGAATGAAAATATAAGGTTCTAATATCACTAGTGTAATAGGTGATTTCTATCATTAGATGTAATTCGTAGAATCAAATTACTACTTACCACTCCATATAGTACTTTGTCGACGTAGTCACAGGTTTTCGAGGGTCCTAACTCCGGATATGTACTTTTAGCGAACTCAAATATAATGTAATTGATCTCTCTCCTCTATAAAGATGACCAGTATGTATACGATTGTAAAATTGCAACATTTGATTTCAGATCCAGCAAAATGTCAAAGGATAATATTCAATGTAAACTTATGTTCATAAATTACTCTTTAAATGTCATACTCACCACTGTTTCGGGACATGAATCTTTCAAAACTTGATAAATGATTGCATTGGGGACATAGAACCCTTTTACATCAAGCCTTATTCAATTCTTCGTGAAGTATGGAGAGGTATACTCCACGGGTTAAGTGATCTTTAAACACCAACTAAAAGAAAAGTTATGACTTATATGTTAATCCTGATAAAGCACTATTACACTACCCGGACAAAAGTATTCGACCACCGCCAAAATTTCCATACAAATAGTATTAAATTAGATCTATTAAAAAAGGAACATGTTTGTAAACAGTAGAAAATACTCTATTTTTTAGTTCAAATTCGTAATCTACACATTATAATTATGCATAATTGAGAGTTTCAACTCAATTACTTATTCTTATGTAGAAAATTATCAACATATGCCACTTTGTGTCACTAAATGCCATCATATATAATGGCTGTGACTTGGGACAAGGAGCGTCAAGTATCAAACGTTGATATTTATTAACTTGGGAGTTAGTAATTAAGCTGAGTCTATCAATTATGAGTAATTAGAATGTGTAGTTTACGAATTTGAAATAAAAAATAGAGTATTCCTTCCAGTTTGAGTACATATTCCTTTATGACTAGACCCACTTTAATACTATTTGTATGGCGGTTTCTGTGGTGGTCGAATACTTTTATCCGGGTACTGTATGTTGAAATTTTCAACTAAATAAAATATTAAATACATTTCTGACCTTGAAGTCATCTAATTCTTTGAGGACAGCAAGGCTGGATTCGGGTAACCGGTTAACTGCCGTCAATCTCGGTTAATGGTTAAGGAAATCCTCGATCGGTTAACCGATTGGCTTTATTTTATAACTATTTACACTAATTTCATTGTTTTTCTACGGAGATTCATGAATATTACTACTAAAAATTTGATAATACAGTATGTAATTCCTATTTTATAATAATATAATATATTTCGAGACCACTGAAAATTACAAAATTTTTAATACCAGGTTAAAGATTAGTCCAAGAATCCATATTTTGACGAATCTATATTGCCATCGGTTAACCCGTTAACCGCCCTGGAAGAAACCAAAATAACCGACCCCGAATATCGGTTAACCAACCCCAGCCCTGAGGACAGAATCCTTCGAAATGCCGAATTGCCAATTCGTGTGGGATACTGTTTCTTGGGTACTTTCTTAGATTATAAAATGTTTTAGGATCATATTTAGAAAAAAAGTATTGTGAAGATTTTACTCCTCTTACCTTGAATTTCTTGCTTACAACAACTGATTGGAGATCATTATTGCTTTTATGCTTGGTAATTTTGGACCTCGGAAAATACTGTCTTGATATATGAAGCGGAACCTTCTTATATTGACAATCGCTGCCGTCCTTGAGAACTAAAGCATGGCTATCTGTCACGTCAGCTGCTATCATGGGTCCGATATACTTATGTTCTGTTTTGGTTCCGGGCATTTTCTTTGCTTTTCGCATATTTCTGACAATAATCTGATCTCCTTTCTTTAGATTCGACCTGTTTAAGTAGATTGCATTAATTATATATAGACTTGTAAAATAACATAGAAATGAGATTATATAATTAAGTACCTGTTTTTCTTTACTTTGTTATCGAATACATGTTTTTGTAAAAGTTGCTCTTTGCGAATATTGTCACAAGCTTGAAATTTGATCTGGATCGAGCTTTCATTAGAGGTTCTATCCATTCTTCAGGATGTCCAAGTTCAGGAGATAATTCGTCTACTACTTCATCATCGCTACCATCCACATCACTCAACATCGCCAGGTTTGTATGCTCGAGCAGATGAGGGCAATTGGCTTCTCTCCCATACATTAAATAGAATGGGAGTAACCTGTTGCTCTCTTCCAGCAAGTGTTGGCAGCTAGGACAGCAGTTTGTACTTTACTCGGCCACTCTGCTCCTGTTTCTATCACAATCTTGTTAAGTTTACTAAAGTGTACAAAGAAATATGACAAATTATCCGCTTACGTTCGAATTAATTGGACCGTATTTAATATGCAGTACTTACGCTTTGATTATTTTATTGTGAACTTCTACAAGGCATTGCTCTGTGGGTGGTAAGCTGTTGTTTTACGATTATCCACCCCTAATTTGCGATGAAATTCCTGGAACTCCTAAATCCACGACAATAACACGTAATTGGTAATTTAGCAAAATACATTGCTATTAAATAGCATACAAGTACGATACTACGTTCCAAGTTTACATACCTTGCTGACGAACTCAGGTCCTTGATCGTGCTGTATAATCTGAGGTACTCCGAGTGTCAAGTAAATGCTCTCCAGCTGAGCCAATACCTCGCTACTTCTCTTTGTTTTCAATAGCCGTACTCCGCAGAATTTGGATAGGTAACAAATTGTTAGAAGGAGATGTTTGTACCCTTCTGTATTCTCCTGCAAATCACAGACTAAATCAATCCCGATATGTTTCCAGGGCTGATCTGGAGGAGGAATTGGTTGCAATTTCTTTTGAGGTTGAGGTGGTAACGCAGCTGCCATTTGATAATTATGACATGATTGGACCTCCAAGGGTGAATAAAATAATAAAGTATTCGAATAACAGAATGTTTACTGGCTTACACATGGATTTGATCAATGTAGCACGTAGTAAGTTCCAATACCATACAAGTGATAATATGTAATTATATTATGACTTGCCTGTCAAAATCTTGCGATACCGTATCAAGTAGCTAAATTTTAATTCTGAATAATATTCAAACCAAATATAGTGACGATATTAAATTTGATCTTGACATGATGATAACACGATTTATTAATAAAGGAAGTTGCAAAACACCACCACCATGATTTTATGTAAAATGTCTAGCAACATGCCTAGACACATAAATCTAGGTATGCCAAATACATGAAATATCGTACATATTAGAATAGAAACGCTTCGAATAATCGCCCCTCTGGATGAATGATAAAAATATTGTATCTCCCAGGTATAAACGTTCATATATATTAATTGCCTCTTTATATAAATATCCTTTTCGAACGATCACATTTCTCGAAAATAATTATAACTTATTAGATTAAAGGGAACAAAATTGAATAATCACCCGCACATCTGAGATATTACTCTTTATACTGCAGGCTTGCATAAAACCAGAGAGGTTGTATCATATTAAAGATTGAGTAAACAATTAAAACTTACATAATTTCTAACATCTTTGCTTAGTCATGGTCAAAAATATTTCTCTTTAATTGATCTGACTGTTGTGTTAATGCCAGGGTGCGCAGCACTGTCGTGGTACAGCTTGAAAATCTCAGAAACTCGATCTGAGCTAACGACTCCGTGCGTACGTGATGTATTATCACCATTCACCTGTTTTACATTAATTTATCACATACATCATATTAATTAATCAGGGAAAGAAATTGATCTAGCCATACATGGAACGTCCAACACCGTAAAGTTGACTTATAAACAAGCAAAGGCTAGTCTTCTTATAAAAAGAAATTCTAAAAGTGATGGAATTATGACCCAATTGCTCCTAATAATCCCTTGAATACTATATTGGACTGTCATTATTAAGTAGTATTCAAACCTTACACTGAGATATCAGAATTTCATAATTAACTTTGCATCATTTTCACCAAAGAAATAATGTTAAATATTAATCACCTTGAAAATTTTGTTAGCCTCTCCAATAACATATTGTGAAGCTTTCACCCGAAAATTCTTCCTGGCGTGACCAATTTTCTTTGATTTAAGCATATCTGTAGGATACACGTTATGTTTGAGGAAGTTTGATATTGCGTCGTAGTCCTCTGATAACATCTTCGAGAATTCGGATTCTTTAGAATAAATATTCGGTCTGTATTATTGTTGGGTAATCTTCAGTTGTTGTTGATTGTTTTCAATAATGGCCATTTTTTTAATAGTCACTGACTTATATAGTATTCATAAAAGCTCGATCCAGTACAACATCAAAACAAACACTTAGATACTTGAATATAATTGATAGAACCGCACTATGTAAAACTATCCCCAGTACATTTTAAGAGTTTAAATCTCATGCAAGGGAGTTAAAACCTCACGCTACTCTAATATCCCTGGTCCACTAGTATAGGGGAGTTAAAATCTCACAAAACAGTCCTACGTTCATCGCAAAAAGATATGGAACAACTCTTAAAATTTTCAAATCTCTATCTCAAACCAACTTTGACGCTTTTTATTTTAAAGACAATCAATTTTGATCTTTTGTAGTGCCAAGATATAAGGATTTTAAATTTAAATGTTAAGAACAATGCAAAATGAGTTATTTAGGAAGAATAGAAGCATTCACAGATATTTATTCTCATTTATACTGATGATTCAGATATATTCCAACCAAATTTGAAGAAAATTACAAAATTAACTGAAAATCCACAAAAATCCTTGAGGCCCTCAACACCGAATATTTTGAGATAATTGTGAATAATAATTCAATTCCTAGCACTTTCAAAGTATAATCCATCAGTTGAGAATGAATAGAGAATCTAAAAAGTATATTAGGAAGTTACAACGAAGGTCTACAACTTCTAGATTCAAATTTAGGATTTTCGAAAAATGCTACATTATCATATTATAAAAATCTGAAAATTGACATTCCGTGGGATGTAGTGGAATTATTATCAATGATTCATATATATACCGTTATAAAAAGTACATTAGGATTGAAATTTAAGAATTTAGGCATATACTTACAGAGATAGAGAAATATCTCTTTATGGGGCCCTAAATGGGGGTTTTGACCGAATCTAGGAGTTCTAAGGCCAGAACTTATTATGAAAAGTGCTCCAATTTTTCTGAATACATTGTTAACGACAATTGTATTCATTGTTCAGTATAAAGGCCACTTTTGGTCACATATTTCATGATTATCTTCGCCATTTTCTAATACATATATTCAAAGCTCTCTATAGAATTTTTATCACAATAAAGTCAAATGATGTCGAGAAATATCTATTTATTGTCAAAGAGTAGTTTGAGGAACTTATATATTTTCGTATATATCCTTTCATTTAAGATTATAATATACAAGCGGGCTTCGGTTGCGGCGTTGTACAGCTGGTGGGCACTTTGTGTCCGCTGGAGGCACCCTTTGGGTGCCTTGGCTCACAATGAGTAATTATAATGGAGATAAAATCTATAAATATGTCTGTCTTACTGCTAAAATCGAAATCACTCGAAAAATCATAAAAATTGTTAATTTTTTAATTTTTGATGCATAATGATGAAATAACAACAGAGTGATGAGTCATCATTTTTTGATGATAGTTGTATCATATGTTAAAAATTTTAATATACATTGTCTATTAAAATTTCAGCATTCTGTCACCAAAAATAGCTGTGTAATAGCCGAAAAACATGACACCATAATTCCAAAAGACTCCCACATGCCCAAATCATCATTCTGCGCCAGGCAGTTTCTTCAATCAATTCGTAATATATCCTTACTATTAAAACTCGATTAATGTTTGTTTGTTTGTGTGTATATACTATATACAACGCGCTTCGCTTGCTTGCGCTGCGAAGCTGGCGGATACTTTGTGTTAGCCGGAGGCGCCCTGCGGGCGCCTGGGGTCACATTGATTAATTATAAGGGAGATAACATTCCTAAATACGCCTGTCCTACTGTTATAATCGATGTCGCACGAAAAATCACCAAATTTGACAATTTTAAAAAATTTGATGCGTAATAATGACGTCATAAAAGTGATGAGTCATCATTTCTTGATGATAGATAATTTCAGCCTTCTACTCGTATAACCTAAAATGGCTGAGTTATAGTCGAAAAACTTAAAATTCTAAATATTAAAAAGGTGACAATGACGTCATAATTCCATGATGAGTAGAGATTCTCTTCTGAACTCAGATCGGTATGGTGGAAATAGTTCACACAGAAACCGGAAATAGTAGTTCGACTTTGCAAAAAAGAAAATAGTTCGAAAAAAACACTATTAATCCTAATAATAAAAAGTCGAACTATTTCCTAAATCCGCAATTCGAACTATTTCCTTTTTCGAAAAGTCGAACCATTCCCGGATTACCCTCAGAACTTAGTGTAGCCATAGCCAAAAGACTCAAGCATGCCAAAAATCAGCTCTCTGCGCTTGGCAATTATTTGATGATGGTTATAGCATATGTGAGGTATATTAATATTCACATTCCTTAAAATTTCAGCCTTCTATCACCTAAAATGACTGAGTTATAGTCGGAAACTGAAATTTATAAATATAAAAAACGGTTACAATGACGTCATGATTCTGTGATGAGTCGACATTTTTGTCTGAGGTCAGAACTTATTGGAACCATAGCCAAAATACTCCCACATGCCAAAATTCAGCTTTCTATGCTTGGCAGTTTCTTAAATCAATTCGTTACATATATATATATATATCTGTTACGAATTGATTGAAGAAACTGCCGGGCGCAGAAGGCTGATTTTTGGCATGTGGGAGTTTTTTGGCTATGGCTCCAGTAAATTCTGAGTTCAGAGCAAAATGTCGACTCATCATGGAATTATGACGTGATTGTCACATTTTTAAAAGTTAAGCAACACAGTTATTCGGACATAACTCAGCCATTATAGGAGATACAAGGCTGAAATTTTAATAGAATCTGTATACTAACATACCTCACATATGATGCGACTTTCAGCAAAAAATGATGTCTCATCACTTTGTTATGACGTCATCATTACGCATCAAAATTTTAAAATTGACAAATTTGGTGATTTTTCGAGTGATTTCGATTTTAAAACTAAGATGGACATATTTAGAGATGATATCTCCCTTATAATTAACCAATGTCACCTCCAGGCGACCGAAGGGAGCCTCCGGCGGACACAAAGTGTCCGCCAGCCGCGCAGCGCAAGCAAGCGAAGCGCGCTTGTACTATAATAAATATCTATGCATCAATCTAGGCCAGGGATTTTGAAACTATGTCACTAATATTAAAAATTTCGGTCGACATACCGATAGAAAAGCACCACAAAAACAGTCAATAATAGTATCGAAATTGGAAAAATACAGTCAGGGTCGCATATCATTATGAACCCCATAGGGATCCAAATATTTTCACAATAGAGAGTCATACATAGTAAGCGAAATCGAAATAATAGAAATTCTATAGAACCGGTCAAATTGGGACCCAGAGGATTTGTTCATAATAAGCGACCCTGAATGTATATATATGTAATTGATATATGTATGCTATTACACCATTGAATTTTGATATCAACATTTTACAAGTGCGAATATCAAAATCTACTTTTAATAAATTACAATACAGGCTTATTAGCCCGTTGAGATTTCTTTTCTCTAGCGGAAAATACACGTCTACATAAAAAGGTGTGAAAATATGATTAAATTTTATGATATGATAAGCAGACGTGCGTTCAACACCGTCCATACAATAAATAATCTCTTATAATAGGAGCTGCACTAGAAATGAGAATTCTCAAAACAATACAAATGCATCACAACAGCTGGAGGACGCAGGGGGGAAGATTGTGATTTTTGTGATTTTCCTGTACAGAATTCAATCTTTTTAGAAAGTAGCATCAGAATGTATTTGTGGAAACGAATATCTCTAAGATTGGAATTTGTCCTAACATTGGAATTTGGGATTTTTTCAGTTCACATAGCAATAGTTTTATAATAAATTAAACTTACGTTCTTGCTAGTAGGTGAAGTAGGCAAGTCACAGGTGTCCAAGACATAAAGTGATCGCTTTCATTTAGTTGTCTGGATCATAGCAAATTGATTAAGCGAATTAGCTAATTAGCTAATTGTCTATATACTATCTACATATCTATTTATGTGTATATACAGAAAATATTTAATTTTAAGTTCCGCACATATGTTAAAAATAGGCATTGAAATGGCGTAAACCAAGTTCAAATGGGAGAATTTACATTCTGGATCAATTGTCAAGTTTTCTAATTTTCAACCTCAACTCGGAAATTTGGAAAAACATGGAACCAGGAGCACATGGTTGTGAAACAAGACTCCCCAATAAAGTCCATTTCGAATGAATAAATTAGACATTGGATCCTTGTATAAATGTAATGCCGATTTTTGGTAAACTCGATCTGGTATATAATTTTTAACCTTTGTCAGACTATTTATTGTCAGACCATGGATTGTCTATGATATTTTGAGTTCGTGATATTTTGAGTTTCTTATATTGTCAGACCATGGATTGTCTATGATATTTTGAGTTTCTTATATTGTCAGACCATGGATTGTCTATCATCGTGATATTCTGAGAATACAAGATTAGTGATGAATTGTGCTATAGTCACTTGTGGTTGGTTTATATATTTTACCTTGGGAGTGAAGGTGTCAATGTACGATAGGAAATACAAGTAATTATAAGCAGTATACCAACTAGTACATAATAATTGTCATTTCAATATACAAATTTGGTTATCTTGACGTACGTATACGCATATATTTTACTGCTACCTTTTGAATTAAATGAATTCAGAAGAATATCATGAAATCATCGAATTTCTTGGGAGAGGTATTTACCCAGAATCGACTGAAAATTATACTCGACGCCAATGGAATTTCAAAAGGAAGACGAACAATTATACTATATCGGATGCAGAACCGTCGACTGTACAGGGTAAGTGTACACTGTTTTATATTTGTATTTGTTCATTTAGTTATTCATAAATTTTAATATTCTTTGATTGGAAATTCGTTCTGAAAAGTGCTAACAATTTGCCTGGATCTTGTTAGAATGTGACATGGTATTTGTCGGACTTGCTACGCCAGGTGTACCAACCATGAAAAGAAGTTATTATTTGAATATTATATCTTTGCGCATTAACTTTCTTACCAAGAGCAACTACATGTAATATGAAAGTATAGATACTATATAGGATTGTTGTTTTGAATTCAAAATAACAATTATTGCATGCCTCTATTTTTATCACATGCACCTTTGGCTTATCAAATAAATATAAACAATTATGGGTTATCTTGGTAAATAAATGTTTATTAATAATGTTCTATACCTAGAAAATCTTACAAGGTGGTCAAGAAATGAAACTGGAAGTTCCTACTCGGAAAGAGATTGAGGAGATATTCATTAAATATCATGACAAAATAGGTCACCCTGGGATAAACTGCACCGTAAATGCTATACAGCAACGATACACATGGATCGGAATTAATCCAGATGTTGCTAATTATGTAAGTGATAGATAACATTGTATGGATGTTTTGATACAACGTTACCAGTTTATAGGTTAACTGTTAATTCATTAAAGTTGATGAAGGATAATAATGAGTTATTCAATTTACTATGAAATAGTCAAAATCCCAACTAATAGAGGCTTATTAAGAGTACCAATATAAATATATTTAAATATATCGCAAGAGGAAACGCCTCATAACTCTCCACATTAATTTAACGTTACATAATTCACAATAGAACGTTAACCATTTATTTATACATTTCTTAATTGCTTCGTTTCAAAATAGGTTAAATCGTGTAAAACTTGTGAACAAACTGCTGCTCTACCTCCACAACCGCAGAGAAAATTGCAACCGATTCCTCCCCCCAACAGACCTTGGAAACATATCGGGATTGATCTCATTTGTGATCTCCCAGAAACTCCTGACGGCTACAAGCACATACTGGTTACAGCATGTTACCTTTCGAAATATGTTGTTGCAAGACCGCTGAAAACCAAGACGACCAATGAAGTGATTGAACAGTTGGAGGACATATCTCTTGATCTGGGATTGCCCGAAATAATACAACATTTCGTTGCCTCTCAAAAATCATTACTGGCAGTCAGAACAGCCACTTAGAGATTCGCTCGATAATTGCTCGATTTATCGCAAGTGAGGGATCAACTCGACTAGGATGGTATTTCAAATCGAAACGTACAACTCCTTGTGAATATTTCGTTAATGAAAATCTAGTTTATTGCGAAGGAATTTGGGGTAGCGATGTTGAAATAATGGCGGCTTCTGCTATCCTGGATGCAGACATTTACGTTGCAAATGACGACTATTGGCAAAAAGGTACTTTGACTCGTGAAGTGAGATGGAGTTTACTGAGAGGCAGTACCAATCCGAATGCGAACATTTACATCACCAACTATGGCCAGCATTATGAACCAGTCATTTCAATGATAAACAGCCCTACACATTCTTATGGAGCAAAGTCAGAAAAAATTCTCAACGTGGAATCCAGCGACACAGAATCCAACGATCCCCGTGAAAATGGTTCCGCAAACCCCATTCCGATAGCAGATGTAGATGATTCTAATGAGAGTAAAGAAGCTATCGACAAATAAAATTTTAATATGCTAATTAGTTTATTTTAGCGTAGTAACCTCCCAATAGATATCTAATGGCAAGTAGTTTCTGTCCGTTTGTATGTTTGTGAAAATCGAGTTGATCAATTGTTCAAATTACTCTAAAACGAAAAGAGCTAGCAGAAATAAACTTTTGATAAATGAAATGTTCATTAGGGATATCTCTATAAAATTAGCACGACATGATCATAATTATTGTCAGGGGGTATTCACTAATATTTCTTAAACTTCATTTGTTAAAACCAAGCAATCCAGTCAAGTTTACATTTAATTTCTGCTAAGCTAAGTTTCCATAAAAACCCAAGATGCAAACTGTAGTTATCGTAACAGTCCATTACGTAAACCGTCTACAAATCGATCTCATTATAACGAGTAATACGTATCGTAACTACTTCGGACAAATAAATCATCATAACTGTTAAGATTTCATAAATGCATCGTAACCACAGAATTGGATCATCATAACTTGCTGATACGCAACTGTTGCGAAAACGTAACTATCAAAACTATTGCGAAAAGAAATAGAATTACAATATCACACAGAATTAATTGTCTTCTGCATACCCAACATATTTGTTGGTGTAATGGAATCCAACAAAGTTAAAATAATTGCTTATGAGCGAGATACTGAGAGGTTTCAAAACACAATACTAAATAACATTTATTTATTATCAAGTAGAGAAAATTAGTTTTCGGACTTTTATTGGGTCGTCATGTCCCGCCAAATGTTCCAAAAAGTGGATAAAATCCCTTTTTTTTGGGCAAACGGGACTAATACTAACATCCAAAAATGAGCCACTCTGTCACGATCGCACACTCTGGGCATTTTAAAAATGATACTATTAAATCCTGACATGATGCAGAAGTTTTGTATCTATACAATCTCATCATTCTTTACAGGTTTTGTATGTACACATATAACACCCAATATTTTGTCTACCTAATGTGAATATAATAAAATCAAATTTTGTTTATATATTTATTTAGCATAATGGGGTTATAAATTAAGTGATCAAGATTAAAACTGAACAAATATCTGAATATAGAGCATTAAAATATATATTATCTGATTTTTGCATACTGCTGTCAGCGGCGGCGCTAACTGGCCACCACTGGAGGACCGAATTTCAAATTCAATATTCTAGGAAAGCTCAGATCGTCTAAACCAATCAATTAAATGTCCATACCAATATAGAAATCTTGGTTGCGAGCAGCCATGGGCAACATTCGTCTAAGTGATCAGTGATCAATGTAAACCTGGAGGTGACGGGCAAGATTGCTGACAACCCAGACACTGTCATAGACAGGAGCGCCGAACTTTTCGAAATCTATAGTCGATTTTGGATTTCTACGGGGGGATCATCCCTAAAAATTTTGTTGCGTCTATGGGACAACTTCGAATCGCTCGAACCCCCCCAGCCCCCTCCCCCGCTTTTGGCGCCTATGGTCATAGATCACTTCATTAAAGTGGGTAGTCGTCGGATTGTACTAGTCTACACAAACAAAAAGTATTCGTAATATTATTTATGTAATATTATACTGGACTAAACACGGAAAAGAATCATCAGTATTTTTCTTTATACGTACTGCTGGTTGTCAACATCAAATTTTCATGCAATTCTTTTTTACTGAGCCTAATGATGGGGAATTCAGTCAACATCTGTGTCACAAGATTCATATGAACGTAAAAAGCCTGAGCATAAAGGTTATCATAATGACAGCTATACGTACGTATTTCTTAAGACACCTAAACAGTATTTTACAAACTAAAATAACTATGTGCATATATTAAATGGGAACATTTTAGATTGCATTATACTACCACCAAGCGGTCTCAAATTTCTACAAAAAAACATTAAACCTAACCAAGTGACTATAGCACAATTCATCACTAATCTTGTATATTCTCAGAATATCACGGTGATAGACAATCCATGGTCTGACAATATAAGAAACTCAAAATATTACGAACTCAAAATATCATAGACAATCCATGGTCTGACAATATAAGAACTATATTTATATATGCTGGTAATACATTCCTAAGCTCTATTGTGCTTTGTTAATGATTTAAGGCAGTTCATGTATTTCTTCAACCATCTTCTACTGCATCTCTAGTACCAAATTTGCAAGTTACTCTGAGGCCTTATTATAGTAGGCTATGATCTGTGACTAATTTGAATGCGTATTATTCGAATCTGTAATCCAATCAGTTATATCTCATACCGTTTAGAAGTAACCGTCTTCATGAATAGACACATTTTAGCATTATTTGTTGAGAAAGAATCAAGTGTTGAAATACTTTTGTCCGCTTAGTGTATATGGCCCAAATTGGTCCAAATTAGTTCAATATAATTTCCAACAATGAGTGAAGTACGACGTTCCATATTGATCATGACAACAACTATACTAGGAGTTGTAGTAAAATATAAAATTTATTGCTTAATTTAGAAGATTAAAACTCACATTCTTCCCCTCCTCCTCCCCTCTGCCCCCGCCTCTAACGCCCCCACTTCTGCCACCGCTTCTGCCACCGCTTCTAACGCCACCGCTTCTGCCCCTGCTTCTGGCCCCGCTTCTAACACCCCCCGCTTCTTCCCCCGCTTCTTCCACCGCTTCTGCCCCTGCTTCCCCACCACCTCTCCTGCCTCCCTCCCTCGCAAGAATCTGTTTCTAGATTAAAAATAAATATTTAATACGGAATAGCAAGCAAATAAATTTCTATCAACCGAACACTCGTTTCTAACAGTTTTAATAAATAGTAACTTTCCAAGGAACAAAAGTGTTCGGATAACCGAGGATATGCACTGTCTTGATCCAAGAGAAGTATACTAATTAAAATTAGTGATGAGGCTAACAAAATATTGGAAATATTTTATATTTGTTCTGGCCTTATATTATATACAAGCGCGCTCCGCTTGCTTGAGCTGCGCGGCTGGCGGTCACTTCGTGTCCGCCAGAGGGTCCCTTCGGTCGCCTGGAGGTGACATTGGTTAATTAAACGGGATATATCATTTCTAAATATGTCCATCTTAGTTTTAAAATCGATATCACTCGAAAAAACACCAAATTTGTCAATTTTTAAAATTTTGATGAGTAATGATGACGTCATAGCAAAGTGATGAGTCATCATTTTTGGATGATAGTTGCATCATATGTGAGACGTGTTAGGATACAGATTCTATTAAAATTTCAGCCTTCTATCTCCTATAATGGCTGAGTTATGCCCGAATAACTGTGTTGCTTAACTTTTAAAAATGTGACTGACGTCATAATTCCATGATGAGTCGACATTTTCGTCTGAGCTCAGAACTTACTGGAGCCATAGCAAAAAGACTCCCACATGCCAAAAATCAGCCTTCTGCGCCCTGCAGTTTCTTCAATCAATTCGTTACATATATATATATATATATACTATAATAAATATACAATAATCGAGTTTTTATAGTAAGGATTTACATGTTTTTTCATTGGTAAGAGAGATCCACAGCGATCTCTGAACCTAATTCTGCATCCCCTACCATCTAACTACAACACCTTTACCTGCATCCTGACTGCCTTCTGAATGGCAGTAGCAGTAAGCTCGTAACTCTAGCTACCTCGTTCATTGCAACTTCAGATCGTCTTTCCGACCTAGAGAAGCTGCACCGCCACAACGCACAGCTCAACTTTCTCCTAACGATTCAGTTCCCGTCTCTCCTGCCTTCGTCAACTTCGTCATATTCACAGATGATTCAGAATGGGTTCGGCTGATCAGAGCTGAGTACCAGAGTCAGAGTGTTACTCCCTGTCCCATACCCCCAACCCCGACCCCCTCGCCCCCTCTCCTCCGAGACTTGCTCCAGGCGGTGGACTGGTTTCTCTATTTGTTATTAGGCAAAAAACTTCTATCAAAAGTAATTAATCACTTGACCATTGGGAGGGTGTGAGAAGCTCCATGGGGAGGCGAATAATTTTGGTGGAAGAAATCCCCTTGTGGAATTGAAGTTGTGGGGTTATAGACACGGGGGCTGTGAATACCCCAAGTGGCTAGTTGTGTATCTGGCCGGTTTGGCCGGAGAGTTTCGAACGGCTGGAGTGCGTCCTGCTGACAGAGGGGGACGTGCTGCAGTCACATTTTCTCAGTCCCACTGTAATTCCAAATGAAAGGAACATACATTTCAATTACGGTATCAATGATAGTTACTAGACCAGGCTTGGAGTACAGTTTATATAATTATGATAACTCTAAACAGTACAGGGAACTCCGATTCATCCAAAATGCAGATATCAGCTGTATAAATAAATGATCTACATATATCATGCCGTCTCAAAGCCAAATAATCTACAATCAATTGGTTAGAAATAATATTGATCTCTCACATGTGAAGCATTTTGGACTATGGATAAGAACAATTGGCTTTGGAAAGTATTTTACTTTATCATCATTCGTCATTGGACCATGGATAAATGACTTAGATTATATTTCCCGCTTCTGTATCTGAATGATATTTTCATTCATTATTAGTATAAATATAATGAAGATTTAACTCCAAACCCCTTGTAAATCCTTAAGGACTCCTTTTCTAACCTTCCTGCAAAAAGAAAATAAACTTGAAAATTTAAAAAAATCATTTATATACAAATAATGGTAGTATACGAGAGCGTTAAATTAAGCGTATTTCTTAAAAATTAAATACCTTGACTCGCTAAATAAATCAGTATTATAACTATTTGTATGGGAAATTATGGGGTGTACGAATACTTTTGTTCAGGCAGTGTATGTACCCTCATAAAAAGTATATTAGGAAGTGAGAACTAAGAATTTGGGCATATATTTACAACGATAGAGAGATATCTCTTTTTGGAACCTAAATGGGGATTTTTGACCGAATCTGGGAGCTCCAAGGCCAGAACTTTCAAAATAATTATCTAAAGTTCTCCAATTTTTCTGTACACATTATTAACGACATTTGTATTCATTATTTAGCATAATAGCCACATTTGGGTACATATTTAATGATTATATTCGCCATTTTCTAATATATTCAAAGTTCTCCATATAATTTGTATTACAATCAAATCAATGATAAGTCGAGAAATATTTATTTTTTGACAAAGGATTGTTTGAGGAACCTATATATTTTCGCATATATCCTTTCATTTAAGATTATAATAGATTATATATGTTCAATAGTTTATAGGGTATGACATTGGCCTCTTTCGGGACCATAGAGAGATATTATTCCCGAACTTTTTCCTATAATAAGCGATATCTCACGAACAAATGGTCTGATCCGAACAAATTTTTTTGAAACGATCCGAATATTATTTCTGACCAATGATCGCTAAATATCTGATATCAAACAGGCGATTTTTCGAGCATTATATAGTAAATGAACTCCCTCATAGAGCTATTGTGTTTGGAATTTATTTGGCCTTTCTTCTAAATCTTTGTGTTGTATAATCTCTAATGGAGCCAAAACAATGTTAACGTTCATATCATAAAAAAATATCAAATATGTTAAAAACTAATTGGTGATTGCGTCAAAAACCTCCAATAATTTTCCAATTTTAGTAACACTAAACTTTAGGAGGTTAACTCATAAAAATCAAAATAAATACCGTCCAACTAGTACTGTTGCGTGGTATTCTGAGGCACCGTGGTATTTTGACGCACTAGTCAAATTAACCATGGATATTCAACTTGCGTGGTATTCTGAGGTACCGTGGTATTCTGAGGCAACACCAATCCTGTGATCATGATGCGATCATTTACATAGTTCTAATTTATACAATGACTTTCTATTTGAGTGATGATACTTTATGTTTTCCCTGCTCTAAATAGTGTATTGTGCTTCAGGACCTGGAATGCTTAAATAATATGTTTATTCGTCTCATTATTCAAGACATACAATACAAATAGAAACAAATATGTGAGTATTCTATAATATTGTTTGAGAATTCAGGGGTTCTTCAATTATTCCGAAAGTGGGAGTGGACAATTGATCATAGATATCACTGGTTCGTAATGATTCGCAAAGTTCTCGATATATATTGCTAACTTTGTGTCCTTGCTACCTTTGAGTAGGCTCCAGCGTACCTGATGGCTAAATTTACTTTCTTGTAGTGTATTTAAGTAGTTGTCGTTTGCAATATAAATATCAACTTGGAGAATTGCAGAAGCTGCCATGATCTCGATATCTCCACTCCAAACACCATCAAGATGTGGCATTTTTTCATTAAGGAAGTAGTCGCTAGGTGTAATGCGGAATTGTCTAAAATACCATCCTAGTTTGGTAGTGCCTTCGCTCGCAATGAAGTTAGAAATGATTCTTCGTAGTTGTTGGTGGCTGTCTTGTTCTCCTGTAATTATTTTTGATAGACACCTGAATAGACAGTTTCCATCACCTACAATAGCTTCCGTCTCCCAGGGTTGGTATCTATAGAGTGGCTCATCAATAAGGTGATCTGGTTGCCTGCAATTAGTCTGGTATGTAAGACCCAACATCGCACACTTATCACGTTGCTATGCTTCGCCAACAACTGTAATTGTTTGACTTTTAACTGCCATATTGGGAATCCAGTTTTGCCAATCATCAGGGTATGTTTCCCATAGCATTGTGTTTAAGTATTGAATTGCCTAATTAGAAAGTTCAGAATGAGAAGTGCCTGTCACTACACAAGAGTCAGACTCATGGTTTCATCCAGGCGTATTCGGTGCGCCTACAATTTAATCTTATATTGGTCTAAGCGCGCGAAAATTGCCTGAACTCCGATATCGTAATATTTAGTAGGCTAGCGCTAGGTGTATCAAAATAGCTAGAGGGATATTTTAGGCGCATATCCTACAAAAGCTGGATGAAGCCCTGGGTACAGTCCACATAAAATCAGATAGGTTTCGTTGAAATTTTTGTCTTGAGTATTTTTAATGTTAAGGACACTCTTACAAACTTACCACTCCATACAAGACCTTTTCTGTATATTTTCCAGCTAACACGTCGCCGAACATAGGATACAAATCTGTTGTCCAGCCTAATAATTTTTCTCGAATCGCCTTTTTCTATAAATTAGATTTGTATAGTAATACTTGTAATATCAATATTTAATTTTGGAAGAGAAGCACCAATGAGTTTTGTTTTAGAGTGGTCTATTTAATGTCACAAATAATGTCAAGTTTTGTTAAATCGTCCTTGGCAATACGGCAGAATACATACCATATAATCTTCACTTGAATCTTTTAGAAAAGTAAAAAGAAGTGTGTTCGGAACATACTCGTGATATCTATTAAGCATATTGTACAGTTGCTCATACAATGGAGTCATAAATGTTCCATCCAGAATATTCTGTATTACGATAGCCTGAAAATAAAATTTGAATGATAAACCTGCATCTAGGACAACAGACCAATTATTTTAAAGAAGAAAAAAAGTTAATGTCAATCTTAACTGGTTAAAAATTAGTATTTATATTTTTAATTAAAATTGGATGTTGTATCCATCCATAAATAGATTGAATAATATACAAACCTTGAGAGTGTTGAGATGTGCAATTATTGAGTCACTAGGAAACCCAAAAATAATGGGGTCACAAAAAATATATTCTCAAATTTTGCTAAATGCTTAACAACTAACATAATACCACGGAATGGATAAATGTATTTAAGAATATCATCGAATGTATAGTTTACCACTTACTTTAATCCGTTTCTTGCCAAAGTATCAATATGAGAATCTGCTGTAATTATAATATTTGCTTTCGTGGACAAATTAGCATCCCGTTCAAAGTAAGGGCGAGCAATGTGGATAGGAATGCGTTTTTCTCTCTGCTTCCCTAGCTGGTCTTGTGATATTACTACATGGCTGTCAGTAACCCGTTTGACTGTTTGTGGCCCCATGTATTTTTGCTGTCTTTTAGTATTAGGCATTTTCTTTAATTTAGGCATGTTTGTGTATAATATCTTATCACCTGTTTTAATTTGAGGTCTACAAATGGAATAGAAAATTTATCAGTCATATCATCGTTACCTAAAGGTGGACTCACCACTTGAAAATTTATGCTATATTTCATTGGAGAAGTTTATAATTTTTAAAAATATGCCTATGCTAGACTAATTTAAGCCAAATAAGATGAATTAGATAAAATAGTGCATATAAAACCTGAATCCGCCTCTTGCCATGTAGATCCGAAAATTTCCAATATTAAATAAAACACACCTGGTATCATTAACTTTCTTATCAAATTGCCTTTTCTGCCTTAATTCATCTGATCGAATCGAATTTGCTGCACATTTGTATATTTTAGCTCACTCATGGTCAATGGAAGATATCTCTTCAAGTCCTTGTTCTCGAAGTTCATCTTCTGTATTTTGGAATTCAGCGAATATGTTTTCCCTAACTCCAAATCTTCTTGTGGAGTGGGTATGGTATCATTGATCGCTGAGAGAAGATCCTCATACCTTGACTCTCTTCCAAACATTACCATGTAAGGAGAATATCCGTGGGATTTCTTTTGGGTACTGTTCATGGAAAGAACTGCAGACTTTAGTAGCTCTGACCAATTCTTTTTAGTTTCAAGGTTCAGCTTGTTCAACCTTCCTAATTAATCGAAATATAATTTACCATGAGTAACTTTGTATAACAAAATTATAATATTGTGATGTAATTAATTAAGGGTAACATTCTGTAAAAATGGACAGAATATTAAAAGGTCCTTTAAATTTAATAACTTATTTACACAAAATGAATAATTTTTAAAATTTTGAAATTCTGCCCAATTAACCGACTATTCTCCCTTAATTAAGAAGTAGTTCAAGAAATATAAACATTACGTTTTGAGAATATTGTTATGTGCTTCAACTAAGCCATTAGCCATAGGGTGATAGGCACGGGTCTTACGATCGTCGATTCCTAGCTTTTGGTGAAATTCCTGAAATATCTACATATATAATAAGTTAATTAGTCGATATTGATGATAAACATAACGTATAAAATCAAGTTTCTAAACACACCTTGCTAGTAAACTCCTTTCCTTGGTCGTGCTGAATAACATTCGGTAATCCGACATCAAGATATATATCTTTTAGATTCTCAAGAATCTCTTCAGATGTTTTAGATTTTAGTGCTCGAGCTACTACAAATTTACTCAAATAACACACAGTGACAAGGATGTGTCGAAAACCGTCTTGAGTTACTGGGAGATCGCATATTAAATCCATCCCAATATGCAGCCATGGTCGATCTGGGGTGGAATAGGCTGTAGTTTCCTTTGTGGCTGTGGTGGCAATGAGGCTGTTAATTGGCATATCCCACATGATTTGACCTTTTTGAAATGATAAAATTGGTAAATTAAAAAAAGTTCAAGTTTAAGCGAAAACTTTAAGTAAGTAAACTTGTTTGAGGTTATAAGTTGAAGAAATGCTAATGAAAACCCTCTTGATTTACACTAATTCAAAGTTGCATTGTAGTAAATACACTAATCCGATTAAGATGGGAGAAAATTGATGCAGTTGAATAAGTTTGATAATTTTATACTTACATAGTCCTCGACGCAGGGATACATTCCTTTCCAAGTGAACCGCTGTTGTATTGCAGAATAGGTGGTGTTGATTCCAGGATGGCCTACCTGGTCATGCAGCTTCCTTAATATTCCCTGAACTTCCCCAGCTTTTGGCACTTCAACTTGCGTCTCTTTCTCATTAAGAATGATCCTCTTTAAAAGGCAAGTTTGAAACAAGTATGTACAACACTATACATTATAAAACTTCTTACATATGAAAGCATTTTACTGCATAAATTACCTTGAATAGTTTATCTGATTCCTCAACTGAATACAGTGATATCTTTCTTCGGAAATTCTATTTTGTCTTGGATGTAGAGGATACCGCAGGAGGGTATACACCATTATAAAGGAAATTATGCATATCTTCATATTCCTTTGGCTCCATTAAGCAAATTCTGGATATTTGCTAATTTTGAATATTGAAAAATGACTAATAGTCAAGTTCGCTCTTATTGAATCCGAACGGCAAAAATGGTTCGTAATAAAGCAGTCATTAAAAATTCAATCAACATGAAGAATTAAATAACCTTATAGTGAAATACAAATTTTATGAAGTCAAAATTGGGGTTTGTTCATAATAAGCGATCCTGATCGCATGATAGATTAAACTTAATTTTGTCATACTACTTGTAAGTCGGCATACAATATTCAAGTTGATTGAAAGACCAAAATGAAAATATTAATATTGATTTATAAAATTTGTCATTCGCGAATTAACTATCATTTATACATGTATAATATCTTTAGGATTCATAATTGTAATTGTTACATACTTAGATTGTCAACCCTGGAAATGCAACCAAATAAATGCAAACTTAATCGTGTAGTTTCAAAGTTACGTAGTTTGAACTTAGTTTTGACTTAGTAGTTTAAGAAAAACTTAATTTGAGTAGTTTGGTAAATAATCAGGCCCCTGCAGGTCGTGAAGCACAATACACTATTTAGAGCAGGGAAAACAGGGAAAACAAGTATCACCACTCAAATGGAAAGTCATTGTATAAATTAGAACTATGTAAATGATCGCATTATGATCACAGGATTGGTGTTGCCTCAGAATACCACGCAACAATACTAACAGATGGTAGATCGCTCAGTAATCCAATGAAATTAACAATAAAAAAAATTTTTTTAATAAGCCAGGCCAACTTTTTTGAGGGCGGTATCCTTAGCATCTCTTATAGCTCTACTTTCATCGTATGCTGTAAGCCAAACCATATGATTTTTCGCGGGCGGTATCCTTAATATTTCTGTTTACCATTGATATTTTTCCCTAATTTTGTTTGGAATATGTTATAATTCGTGTAGATGTGAATAAATACCTGTAAAAAATTGGTTTGAGATAGAAGCCTGAAAATTTCAGTAGTGTACAATACTATGTGTTATTGTAACAACATCGACGCTTTGATGGTTGCTTTGGGAGTTTAACACATACATTCAGAGAATGGCATATTTTTATTGATTCTTCCAATTCTAGTATTAAGGCAGTATTACTTCACAATGACTATATTTTGTCCTGTATAATACCAATTGCATATTCGAAAAACTAGTCCCATGAAACAATGGTAATCCTATTAGAACATATCAAATACAATAGTACTTACAATTGATGTATCTGTGTTTATTACCACCCTTTAGTAGATCCAAAGAAGGTTCTTTTGCCTCCTATCCTTAAGCTGGATCATATTTTAAGAATTTTGATAAAGCAATGGTAAAATTAAACGAAGAATGCGAAGATTTCCAGTGCATCAAATCGAAATTCCCAAAAATTATTAATGCGAAGATAAATGAAGTAGTATTCATAGGACCTCGGATCAGAGAATTTATTAATGATCAGTTTTTTGAAGAAACATTAAATATTTTGGAGAAAGCTGCCTGGAATTCGTTCAAATAAGTTTCTGGGAAACCACAGATCAACAGACTTTCAACAAATAATTCAGACACTTCTTCATACATACAATGCTTTGGGATGTAATATGTCTCTAGAGTTACACTTTCTCTATTCCCCCTAAAATGTTGGTGATGTGAGTGAAGAAAACGGAGATAGATCGCAACTAGGGAAAATAGATATAAGTAAATATAATGCCTTTCTGATTTAGGAATAGTTCTGCTCACTTGTATAAAATACAACTGAATCTATTGATTATACAGTATAATTTGGTTTAATACTAGGATACAGTAAAAACTAATGGAAATCAAGCCTTTCCGAAGAAAATTGCTTTGTAGCCTGTTCTTAGCACTCAAAAAATCAATTTTACAAAGGAGAAATCTTTAGATACAAAGGTCATAGAGTAAAAAATTCGACGGTTTTGGAAAGATCTCGACACGTAGAACAAAATGATAGAGACAGATTTTGATATTCTACTTTGGAAAAACGTTAAGAATAATTGAGTAAAAGAGGGATAAGCCATTTAAGTTTCCTTGAATGTCCTCTTTAAATTAGGAGATTTCTGGGAAAAAAAATATTTCTTGCTTCTTGAGCTCCCGAAAAGTGTATTTTTGCAGATAACTAATCGAGAACAGTTTCCACCAAAAATTTCAGGAGAAAATAATGAAAACTTTTTGAATTAGTTCTGGAAGAAAACACCAACCTTAAGGTTGGTGTTTCCTTCCAGATCTAACTCAAAAAGTTTTCATTATTTTCTCCTGAAATTTTTTTGGAAACTGTTCTCGATGAGTGAGGAGCTCAAGAAGCAAGAATTTTTACCCCCCCAAATCACCTAATTTATAGAGGACATTCAAGGAAACTTCAATGGCTTATGCCTCTTTTACTCAATTATTCTTGCACGAAATGGTTGAATAAAGTAAATAATAGGAATCGAATTTTCAATTTTAGCCCAATTAATTTTTTCTTTCCAATTTCGTTGCTACAATATTTAGAAGCAGATTTTCGAAGCGAAAAATATTTTAACGTTTTTCTAAAGTAGAATACCGAATATCTGTCTCTATCATTTTGTTCTATGTGACGAGATCTTTCCAAAACCGTCGAATTTTTACTCTATGACCTTTGTAACTAAAGATTCTTCCTTTGTAAAATTGATTTTTTGAGTGCCAAAAACAGGCTACAAAGCAATTTTCTTCGGAAAGGCTTGATTTCCATTAGTTTTTACTGTATCCTAGTATTAGCGCTCCCGTATACTACTGTTATTTGTCTAAAAAGAATCTTTTTTTCAAATTTTTAATTTTCTTTTCTTTTTGCAGTAAGGTTAGAAACGGAGTCCTTTAGGATTTACAAGGGGTTTGGAGTTAAATAATCATTATATTTATACTACAAATGAATGAAAATATAATTCAGATACAGAAGCGGGAAAGATGATCTAAGTCATTTATCCATGATCCAATTACAAATGATGAGAAAATAAAATACTTTCCTAATCCAATTGTTCTTATCCATGGTCCAAAAATGCTTCACGTGTGAGAGATCAATATTTATTTCGAACCAATTGATTGTACATTATTTAGCTTTGAGAAGGGAATGATTTATGTAGATCATTTATTTATACATCTGATATCTGCATTATGGATGAATCGGAGCTCCCTGTACTGTTTAGAGAGGGTATACTGTACTCCAAGCCTGGTATAGTAACTAGCGTTGATATCGTAATTGAAATTTATATTTCTTTCATTTGGAATTACAGTGGGACTGAGAAAATGTGGCCATAAGACGTGCTCCAGAAGTGGGAATCTCTGCGGCCAAACCCGCCAGTTACACAAACAGTCATTTGGGCTATTCACAGCCCACGGTGTCTAAAACCCCCACACCTTCAACTTCACAAAAGGATTTCTTCGACCAATATTATTCGCCTCCCAATGGTCAAGCGATTAATCAAATCCACGACACCATAATTATATTCTTGCAACCCAAGTGGCCAGCCAAATGGTAGGCTTATCAACATTTCCAATCAAAACCAGCATGTTCAGAGTTACTACAAAAATAATTTTAGTTTCTTGTAATGTTGTGATAGAATTCTAAATATAGCTAGCCATGTACAGTACACATGCACATGTTGATATTTTTAGAATTTTGCCAATTATGGATGATGTTTGCATTTCTCAATTTCTTACTAACCTAAATTCCAATTACACTTAGTTGTAACGTGCTTACATATCTACTGTTATGTGTACATTGCTATTGTGACATATTGTTGTCTGGGATGGAAAATGAAACTTTGAATGGGGCACCTCCCAATAACGCGCACCCCTATGTGGTCTCTAAAAAAACTTTTTGTTCGCATAAAATATGTTGAAAGTACTGTTAGTCCAAATACCATCAAGGATATTTATCAATCTATTTTTGTTGATTATACAGTGGAAGCCGCTTAATCGGGAGACGGATAATCGGGAAATCCGCTTAATCGGGACAAGTTGAAAGGGAACGGATTTTTTACATTATAAATTGATCGGTTAATCGGGACAATAATTCCCGATTAAGCGAAGAAAAACTTTCTTTTCCACCGCTTAATCGGGAATTATTGTCCCGATTAAGCGAAGAAAAACTTTCTTTTCCACCGCTTAATCGAGAATTATTGTCCCGATTAAGCGAATAAAAACTTTCTTTCTCCTCCGCTTAATCGGGAATTAATATCCCGACTAAGCGAAGGAGGAGCTTGCTGTCATTATCTGATCGTCATGTACTAAAACAAAAGAATTGATTCAAATTAATGGTTGTATATAAATATTCTTTCTTGTCTAAGAATTAGTTTCTTAGTACTTGTACATGTAGTTCTAACTTCTATGTAGTAGAATTTCTTTTATATTTATGTAGGATACGCTTTTGTATGTAGCAGGAATACATTTGTATGTAATTCATTTTATTCAGGGTAATGACACAGTACGCGGATGTAGATTATTATCATAAGTCGGTTAATCGGGACAATCGGTTAATCGGGACAAAAGGCTGACTCCCGAGCTGTCCCGATTAAGCGGCTTCCACTGTATTTGTAAACGCCAAAATTTTAAACTTGTTGATGTGTAGCCATTTGTAGTTTAGTGACTTTTGATAATTGTTTTGGCGAAATGAGCACGGCTGGACAAGTTTAGCATGCTTTTTGTGGTGATTATGTAGACCAAAAGGGATGAATTTGAAATAGGCGACATTTATTCTGAGAAAGTCTCTCGACCCTGTCCCTGTGGATCAAAACAAATTATTGCAATCTTATTTGGACGAAATTCCCTATTCACAAATCATTGTTAAATTTAGAGGAGTCTTATATGTCTAGTTGCACTCAGCTAACCGAGCGGAGTCGTAAGAGGGATCACTCGATAGGGTTCAAACAAGTTTTAAGAATGGAATGTTGTCACATTCCTATGCTGCTATGATGTTGCTAGGAGGCTAAGCTATGATGTTGCTAGGGGGCTAACTAGAGGGCTAAGTTTGCCGAATAAGACGACGAGAGGCCTCAAATTTCTAGTTACTTGGTTCTGGACTCGGGTATTAGCATAGTTTGGCAGTGATATCACTATTTATAGTAGAGTAAATAACAAAACAATCGAAACAATACATTGTATACAAAGTCGTTTGTCGCATTTGTGGCTGCAAATATCTGATGGGCCTACTCTAGGTGTCCGAATAAACTGGCCCCCGCTTATTAATTAATGGGGTTTTTTTCTAGCCCCCCTCCCCCGTTTATTAAATCTCGTAAATTGAAAATAGTTTTTATCGTATGTAATTCATCAATTATCTTCTTTCTGAAATCTATGGAATATTTTATTTCTTATTCTAGATAATATGATAAGTATTACTGTGTGGATGTAAAATGTCTAATATTACATTTTTGGAATAATTTTCATAGTCACTAACTTGTTTTAACATCTGTTAAACTTACAATATTGGAATGCTTTCTATTGCGTTCCTATATACACCTCACTTTTCTGAGAATTGATGATAATATTTCCTATATGATCTCATCACCTAGAAGGAAGGGCCAGACAACACATGTCGATGTAATTGTAGGCTCAAGCAATGAATATAAATAACAATATTTGACCTATTATTTATCAGTCGTAACTTACAAATCGCAACTCATATACTGGGAATACGCAACTCGTAGGGTCTTCGCTCATCTGGGGAGGCAGGCCTAACTTGCGCACTGATTTGGTGGATGGTAGTATATGCTTCTGGGCATGTTGATTTACATCTACTATGGTTTTATTCTCAGCCTTCAATGACCTAAATTGGCTGAGTGTGCAAAACTGAAATTTATAATTATATAGACGTGGCAATGACGTCTCAATCTCGTGGTCTTTCAACATTTTCGTCTTTGGTGTCTGAACTCAATGGAGCTATACCTTAAACTATGGATAACAATATTCGCATTAGAAGTTTATATTCACTTTTTACTGATTTTAATTGTACCATGGATCAGAATGTAAGAGTCTGAAAAATTTGTGGTCAAAGCTTACATGTTTATTTTTCACAATTCTGACTTTTTCGTGCAGAATAATTAGTCGAAAAGTTGATAAATGACTTAGTGTTGTATGCAGTATTCACTTATAGTTAAAATGACAATCCTCACGAACTTTATAATTTCGTTCTCAGAATTTGTTAATTCTATAAACTTTATGTTACCATAATATAAGCTCTAAACCTAATGCTTTAAATATTACCGTTCAGATTTTCAAATTGATTACCCTCTTCAAAGTTTTAGATGAATACGTCAAAAAAAAGTCAAAAAATACAGGGTGACTCATAAGTTCTGCTACAAGCTTCATTAGGTATAAAATTTCTTATACTCAAACGATCTTAGTTATTATGGTCTTTAGAGATTGTAATTCGAATATCCTCAATGATTTTAAAAGATTTTTCGATTCTATGACTTAGAAATGTGTTTTGTATGGTGAGTAATGAGAAAAAAATGTGTCCTAGTCTAAGTTGACTAATTCATGAATTAATGAATTATTCGAATAATTCGAATAATTCATAATTCATCGAGCCAGAGAAGAATTATTCAAAATTTAAAGTTTTTTACAAGGGAATATCATAAATTATATGAATGAGTTTTTCAAACAATTCATAATTCAGGATTCTGAACTTTCGAACAATTCATAATTCCTGAATTATGAATTATTCGAATAGATCATATTTCAGGAATTTTGAATTATTCGAATTTTTCAATAATTCATGAATTAGTAAACCTAGCATATTGGTAGACTAATTCATGCTTGAATTATGAATTATTCGAATAATTCATAATTCTTTGCCATTTTTTAATGAATTACTCAACTTAGGTCCTGGTATGCAGCGGAAATCGTGAATCAGGGCCCATTGCTTTTCAAGTTATCTTCCCAGAGTCTTCAAATTCTAGGAAAAATTAGCTCACACATTTTCCTCGAACACTCTAAATTTGTAGAGATATAGAATGCATTTTGAAGACCAATTGGATCAGATTTTTTTGTGATGTGAAAAAAAGTGCCATTTGGGGAATTTTGCAAAATGTACCTAATTTGAACTCCGACTGAATAACTTTTTCTCGTTTCTGATAACGAATTCAGTGGATTTATGAAATATTTCTATGACGAATGAAAGGTACCTAGTGCTAAATCGTCATGGGACATCGATTATGAAGACACTTTTTACAGAAACAGTGGGCCCTGATTCGCGATTTTCGCTGCGTGCCAGGACACTTTTTTTTCTCAAAACTCACCATACAAAACACATTTCTAAGTCATAGAATCGAAAAATCTTTTAAAATCATTGAAAATATTCGAATTACAATTTCTAAGGACCATAATAACTAAGATCGTTTGAGTATAAGAAATTTTATACCTAATGAAGCTTGTAACAGAACTTAAGAGTCACCCTGCATACTAAATTTTGACTAAATTCAGTAAATCATTCGTTAAAAATTTGCACTTTTTAACGAAAAACGCTCGGTCGAAATTTAAGAGATATCCGATGTCAGATGAAGTTTCTTAAGATACCAAATATTTGAATTCGAGGAAAGTTGAAGTATTATGACCTATATAGCAACGGAGAATTTGAATTTTTAAAAATGCATCGGGTTCAAATACTGGTGTCACTGATGTTAGACACTCATTTTAACTATATTGATATGCCCGAGTTGACATATATCACAGTTTATGATAATAATTGATCACAAACCATTTTTCCATTCATACGTAATACAATGGATGTATATACGGATGCGTTAATATAAATTTCAATAGATATTAAATGAAATTAGCAAAAATAGAGTTATAGAGTTATAGAATTTTAATAGTAAAGATGTTATTGATTTAAATAAAACAGTGGATACGATTTTTTGTTTATGCAGTGTAAATACCCTTTTGGCTTTAAAAGTTTGTTTTACATCGATTCAAATAAATCAAAGAAGATACCTAATTTAACTCCTCCTTTCCATTCCAATTACCATCCAGACATCCAACATAGTCCCGCACTGCCAAGTGAGTATAGTGTAGCAGAGAAATTGCTCACAGAGATTGGTTTCTGTGCTCGAATACTTGGTAGCGCGGACTTTGTAGGATGCTTAGCTAGTAACTAGATAGGAAAGATGTAGGCAGGATCGGTCACAAGGGGGTCCGGGGATTTGGCACACATTTTGGATTCTGCTGCCCCTTATTTCATTGGGGCAACCTTAGCCAAATCATAGTAAGCGCCCCTTATTTTTTTCATTGTCCCTCCTCGTCCTGGTATTGGTGTATTCCTGCGACCGCCCCTGGATATAGGGCAGCTTTTTAAAAAATATAATGTATTTGTATTGTTTTCATAATTTTCACTTTCCTCACTTTTATGTAAGCTTGATTACTCAATGGAAACTATTATCCAAGTCAGATTTGAATGGAGGAAACAATTACCAGCTGAGGAACCAAGTATCTTTATAATAGGTATTGGTCAAGATATGCTCGTTTTAGATTGGGATCACTTACAAGAATGTTTTTATTGCTCTAAATATGTTGTCCCAGGAACATATGATAATGTGAAATTGATAATCGGCGAAAATGGCAAAGTTTATAATGTATTCCCTCTTAATATATCCCAAAATTCGAATCAAATAATTGATTTAAACATCTCAAAGGTAAGTTCATTAGCAATTAGTAGTGTATTTTCTGATTATACTGCCAATGGATTCCATTCTAATATTCCTGATAATACTTCCCTTCATCACCTTTCATCTGATAGTCTTCCTTCTAATTCTGCAAATGATTTTTCTTCATCCATTATTATAAATGAAGATACAATTAAGAATAGTGAAGACTCCTCCTCGAATGAAGTGTTATCAGATCGTGTAGAAGCTAAATTCTACACATATTTTGATGATAATCTTAATGGGTTGAGTATGCAAGACTTAAAATATAAATGTCGACAATTATTAATTGATAATAAGCATTTAATGAAAATGTCACATGGCGCTCAAAATGCAGCTTCGCTTTCTGGTGATGTCCATAATAAAATGCTTGTAATAAAAAAGGATAACATCGATAAATTTGGTTACAAGGAAACTAAAAGTGATTCGTTGGATGAAATAGATTGGTTAAGAAAGCAGTTAAATGTTGCAAATTATAAGTTGAAGATGGAAAAGGAGAAGAAAGAAAAGATGTTACATCTTGCTACTAAAAATATTAACGAGATCAAATCAAATCGTGTGTTAATTTTGGAAGATGAGAATAATTTAAGTGGGAATAACTCAGCCAAAGAAGAAATTCGTTTTACTGAGAAGTGCATAAAATCACCTCCATTAATGAATAAAGTTCCTTTCTCAATAGGAAATTTCGGTTATAAGGCTGAGGAATCAGAAAAACATTTAAAAATATTTAGAAAGGTATTAGATGAATCATTTGCTACTATTTTTGATCATCATTTAAGATTATTGAATTCTTTTGGTATAGAATATCAAGATAGTCTATTGCTCAAAATTAAAAAAATCACTGACATTTTAGAATATGAAAGACAAATTACCTGTCAGAAAGACAGTTGTGTTAGTTTAATATACACTTCGACACCAGATTTTGATATAAAATGTGAGTATTGTATATCTAGAGTTGTAATTATCCAACGATTGCAACAAGAAAATGATGATTTAAATTTACGTAATAAACAGATTAAGGAAGAGCTTGATAAACGAACATTGAGTACTGTTCGTTATAAAAAGCAAAGAGATGATGCCAGGATTGAATTACGTGATAACATGTCATAACTTAATGTGTAATTTTAGATTCTTCGTAAACATTTTCACTTTTAATTTTGTTTTGTTTCCCATTTAAAGCAAACCTGTTGTCTTTCTCTCAGATTATTATTCCAAATTGTTATTGTTGTTACAAGTTAAAAATTAAGTATATTGTTTGATATTGTCAAATAGAATAATATTTCTTGAACAATTAATTTTTTATTCAAATTTAAATGGCGCTAAAAGGATTAAAATTTGTACTTCTACTGACTAAAACCCTCAGAATCCCCTAAAGATACCGCCCTCGAAAAACTTGGCCTAACGTGAAAAAGAAACGCCAAAATTTTTTATCTTTTATTTCATTGTATAACTCAATGGTCTACCAACTAATCGTACTAATTAGACAGTAGCATAGCCAACTGCATATAAGGCTTCACAGTAACTTGCGGATTTTGGAATAGGGATGCGGTAGAAGATGGTTAAAGTAATCCATGATGAGTTGCCTTAAATCATTAACCACGGACAATAGAGTTTAGGAATGTATTACCAGCATATAATAAATATGGGATTAAAGTACCCATATCCGTTGTTAAAATTTAGATTAGTCACCATATGATTGCGCAAAAAGTTATATTTGTGACAAATTTAGTGATTTCCGCGGCCGTTTAGGGCGCTTCTCAGTGTTGTTATTGCAAATTTTTTCGTGTACTTCCTATATTATTATATTGGATCTATGATCCAATATTATAATATAGTAGCACAGTACTAAAATGAGTGCTGGTATTGGACCAGCCGGCCGTAAGTGGTGCACAGACCAGAGTTTAAAAGATATTGCGCTGAAATCTTTTCTGAAGCTGCGGACATATATGTAGATGTGCACCTAATCATACGATTTTCAATATATGCTAAATCATCATCGTTACGTAGCATTTTGTGATTTCATTATTTTGCTTATTGCATAAAAACTAGAAGAGCTAGAAACTTGAGATTGGTAACACTGGTGAAATATAAGGCCTTCTAAAACCTATTTCATTCCTAGATCCATTGGACATAGGACCTAGGATCATCGACTAATTTTAATGATAAATTCCTTTTAGAGCTTAAATTTTAATAGTTTGAGATTAACAATTGTTCAATAAAGTGTTCAATATAGATGTCTCAACAAAATTATCTTAATTAATTATGCTTACGTCATCATGATGGCACAACAATAATTATAAATGGCTAATATAGTTAAAGTGATAAGAATTAGGAATAAACATTTGTAGAAAGTGTTCAGTGTAGATGACTATACAAAACTATGCTAATTAATTATCCTGACGTCATCATGATGACACAGTAAAAATTTACATCCACAATTTTAATCTTACAAACTTTAATTGATGTAAGAAAAGCCCCTCACAGACGGGCTAGAAGTGTGCTTCCAAATTCTTTGGATGACATGTATTGTGTCATCATCCAAGGAATGTGGAAGCACACTTCTGGCCCGTCTGTGAGGGGCTTTTTTTGCCTTGAACTGAGGTATGAACGGGATTATTGATACTAACATTTGGAATTTTTTCATGGAATGTTACTACATTCCAGTGTTGCTATGTTCACGTGTTTTGATCAGTTGAGGACATATCTTGAATTCCACAAGGGCTAGACAATCAAATGTAATTCCCTTTGCTAGCAAATAGACTATTTCCTATTAAGTGATATAATTTATTTGTCCAAATTCAATGGTTTACGAGTTATTAGACAATTTAACATAATGGTCGCATTTGGGAATTTGTTGAATATCTCGTAAACCATTGAATTTAGATATTCGAAATCATATTGTCGCTTGATAGAAAATAGTCTATTCGCTATCAAATGGAATTACATTTCAATGTCTTCTGGTATTTTAAGATTTCACCCTAACTGACCAAAATACCATATCAACACTGGAATGTAGCAACATTCCAATAATAATAATAATATACATTTATATAGCGCAGATTCCATATTAATATGTTCAAGTGCGCTGGTGACTTTCTTCCAAATATGAATTGTATAGAACATCCCTACTATTAAAACTCGATTATTGTATATTTATATATATATATATATATACTACGGGCATTCAATAAGTAGTCGTTATCATAGTATACTTTCCCCAAAACAAGTAATATAATTAATATCAATGCTGCAATTTCTCGAACTACTCTCCTTGATGCTGTATAACTAGTATTAGCCTCTTAATCCAATCCAAAAAACTTTTTTGAAGTCTCCACGTGGTATACCTTTCATATACTGAAAAATCGCCGATCCGAGGTGAGGCCGACTTTCGAATTCCCTCCCTGAAAGGTGTTTCTTCAGCTTAGGGAAGAGCCAAAAGTCGCATGGAGCGAGGTTTGGTGATTAGGGAGGATGATCTAGCTCTACAACTCTCAGACTTTCCAACTTTTCCCTTACCAGCTTGGTCTAGTGGGGTCGGGCATTATCATGCAATAATCTCAATCCTCGAGTCCCAGTCCTTGGCCGTCGATTGTGGTAGAATTTCTAAACCTCAGATAGGCACTCACTCATGTAAAATGATCCAGTAATAGTGGTATTCTTGGGGACACAAATCTGGCACACTGGACCATAAGAATAAAAAAATATGCAGTACATAACCTTGGGGTTCCGGAAGTCATATCGAGGGATTATTGGTGGGTCCTGGCCTTTAGCTACCCATACTTGGTTAGCTTCCTTTGACAAAGGCTCGCTATAACGCACCCAAGTCTCATCACCAGTCACGATCTCGAATAGACTCCTGGAGTCGGTTCTATCGAAGTCAGAAAGCAACTTTTGAGCACATTGAACCCTCTTAGTTTTCTGGGCCTGTGTTAGTGCATGCGGGACTCACCGAGCGCAGATTTTCCTAAATTGAAAATTGTCATGCACAATGGTATGAGCGGTTCCCGTTGAGACCCCAACTGCATTAGCTATCTCCACCAATGAAATAGGGGGTCTTCTTCAAGTAATTCGGAAACCTCGAGGACAAATTTGTCACTGGCGCCGGAAATCGGCCTCCCTGCTCTGGGCTTATCTTCTATCGACTCTCTTCCCTCACGAAAACGTCGGGTCCTGTCAACTATCGTGGAATATGGAAGAGTTCTATCATTATAAACCTCCATCAAATCCTTGTGGATGTCGGTTGAAGAAACTTGGAGCAGTGTATGAATCTTTACATAGGCTCGCTGCTCAGTTTTGAAATCTGCACTCTCGGAAACCATAATAAATGCCAGTATATAAAAATGCCAAACTAATAATAGCCACAGTATAAAAACCAAAGCTCAGAATTGAAAAAGTAAAGTATCATTTGAAAGAGCATCGGTAGGGCTACATTAGATATGCTAACCCAATTCTGAATTAAATGGAACAACCAAGATAAATTGCAATAACGACTACTTATTGAACGCCCGTAGTATATATATATGTATATATATATATATCTGTAACGAATTGATTGAAGAAACTGCCGGGCGCAGAAGGCTGATTTTTGGCATGTGGGAGTCTTTTGGCTATGGCTCCAGTAAGTTCTGAGTTCAGAGCAAAATGTCGACTCATCATGGAATTATGATGTCATTGTCACATTTTTAAAAGTTAAGCAACACAGTTATTCGGGCATAACTCAGCCATTATAGGAGATAGAAGGCTGAAATTTTAATAGAATCTGTATACTAACACGTCTCACATATGATGCCACTATTATCAAAAAATGATGACTCATCACTTTGCTATGACGTCATCATTGCTCATCAAAATTTTAAAAATTGATAAATTTGTTGATTTTTCATGCGATATCGATAATAGTAGTAGGAGAGACGTATTTAGAGATGCTACCTCCCATATAATTAATCAATGGTGACCACAGGCGACCGAAGGGAGCCTCCGGCGGACACTTTGTGTCCGCCAGCCGCGCAGCGCAAGCAAGTGAAGCGCGCTTGTTAATCTTAATAGGGAATGCTTGTACACTGAGTATATTTACTATTGATTAAATGCCATTGGCACCATAAATAGAATAGCATTATATATTATGGAAAATTTTTCGGTTGTACGTATTCTTTTGTTTTTAGGCAGTGTCTTATATATCTTAAATATTAAAATGCTAGGATTTTTATTTGTCCGAATTGATTGAATAATTGGTAATTCGTAGAGATATGAAAATTGACACGTAGGTGTCAAATGATGAGTATACGATTAAGTTCGAATATCCAAGCGAAATTTTCATACATCTGCAAAAGAAATTAAAACAATTTTATTCAGATTTTCAATACAATCTATTTATGATTTTACACTCACAACAAAAATAATTGCAAGACGCTACAATTGATTGTCATTGTTATTAGTACTCGAGGGGTCCGAATAAACGGGGGGGTTGGAATAAGCACGGGGGGTAGAAATTTTTAAAATTAATAAGCGGGGGGGCCCGTTTATTCGGACCCCTAGAGTATTTCAATGCGATAACTTATACAGGGTGGCTTTTAAGTTATTTCCCAAGCTTGATTAGGTATAAAATTTCTTATACTCAAACAATCTTAGTTATTATGGTCTTTAGAGATTGTAATTCAAATATTCTCAATTATTTTAAAAGACTTTTCGAGTCTAAGACCTAGAACTGTGTTTTGTATGGTGAGTTTCGTGGAGAAAATATGTGTCCTGGCGCGCAGAGAAATTCGAGAATTAGGGCCCACTGCTTCTCAAATTCTCTTTCCAGAGTCTCACCACATTTTGCTCGAATACTCTAAATTTGTAGAAATGCTGGAAGTGGTGTCACATCCGGTGAATGCAGGCAGAAAAAGCAGGCTGTAACAGATTTCGCCCACAAGCACCTGCTTTATCACCTTGATGTCATACACTACGGTTGGTTTCCTTTATCCGAGCGGAAGTATATCTTCTTTGCATTGTTGTTAGGAGTGTAGTGCAGCAACAGAACCAAGAGATCCATATCCTCGCCTATGAAAATTGTTGTCTTGAAGGAGGCCATTGATACTGCTGCCTTCACAATGTCAACATCGGCATCCACCTCAGCCTGTATTATATGGCACCCTCTTTCTCTCAAACGTTCAGAATGAGATAGATGAGGGCCTGTTTGTTGGCTTGATTGGAAAGAGAATCCTCCTTATTACTACAGCCTCTGCCACGAAATTTCACTCTCTGAGGTGCTATTTCCAGGTGATGTTCTGGATGGGCATGGTGATGGTATGGAGGTCACCGAATGGGGATGGAACTGCCAAGATAACAGCCTAATCCCAGTCATGTTGGACAGTAACCCTGCACCCGAAGCACTCCTGAAAATGATCCACTATAACTGTTCCACAGGCTGTAGTAGCCTCAGATGTAGCAGCAATAAACAAGGACTCAACTGTTCCCAATCATGCGGACGATGCCAAGATGACAACTGTGGCAATATGAAAGAAGAAATTGCATCGGATGATGAAACCGAAGATGAAATTGAAATGTGAACATATCAATTCATCTATGCCACCTAAATTTTCAATTCTTATATTTCATAGGAGTTAAAGAGACAAAACAAAAATTTATGAGTATGTATACCGTTAAAATACATGAATACCACCAGCCGAAACCATAATATTTTAAAACTAACGTTTATACTATTTATATTTAGAAATTCATACTCAGCAAGCATAGCCGAGAAAAACAAGGGGTCACTCGATATGGTTTACACCAAATTTGGAGATCGGAATTTTTACATTCCAGGTTGTTGCTAGGGAGGGCCCAAATATTTTTGCTCAAAATATAGTCAATATATATATATCAAATTGCCGGAAATTTGATGCTGAGCACGAATATGACAATAAAAACTGAGAAGGGTTAAATCTTAGTTTTCAAAACCGGCGATTTTTATAGTCCGGGGTCAACGACGGGGTCGTGCCAAATCACTTTCTGATATTCCGATTTCAGTAAACTTTTAACTTGTTACACCTAAGACATGATACTACGGAAAAATGCAATAAAGCAATTTCTTGCAATTTTTTGAGGTCATGCATCTTATTGATCTGACTAAATCATTTGGATCAGATTGCAATTTTAGGTGATTTTGCAAAATATACCTAATTTGAACACGTGAAATAATAACTTTATCTCGTTTCTGATAATGAATTCAATGGATTTGTGAAATATTTTCATGGTGAATGAAAGGTATCTGGTGCTAAATTGTCATGGAACATCGATTATAGAGACATTTTTTACAGAAGCAGTGACCCTGATTCTCGAATTTCGCTGCGCGCCAGGATACATATTTTCTCCACAAAACTCGCCATACAAAACACAGTTCTAGGTCTTAGAATCTAAAAATCTTTTAAATCATTGAGAATATTTGAATTACAATCTCTAAAGACCATAATAACTAATATTGTTTGAGTATAAGAAATTTTATACCTAATCAAGCTCGGGAAAGAACTTAAAAGCGACCCTGTATATACACTATCCGGACATGGGTACTTTGACATCATATTTATATATGCTGATAATACATTCCTAAGCTCTATTGTGCTTCGTAAATGATTTAAGGCAGCCCATGTATTAGTTCAATGGTCTTCCTCCGCATCCCTAGTCCCAAATCCGCACGTTACTGTGAGGCCTTATATACAGTAGGCTATGATATGAGTAATTAAATTCAGTGAAATGTGGGTCTATTGGGACATGTCCCGTATTTTAGTCCAAACCGGGGATATCCTCCCGTCCTGTCCCGGATTTTAGTAACAACCATTGTTTAAGTGTTGGTTAGACTAGAATGAGTTACTTCCTGGTATCATACTGTGATATTATCAATTCCAAAACAATACTACAGTATTAGTATGTAATTCGAGATGAGTATATTCAGGAATTTTGAACTCCTGAGCATTGTCCATCTAATGTATATACGCTTCGGTGACTTTCACATGACCATTCTGACACACAACAGTATTTAAATTGTAATTGTATTTATACCCTCAAATTGTACTAATAATATTGTAAAACACAACGAAGGTAATGAACAAAGAAACAATAAAAATAATTAACAATCATTATTTACGTACTATAGACGATCATGATCTTCGTACTTAAGGATCATGATCTCCATACTCGCACTTAAGGGAGACCGATCATTTAAGAGTGGTCCATATCTTTCAGTATAACTTTTAAATATTGGTTCTAGGGGGTCCAAATATTTCGAATTGTAAGGACCGGGGGATACCATTCCAGGTGCCGTATTCTCGGAATGAGGATTGGGTGGGGCCATTTTGGACAAATCGTGTCATAGCTAATAGAAGGTAATAGCCTTCGGCTAATTCATGTAAGGCAAAGGCCCTACCAACCCAACCGGAGCCTACGCCTATGTCATTCTGTGGGAGTCCAAAATTTTTGTGACATTTCTTTGAATATGATCCATAATTGTAATTTATTCGCATATGCAAATAGTAACTTGTTCGCGTGCGAATAGTAGCTTGTTCGCATGCGAATAGTAGTTTTTAATACCTCCCATTTCACTATTATACAGATTGCATTAAGTGCTAAACAAAATCCTAAAAAGAAATTTTGGTTAGTCTAATACCTTGCAATATTATATTAGTAATATATTTTGGTGCAGGGCTGGGGTTGGTTAACCGATTTTATGGTTCGGTTATTTTGGTTTCCTCCAGGGCGGTTAACCGGTTAACCGATACCAGTATTAATTGGTTGAAGTATGGCTTTTGGACTTTAACCTGATATTTTTAAAAATTGATAATTTTCAGTGGTCTCGATATACTTTGTGGTTAGAAAATAGGAATTCTATTACATTTACAAATTTTAGAAGTAATATTCTTGAATCTCCTTCGAAAAACAAAGAAATTAGTGTAAATATTTAGAAAAAAAAGCAGATCGGCTAACCGATCTAAGATTTCCTTAACCGTTAACCGAGATTGTCGGCGGTTAGCCGGTTAACCGAATCCAGCCTTGTTTGGTGATAGAATAAATGAAACACCCTGTATGTATGTATATATTAGGGTGCTCCAAAGGATTCGAAAATTTGAATCTTTAGATGTACACTATTCAAATAGTTTAACTTGAAAACTAAATTTTCACCATCAAACTTTGAAGCAATATGGGATGATTTAGTGGTCGCGCAGGAAGGCACTGCCTCGTGCAGAATTATAATGGGATATGTCCAGTTTGGGGGCCTAAAGTTGCGAAAGTCGTATTTCTAATATTCAGAGAAACTAGTAACTTATTTTTTAGATAATAGGGGGTGGTTTTATATCAGCGAATATTATTTTTGATCACCTAAAATCTACCGGTTTGGAGTAGCTAGTGAAAACGGTTGGGCTCATTAATAATTTCAAGTATGAAACTGTTTTTACCAATATCTCCAAACCGATAGATTTTAGACCACTAAAATGCTGTATACAAGTAAGATTAATTGACTGATTTTGGTAGATTCACTTTACATTTCGATTGTTCGAATTATCAACATAGTAAGTAGTAGTATTAAAGGCGTTTCACAATTTTTTGATGGGTAACTAAACATGTACATCAGAAATTTCTACAATTCTTCATTACTTACTCAGTATTTTCTCCTTTTTCCACAATCACTCCTAATCTCTCCTGTTACTGCTATCTGCTTATTGCCCCTCATTAGCTCTATCCTTTCTTTTAAATTTTATCCAAATTTTATCTCTTTCCAATTTGAATTAATCCTCATTCTTTGTCATTTTCCATCAGATTTCTGATCTTTGTCACTTTCTCCTCTCATTTTTTCATACTATCTTTTCTTCTATTTCAATTTCCAAAACTTTCTCAATTTGTGGGCGACTTGCGCATCCAGGAAGCTAGCAACGCCAATGTGGCAGCTCACCCAGATTTTCAAGCTTAAAATGGGCTTTCTATCTGTTTTTATTAACTAGAAATGAAAAAACTTAGAGACAAAATATTCCCCTGTGATATACAGTTTGTCTCATAATTATTTAGAATTTGATGTTACATTTCAATCCATAGTCGATATTACTATTTTAAGTTCAATACCCACTAAGTACAGTGTGTTTCATAATTATTGGCACTAGACTTTAACTTAATGTAGTATCAAACTTGTAATTAGAAAGAGCATTATAATTTCAGGATAACTTCATGTATGTATTTTCTTACTATATATATACATTGTTTTGAGTCACACTATCATACCATGTGATTACCCAGCATCTTTTCTAGAATGCAAACTCATTCTTTGTCTCAGCTTTTTGACAAAATTCCAACAACATTTTGCTATGGTATAGCAATGTTTTCTCCTATACCGCTTAATTTAGTTAAGGATACCGCCCGTGAAAAATTCATAGGTTTGGCTTACAGCATATATCAAGAATAGAGATATATAAGATGTTAAGCGTGGGCAGGTAGTGCAATTAAAAAATATTGAGACGTGCCAAACAGTTTTTGGTTCGCATTTCTAGTTTTTGAGTTACAACGTCTCAAATTTCGGTTTTTTTCAGTTTTTCCCTAGCACATCTTAATGGTAAGCCCTCCTCCACTCTGTGATTTTTTTGAAACACATGTTTAGATCAAATGCTTCGAAAATTTATTCATATATAGTCTATAAAATTTGCAATCGCATAGAACCAAAAGAAAGTTAGAATAACCAAAATTGTTAATTTTATAGGGGTTTGAAAAAAAAAGCCAAAAACAGAGAAAAAAGCCCGATTTTTTTTGGAAATCAGCAATAAAATCACAAATTTATAAGATATCGAAAATCGAGTGGTCCTACGCTCATCGCCTAATGATATGGAACAACTCCTGAAATTTTCAAACATCTATCTCAAAGCAATTTTGAGTTAAAATTTTTGAAAGACGGTCAATTTTGGAATTTTGAAGTCCCGAGATATAGGAATTTGAAGTTTTGATGTTAAGAACGATGTAAAATGAGCTATTAACGATAAATAAAAGCATCCATGGGCATTTAATCAAATGTATACTAATGAATTAGATGTATTCCAACAGATTTTGGTGAAAATAGCAAAATTATACTGAAAATTCACAAATTACCTTGAGTCCCCTAACCCCGAATATTTTGAACCAATTACGGAATATAATTCATATTCCTAGCGCTACAAAGTATAATTCATCGGTTTAGAATGAATAAAGAGCTTCTAAAAAGTATATTAAGAAGTTAGAGCGAGAGTCTACGACTTTTAGTTTTCAAGTTAGGATTTTCGAAAAATGCTACGTCATCATGTGATAAAAATTTAACATTTAGCATTCCATTCCATATACAGGGTGTATCATAAGTGTTGTCGGGTAATATAATTGAATGTAAAAACCCAGAATGTATATCATGTATATATTTTCACTTATTTATGTAATCTCCTCGACTATCTATTACTGATTTAATACGATCAGGCATACTGGCGACTAGATTTTCCAAGATATTCGGGTCAATGCTTGCCCAGGCCTTTTTTACTTTGATTTAGTGACATTCTCCATTTGACTGACACTATCCTTCAAAATCGACCATAGATTCTCGATAGGATTGAGATCGGGTGAGTTGCCTGGCCACTCCCCTTTACGCCAAAACCCTGGGAAATGCTCTGCACACCAGACTTGAGTCAAATTTGCTGTGTGTGTGCTGGGGCACCATCCTGCATGAAAATAAAATTCGACATGTTTGAGAGCATTGACTTCTCCATTATTGAACCATAATCCGACCTACGTTCAATGGCATCTTTACAGGTCTTTTCCAGAATATAGTTTCGGTAGTAACAACCATTTATCGTCTGTTTTTGCGGAACAATATGCAACTCAGATACTGCACGATGTGACATCATGCCCCAGACGTTAATTTTTCCAGAAAATTTGACTTGAACACAAGGCTCAACCTCAGCTGAATTCCGAGCCCAAACACGATCATTTTGTCTATTTGGGGTATTGAACAATTGAAAGGGTGCTTCGTCAGACCACAAAACGCGTTTCCAATCCTCAACAGTCCATTCTTTGCGAAATTCAGCAAATTTTAGACGGTTTTCCTTCATTTTCGCAGTCAATCGCGGGATTTTTGGCCTTTTAAAGGATCTCACTCCTAAGCTATCCCTGAGATATCGGTAAACAGTTGAATGGGATATAGGATATCCCCTATTACTCACTATTCTTGCCAGTTTCCTAGTAGATTTTCCTCTCTTACCGAGAGATTTCGAAATCATAATTTTGGCGGCCTTTTTAACAGTTGAATTTCGTCCGGGGCGACTTTTGGGCTTTTGAGATTCTCCAAGTTTCTCTTTGTTCCACCAACGTTCGATTGATCTCAAACTAACTCGGAGCTTTAATGCAACATCCTTATGAGTCATTCCTGCATTCAACATCCCAATGGCCTGCGTACGGAGCTCTAAACCATGATCTCGGACATTCATTTTCCTGGAAATAACAGGTTGACAACGATAGTAAAAATTCTGGAATTTCAGTTTAGCTAGAAATAGATTAAGTAATTTTCTACAAAGTGCAACGGGATACTAAGCAATACTGAACTAATAAATGAAAACTACTTGTGGTTATAATACAATAGTATGACTACTTTGACAATTCTACTACCCGACAACACTTATGATACACCCTGTAGTACACTTATTATTTAAGAATCAGATATATACCGTCTTGAAAAGTATTTTAGGAATTGAGAGCTAAGAATTTGGGTGTATATTTCCCGAGATATGGAGGAATGTGTTTTTGGACCATAAATGGGGGGCTTTGACCGAATTTTGGAGATAAATGCTTTGAACTTCCAAAATAATCATGTTGAGTGCTTCAAAATTTCTGTATACATTGCTAGTGACTATTGCATTGTTTTTTGAGTATAATAGCTACTTTGGGAACTTATTTCATGACAAGATTCGCCATTTTTAATATATTCAAAGTTCTCCATATAATTTGTATTACAATAAAATCGATGATAAGTCAAGAAATATTTACTTTTTGACAAAGAGATGTTTGAGGAACCTATATATTATCATATATATCCTTTCATTTAAGATTATAATAGATTATATATCTTCAATAGTTTTTAAGCATTGACATCGAGCACTTTCGGGGCCATAGAGAGGTTTGATGTCCGAACTTTACCTACAATATACTATAACTCACGAACTAATGGTCGGATCTGAAAAAATTTTTTTTAACTGTTCAGAATTCTTTTCTATACACAATAGGTAATATCACAACGGCCATTTCCCGAGCATTTTAGAAATGAATCCCTCAGAAAGATATTTTTGATTTGATTTTAAGTGCCTCTTTTTCTAAATTAATCTTTTTTATAATATTTAAAGGGGCCAAACCATTTTGAGGTTCATATAATTGAAAAAATATCAGATAAGTTAGAAAATAATTGATGAATGCGCAGCAAAACCACGAATATCTTTCCGATTTTTAGTACGACTGAGCTTTAGGAGCTCAGTTCTAGAATATCAAAATAAATACCGTCCAACAAGTACGATTAGATGGTAGACTACTCAATATTCCGATTGAATTAGCATTAAAAAATTTCACCATTTTTTTTTATGTCAGGCGATGTTTTTCGAGGGCGGTATCCTTAAAGAGATATCTAAGCATGTATATATCTTGTAGCTATGCATTTCTTAAGGATTTGTTCGAAGTATTCAGCAAGATATAGTTTCTGAAAGTCAGAATTAGGAGTGTGATTGAGGCCCGCAGAGATTAACAATGTAAAAAGTGGAATTTAGCCCATAAAATTCACAATTTTAAACTTGTTTAAAGTAATGGTTTAACTAATAATTAGTGCTATTTGTAGGTATTGAACATAAATACAATTATTTTTTCTCAAATTAAAATTTTTTTCTCGGGAAATTTGATTTTTGTAGGGTAATCACTTGAACACTCCTAATTCTGAGTTCACAACCTATATATTGCTGAATACTTTGAACAAATCCTTAAGAATTGCATAGCTACAAGATATATACATGCTTAGATATTTCTATAACTAAATTAAGCGGTATAGAAGAAAACATTGCTATACCATAGCAAATGTTGTTGGAATTTTGACAAAAACTGAGACAAAGAATGAGTTTGCATTCTAGAAAAGATGCTGGGTAATCACATGGTATGATAGTGTGACTCAAAACAATGTATATATAGTAAGAACATACATACATGAAGTTATACTGAAATTATAATACTCTTTCTAATTACAATACTACATTATACTACATTAGGTTAAAGTCTAGTACCAATAATTATGAAACACACTGTAGACGTAAATAAGTGAAATAGTCTCTAAAGTTTACTAATTTGATTTTTTTTACATTTCATTAGTTTGAGAATCTGCTCTCTCATCACGATGACGTCATAATTAAATAATTTGGTGTATTTTCCTTCCTAAGACTTTATAGCCTTCTAGTGTTTTTTGAATAGCATTTCATGGCTCAGAGAATAAAGAGAGACCTTGTCCGAACGCTATTAGAGACCAACAAGTTAAGCCCAAAGGAGATCAGTGAGGAGGCTAGCGTTTCTTTGGCAACGGTTTACAATGTGAAAAATAAACTGAAAGCAGGAGACTCACTTGAACATGCAAAAGGTGGGGGCAGACCTGGGGATAAACAACACCGAATCGCTCGTTCTGTTGCTCAATACATCAAACAAGATGATGCTAGGTCAGTTCGCGAAATTGCCTCTGAAATAAACAACAAAGGAGAGCTATCTGTGTCGAAGGACACCGTACACCGTTGTTTGAGGAGAATGGACTATTCGAAGCCCAAGCCATACACTGTACCGATGTTGTCCAACAAGAACCGGCTTAAGAGGCTAGATTGGGCTAAAAAGAACAAGAGGAAGATGTGGTCCAGGGCAATATTTGCTGATGAGGCTTCATTTTGGCTTTCTAGGGGAAAAATAAGAATGTGGACAAAAAGTGGTCAAAAAAAGGCCCAGTATTCAGTGAAGCACTCGGCGAATACGTTTGGGCAGCCTTTTCAACCATGGGAACCTTCCCCTTGTGCGTTTTCACTCAGAACATGGATACTACTTTGTATCTAAAAATCCTTGAATGGCATTTGTTGCGACAGGCAGAGACATTCCACGAGAAAAGGTGGTACTTGGTTCAAGACAACGATCCGAAACACACTTCACGTCTTGCCAAGCGATGGATGGATGAAAAATTCCGAACAAACTCTTAAGTCCAAGTCAGAGCCCAGACGTCAATCCCATCGAAAATATATTTGGCTGGTTGAAATATCAGCTTGCAAGATCACGTCCGAGAACGATTAGCGAACTCAAGGCGAAGTTGGTTAACATTTGGGAGAGTCTTAGCCCGAAATTTCTTAAGCCTTATTGGAAATCGATGCCAAAAAGATGCCAAATGTTATTAGATAATCAAGGAAACAAAATTAAATATTGAACTACTACATATATTTCCGAATATTTGGGCATATCGATCACTTTATTTAGTCGAATGGAAGTTGTCGTTATAGTAATTTTTATGATTCTGAATAATTATGAGACTATTTAAATAGCCCGATTTAGCCTATTCTATAAAGAATTGGTCATTTACAATGAACAAATCGGATACAATATGCATACAATCCTTTAGAAACTCTTCAAATTCATTCATAAATCGATGATCTAACTTTAGGGATCTAAAAATGATTAAAAAGTACTTTTGGCAAATTTTTGATAAAAAACAAAATTCCCATTGGAAAGGCCAACCAAGTTTAGCGTTGCTAAAAATTGTAAATTTATTAGAGGTTTTCGACGCATCCATCATTTAGTTTCTTACTTATTTGATATGTTTTAATGTTATGGACCCCAATGGAGATGATATTGCACAAAGATATAAAACAATGGCCAATAAAATCCAATCAATTAGTTCTATAATGGAGTTCATTTTTATAATGCTCGGGAAATGGCCTGAATGATATCAGAAATTTAGCGATAATTGTATTAGAAATAAAATTCGGATCATTCTTGTAAAAATTTGATCCAGATCCGACCATTTGTTCGTGAGATATCGCTAATTAATTGTAAAGTTCGGGCATTCTACCTCTCTATGTTCCTGAAAGAGGCCGATGTCATGTCTTAAAAATTATTGATTTATAATCTAGTAAAATATTAAATGAATGGATATATGCGAAAGTATATAGGTTACACAAACATATATTTCTCGATTTATCATTCACAATATTTTAATTCAAATTCTATGGAAAACTTTAGATATATTAGAAAATGGCGAATCTAATCATGAAATATGTATCTAAATGTGGCTATTATGCAAAATAATCGATACAAATGTCGTTAATAATGTGTATAGAAAAGGTGGAGCATTTTTCATAATTATTTTGGAAGTTCTGGCCTTGGATCTCCCCAGATTTAGTCAAAATCTCCCCCATTTAGGGTCCAAAAAGAAAAATCTCTAAGTAAATATAAGCCCAAATTCTTCCTTCTCACCTCCTGATATACTTTTTATAAGGGTATATATATGATTCATTCATAATAATTGCACCACAGCCTATGGAATTTTAAGTTTTAGATTTTTGTCTTAGATTTTTGTGATGACATAGCATTTTTCGAAAATCCCAACTTAGAAACTAAAAGTCGTAGACTTTCGTTCCAACTTCCTAATATACTTTTTAGAACCTATTTATTCATTCTAAACTGATGGATTATACTTCGTAGTGCTAGGAATATGAATTATAATTCACAAGTATCTCAAAATATTCGGGTTTGGGGCCTCAAGGAAATTTGTGGATTATCAGTGACTTTTGCTTCATTAAGCATCAAAATTAAAATTGACAAATTTGGTGATTTTTCGTCCGATATCGTTTATAGCAGTAGGACAGATGTATTTATGGGTATTATCTACCTTATAATTGATTAATGTAGCCCCAGGCACCCTAAAGGTTGCCTCTGGCGGACAGTGTTCACCACCCGCACAGCGCAAGCAAGCGAAGCGCGAGCTTATATATATACATATACAGTCGAACCTGCTATAACGGCCACTTTATACAACGGTTACCTCTTTATAGTGGTCACCAATGAACAGTCCCGTCCGAAATTCCATAATATTGAACCTGTGTATAACGGTCACCTGCTCAACGTGGCCAGCGGCCACCTGTTTGTAGTCCCTTATATACAGTCGAACCTGCTATAACGGCCACTCTATACAACGGTTACCTCTCTATAGCGGTCACCAATGAACAGTCCCGTCCGAAATTCCATAATATTGAACCTGTGTATAGCGGTCACCTGCTCAACGTGGCCAGCGGCCACCCGTTTGTAGTCCCTTACTGATCCTCTTGCCATCCCGATTAAATTAAACACAAAGGTTAGAGCTGTGCCGAATATCCAGCTCTATTCTGGTATCTGACTATATCCAGCCATTTACCGGATATCCGGTTGTGACCAGACGCAAAGCAATATCCGGCTGGATATTTATCAAGATAACAAATGTGGTCGGAGAGCCGAATTGATATTTGTAAAATGAAAAGTTTATTTTCTTTCACTAAGAATATTATTATATACGTAAGTAATTAAAAGTTAAAGTTTATAGATGTATATACCCCCGAATCCATGCTAATATGTTCTCAAGGGATTTACAATCTGGGTGAGGTGCTTAACCTACTGATAGTTGCATACTGTGGTGTTTGCGGCATGTGTGTATGCATATGATAGCGTGTTACAGAGAAAAACTCGGCTAACAGTAGACAAGAAAGATAGCACCTGACTTACCTTTAGGTTAAACGAGATGACATCCTTAGTGTTTTCAGCTCACTAAAGTTCTGCAAGAGTGTAGGCTCAGATTACATTACCGAAGCAATGTAATTGATAGTAGATGCAAATGACTTAGAGCGAGGTTAGAACCCGTGACCTAAGTCTTGGTATTCAAACACCCTAACCAGTGCACCATCCAAGTAGATGATATCTGGTAGAAGAGAGCTGCGTTTTTCTTCAAAACGAACCCTGCAGCACTGAATTGATTTTCACTGTATATTGAGCTTGGTGGAGCCGATAAATATTTCATCGCAATCTCTAGCCAGATAACCGGATACCGGATCCGGCCGGAAGAGATTGTCTAATCCGGTACAGCTCTATCAAAGGTAATTCAGTCAAAGAAATGAAATAACTCAAATCGTTATTCAGATAGTGAAGATACTTAAGATACATAGTATTGATAATTTACACTATGTAGAGACAGTTGAAATATTCCATATTAAACACCAGAAAAAAATTCAAGGAAGTGTGAACGAGTATCCCATCGATTGCGGGCCAGGTGGTCAGGCCTGGTATAGTTCTAAAAACTAAATTATCTCATTCAATCCGCAAGTTATTAATTCCTATATAATATTAATACTGTGTTTATTTTCTATATTCTCTTCGAGTTGTCTAAGATTTTGTCACAACTCATTACTTTATAGATCGTGATCAAATCCAAGAAAACAGAGAATGTTGAAAATAAAAACGTAAACAACATAGGTCTCAAGTTTGAGTGAGCACAATGCAGGTCACTTTAGTCACTAGGTACCTTAGTCACCAGGATTATGATTCTGGGAGCCGGACCGTACCCTAGGTTTGATATTAGTATTTTCAATTATTTGCTTATATACTAAGAATTATTTGCGTTTGAGATGTGAGATACTAGGGGATCCTGGGCCATGTCCCAAGCAATATTTTAAAATTATTTCTCCTGATACGCTATTTCTTGAATTCAGAAAGTTTTTCGTGGCGAACAATACAAATTTATTAAAATTAATGTACTTTGAGTTATGTTATTTCAGTTAGTTATTTCACTAATCGGAACAAATTCACTAGTCCGAACGATTTTTCGATGATTTAGCGAGGGAGTACTGTATTTACTGTATACAAGCGCGCTTCGCTTGCTTGCGCTGCGCGGCTGGCGGACACTTTGTGTCCGCCAGAGGCTCCTTTCGGTCGCCTGGAGGTGACATTGGCTAATTATAAGGGAGATATCATCTCTAAATATGTCCATCTTAGTGTTAAAACCGATTTCACTCAAAAATCACCAAATTTGTCAATTTTAAAATTTTTGATGCGTAATGATGACGTCATAACAGAGTGATGAGTCATCATTTTTTGATGAAAGTCGCATCATATGTGAGGTATGTTAGTATACAGATTCTATTAAAATTTCAGCCTTCTATCTCATATAATGGCTGAGTTATGCTCGAATAACTGTGTTGCTTAACTTTTAAAAATGTGACAATGACGTCATTATTTCCATGATGAGTCGACATTTTGCTCTGAACTCAGAACTTACTGGAGCCACAGCCAAAAGACTCCCACATGCCAAAGATCAGCCTTCTGCGCCTGGCAGTTTCTTCAATCAATTCGTTACATATATATATATATATATATATATATATATATATATATACAATAATCGAGTTTTAATAGTAAGGATACAAGCGCGCTTCGCTTGCTTGCGCTGCGCGGCTGGCGGACACTTTGTGTCCGCCGGAGGCTCCCTTCGGTCGCCTGGGGTCACATTAGTTAATTATAAGGGAGATAGCATCTCTAAATATGTTCATCTTAGTGTTAAAATCGATATCACTCGAAAAATCACAAAATTTGTCAATTTTTATAATTTTGACGCGTAATGATGACGTCATAACAAAGTGATGAGTCATCATTTTTTGATGAAAGTCGCATCATATGTGAGGTATGTTAGTATACAGATTCTATTAAATTTCAGCCTTCTATCTCATATAATGGCTGAGTTATGCTCGAATAACTGTGTTGCTTAACTTTTAAAAATGTGACAATGACGTCATAATTCCATGATGAGTCGACATTTTGCTCTGAACTCAGAACTTACTGGAGCCACAGCCAAAAGACTCCCACATGCCAAAAATCAGCCTTCTGCGCCTGGCAGTTTCTTCAATCAATTCGTTACAGATATATATATATATATATATATATATACAATAATCGAGTTTTAATAGTAAGGATACAAGCGCGCTTCGCTTGCTTGCGCTGCGCGGCTGGCGGACACTTTGTGTCCGCCGGAGGATCCCTTCGGTCGCCTGGGGTCACATTAGTTAATTATAAGGGAGATAGCATCTCTAAATATGTTCATCTTAGTGTTAAAATCGATATCACTCGAAAAATCACAAAATTTGTCATTTTTTATAATTTTGACGCGTAATGATGACGTCATAACAAAGTGATGAGTCATCATTTTTTGATGAAAGTCGCATCATATGTGAGGTATGTTAGTACACAGGTTCGATTAAAATTTCAGCCTTCTATCTCCTATAATGGCTGAGTTATGCCCGAATAACTGTGTTGCTTAACTTTTAAAAATGTGACAATGACGTCATAATTCCATGATGAGTCGACATTTTGCTCTGAACTCAGAACTTACTGGAGCCATAGCCAAAAGACTCCCACATGTCAAAAATCAGCCTTCTGCGCCCGGCAGTTTCTTCAATCAATTCGTTACAGATATATATATATATATATATATATATATATACAATAATCGAGTTTTAATAGTAAGGATATTACATTAATCAACCAAGGATCTGAATTTATAATACAGTCGAAATCGATTTTATTTGTCTAATCGTTTTTATTCTGTCATCAAATCTGCAATATAAATTGTTTATTCGTGTAATTTCATTATAAAATAATCGTTTATTTTTGTCTATCTTTATTTGTCGCCTAGAAATGAAATCAAATGGAAGAAAAACGATTTCAAATATATATTTTCAATTCTCTGTAAAAGAACTTGTCTCAAACAAGCTTCTAGTAAACAATAGTGAGACACATCTACAATTTAAGTATATTCACTCTACATTATATAGCGAACCCAAAAGATTGCGTCACATTATATAGCAATAATAATTATAGAAAATATAAAGTGGATACCTTTTCCAGCTGTTCTTTGAATCAGATATAGTCTGTGCAAGGCAAAATTCCTTCTTTAGAAAGTACCACCAGAATGCATTTGTAGAAGCGATTATACTAAGAAAGATAAAAGGTAGTGAGTTTGCACGAGGGGTATATACTACTCAATATGCTTTAATCCTGAAGTAGTTGCTTTTGTTTGATTCAAGGCCGTAGCAACCGGTGCGGCTGGTCCGGCCATGGCCGTACCACTTTTACGGCCCTTACATCTTAATGATTTTGTATTCAATAAGTGAACCTAAATACCCAATAGTCTACTCCTATTTATATTATAGTTTACTTGCTAAATTAGCTACTTGATATTTGTTACATTGCAACTGTAAACATGGTCGAGTCTATTCCTGATTTTACAGATGTTCAAGATATAATTTAGGTAATATGTTGGAATAATTACAACATTTGTCACTAATATTTACAAAAATGAACTATTGTTGCTTGATAAGAACTGCTGATATCGATATTTGAGCCTATAAGGTTCAAAATATTTGTGGCGGGCAAGCCCGCAAGACCCCATATGGTTGCTCGCTACGATCGGTCTGATCCACCAAGAATGGCCTTACCACTTTTCATGAGCTTGCTACGGCCCTGGTTTGATTGCGTTAAAATTTCTGCTGATTATTCATCCACCTATTCTTATCTTTTGATTCGAGTATCGAGTTCAACAGTCTAAGTCCCTAAATTTTGCATTAGTGACTTCTATGGAAACACAACCACAATTGTCGAATTGGGATATTTTTGAGTATTTATTTATGCTTTGCAAACGAAATTTAAATGCATCCATAGTAAAAAATATAAAATATTTTTAATATGCAAAACTAATCCTAAATAGAGTTACTAATAGAATTAGCACCTGGAGGTCCAGAAATATTATCAGGCATGCCAGAAGCAACAGATGTTAACATATTGAGTTTTTCGACGGACTTTGTGAGGTAAAAGGACAAATTCAACTTCTCCACGGTGACTTATGATATCTCTACGTTCAGGGACGATTGGTGTAGGTAGAGATGTGATTTCACTATCTGAAGAGTTTGAGAATACACATCTGGATAAGAAACGATTTCTCAGTTTTTTCTAGGTGGTATAGTGGTTTCACTAGGCGGTGGACTGGTCTCTCTTGGCGATGGACTGGTCTCTCTAGGTGTTGGACTGGTTCCTCTAAGGGGTGGACTGGTCTCTCCATTTGTTATTAGACAATAAACTTCTATCAAAAGTGATTAATATATTATAAAAAGTAATTATAGATATTATTGAATACGTTAACTAAAGTTACAATTCCGTAAATTATTTTTGTAATACGTAACTCTGAGCATGCTGGTTTTGATTGAAAATGTTGATAACTGGTCACTAGGGTTGCAAGAATATAATTATGGTGTCGTGGATTTAATTATCGCTTGACCATTAGGATGGTGTGAGATGCCCCATGGGGAGGCGAATAATTTTAGTAGAAGAAACCCTCTTGTGGAGTTGAAGGTGTGGGGTTATTGGCTGTGAATACCCCAAGTGGCGGTTTGTGTAGTATCTGACCGGAGAATTTCCCACGGCTGGAGTGTGTACTGCGGCCGGAGTGTGACTGCGGCTGGATGTGTCCTGCGGCCGGAGTGTGTCCTGCGGTTGGAGTGCGTCTTGCGGCTGGAGTGCGTCCTGCACCCGGAGGCAGACGTGCTACGGTCACATTTTCTTAGTCTCACTGTAATCCCAAATGAAAGGAATTTCAATTACGGTATCAACGCTAGTTACTATTATACTTGGAGTACAGTACAGCGAGCTTCGATTCATCCAAAATTCAGATCTCAGATGTATAAATAAATGATCTACGTACATATATCATTCCCGTCTCAAAGTCAAATAATGTACAATCAATTGGTTAGAAATAATATTGATATCTCACATGTGAAGCATTTTTGGACCATGGATAAGAACAATTGGCTGCCTTATTTACGAGGGTCACTCAATATGTTTTGAGCCTGGAGTAGTTGCTTCCGTTTGATTATGTTGAAAATTTCTAGGATTATTCACCTACCTATTATTATATTTGACTTTGAGTTTTATTTCAATCGGACAAGTTTCTAAAATATTGTAATGAAGAAATTGTCTAGGATATTTTGTATTAGCATATATGAAAACACAAACACAAGTGTTGAATTGGGATATCTTTGAACATTTATTTATATATCGCATCATTGATAATATTTTTCCATAAAGAGAATAAATAAAATTCCATAGGAAATGGCTTGCAAATGTGTCGGAGTCCACAAGGACACTCCATTATATGTGGCATAATATTTTAGAAACTTGTCCAATCTAACTCAAAGCCAAAGATACAAGTAATAATAGGTAGATGAATAATCTTAGGAATTTTCAACACAATCAAATGGAAGCAACTACTCCAGGCTCAAAACTTATCGAGTGACCCTCGTAGTATAAATATATTGAAGATTAAACTTCAAATCCCTTGTAAATCCTTAAGGACTCCTTTACTAACCTTCCTGCAAAAAGAAAATAATTTTGAAAATTTGAAAAAGATTCTTCCTATACAAATAATAGTAGTATACGGTAGCATTAAATATTACCACAGCGTGCAATACTTTTAATTTTATAAACATGGTTACCAGAAATGATGCATCTACTATTAGTTATTCTCAACGGTGGTATTCACAATTCGATTTCAAAAAAATACTCACCTTCCATAATCTCGAATTTCACTCCCTCCCGGACAGTTGGGGTTTCAAAATTTCAAATCTTATATTTCATTAACCATTGACTTTTGACAATTGAGATGTTTTAAGTGCAAATATGAATATGTTATTTTATACATTTAATGCATAATTTGTCCCAAAGCATGATAGGATTGAAATGTAAAAGCAAGATTGCACTACGGAATTCAGTTTAATTGGCACATTAATAGATAAAGGTCTGTTTGCTCAGGCCATAGAAGTTCATTAACAATCCTTACTAATTTTTCACAATCGTTTCTTTCTAAGTTTGAACATGGCATGGCTGCAATTCAATCTATACTGACGCACTAACTTGAAAGTATCAAAGTTAGAAACACCATATCTTATGCGATTTTGTCAATAATTGTATTTTAAAGAACATGAACAGCTGGAAACAAAATAAATCGAAAAAACTACTTCGAATAAAGAATTTCTTCATAACCTGATGAATTAGGTGAAATCGTGCATACAGTCATGAACATATACTTACAAGTGGATTAATGTGTTTCCTTTGGAATTTGAATCATGCGAATTGAGAAGTTCTGTATTGAGTATTCTCGCATTCAAAACCTTCATACAGTTGTAATCGCTTACTTGCTTTATCTCTAAACTAATGTGAAGTAAATCTCAAAGTTGTATTAAAAACTATTTCAATAATTTGAATGCACGGCGGACATTTCGTCGTACGGACATTTTGAGAATTTCAAACAATTAATTAAATTAAAACTCAATTTAATTGAATTAGAGATCACCAATGAATATCGTTGAAAATAATGATTGAGATAACATGAATGAATATGACGTTATTAGTTGAGAGAATTAATTAAAATTGAAAATTGAAAGCTATTCCACCAAGTCGGAAAGCGTTTCTCTGTTTTCATAAATCGAGAAATATTGATGATTCATTTCTCGGCTCACTACATTTTGAAATGTTTGAAATTTCCAATGCTTCCTTTTAACTACACTTGCCTCTTGTAATACTGCTCTCTTTTCAATTGACTCAAAGGTTTTATATCACTCGGGTGGACAATTTACCCCCGATTGAAAGGTATTATGTCACCTTTTAACTGCATTGTTGGTCTTTGCGGTCCTTGATGCTACAAGACCGAACATGTTACAAATTCTTATTTGATACGGTGGTGTCCTCCTACTTTGATCCGGGAGTCTTCTACTTATGTAATTTATTCCAAAGTATCCAGCTATTTCTGTTGTAATAGGAGGAAAATGTGTCGTATGTTTGATAAAGCAGTCAGTTACGTCACATTCATGAACGAACGCTAGAGCTGCAAATATTCTCATTTAGACATCGAACTCTTCCATATATTGAGTTCTAGGGAAATTTGATAGAATTTGCCGGTAGAAGTTTTGCGACAGATGGAAAAAAAATCCGGTAATAATGGAAATAAAATGATCTTGTTAAGGATACAGCCCTCGAAAAAACATATGATTTGGCTTACAGCATACGATGAAAGTAGAGCTATAAGAGATGTTAAGCGTGGGGAGGTATCTCCGTCAAGAAATACTTGCAGATTCCAAAGCGTTTTTGATTCACATTTCTAGTTTTTGAAATACAGTGTCTCGAAGTATGTTTTTTTCGTTTTTCACTAGCACATCTTAATGGTAGAAACCGGCCACTCAAGGAATTGTTTAGGACATACCAAGGAATCAAATGCTTCCAAAATCGAATCATAAATAGTTAACCATATTTGCCACTTAATAGGACCAAAAGAAAGATAAAATGATAAAAATTTTAAATTTTATCTGTGTCCAAAAAAAAGGGCCAGAAAACGGCGAAAAATGTCTGTTTTTTTGAGAAATCAGTAATAAAAACACCAAGTTATAAGATATCGAAAATAAAGTGGTCCTACGTTCATCGCCTAATAATAAGGAACAACTCTTGAAATTTTCAAACCTCTATCTCAAACCAATTTTGACTTAAAATTGTGTAAAGACGGTCAATTTTAAATTTTAAAGTCCCGAGATATAGAGATTTTAAGTTTAGATCTAATGAAGAATGTAAAATGAGTTATTAATAATGAACAAAAGCATTCACAGACATTTATTCGCATTTATACTGCTGATTTAGGTATATTTGAACCAAATATTTACAAAAAATACCAAGAGTACCCTGAAAATCCACAAATTTCCTTGAGGCCCCTAACCCCGAATATTTTGAGATAATTGTAAATAATAATTCATATTCCTGGCGCTACGAAGTATAATCAACCAGTTTAGAATGAATAAAGAGCTTCCAAAAAGTATATTAAGAAGTTAGAGTGAAAGTCTACGACTTTTACTAGTTTCCAAGTTAGGATTTTCAAAAAATGCTACGTCATCATATGACAAAAATCTAAAACTAACATTCAATAGGATGTAGTGCAATTATTATCAATGAATCATATGTGCCCTCATAAAAAGTATATTAGGAAGTGAGAACTAAGAATTTGGACTTATATTTGCAGAGATAGAGAGATATCTCTTTTTGGAACCTAAATGGGAGTTTTTGACTGAATCTGGAAGATCTAAGGCCAGAACTTTCAAAATAATTATTAAAAGTTCACCAATTTTTCTGTACACATTATTAAGGACAATTGTATTAATTATCTAGCATAATAGTCACATTTGGATACATATTTAATGATTAGATTCGCTATTTTCTAATATATTCAAGTTCTACATAGAATTTGTATTACAATTAAATCAATGGTAAGTCGAGAAAGATTTTTTTTTACAAAGGATTGTTTGAGGAACCTATATATTTTCGCATATATTCTTTTATTTAAGGATACCGCCGCTGAAAAATCCATAGGTTTGGCTTACGGCATATATCAAGAAGAGATATATATAAGATGTTAAGCGTGGGCAGGTAGTGCAATTAAAAAATATTTAGACATGCCAAACAGTTTTTGTTTCGCATTTCTAGTTTTTGAGTTACAGCGTCTCAAAGTCAATTATTTTCCGTTTTTCCCTAGCACATCTTAATGTTAAGCCCTCCTCCACTCTGTGAATTTTTTGAAACACTTGTTTGGATCAAATGCTTCGAAAATTTATTCATATATTGTCTATCAAATTCGCTATCGCATAGGACCAAAAGAAAGTTCAAATAACCAAAATTGTTAATTGTATAGGGTTTTGAAAAAAATTGCCAAAAAAAGGCGAAAAAAGCCCGATTTTCTATGGAAATCAGGAATAAAATCACAAATTTATAAGATATCGAAAATCGAGTGGTCCTACGTTCATCGCCTAATGATATGGAACAACTCTTGAAATTTACAAACATCTATATCAAAGCAATTTTGAGTTTAATTTTTGAAAAACGGTCAATTTGGAATTTTAAAGCCCCGAGATATAGGGATTTGAAGTTTTATGTTAAGAACGATGTAAAATGAACTATTAACGATAAATAAAAGTATCCATGGGCATTTAATCGCATTTATACTGATGAATTAGATATATTCCAACAGATTTTGAGGAAAATAGCAAAATTATACTGAAAATTCGCAAATTACCTTGAGGCCTCTAACCCCGAATATTTTGAACAAATTGGGAAATATAATTCATACTCCTGGCACTGCAAAGTATAATCTATCGGTTTAGAATGAATAACGAACTTCTAAAAAGTATATTAGGAAGTTAGAACGAGAGTCTACGACTTTTAGTTTTCAAGTTAGGATTTTCGAAAAATGCTACGTCATCACGTGATAAAAATTTAAAACTTACCATTCCATTCCATGTAGTATACTTATTATTAAAGTATCAGATATATACTGTCTTGAAAAGTATATTAGGAATTGAGAGCTATGAATTTGGGCATAGTAGTATATTTCCAGAGATAGGGAGGATTCAGTTTTTGGACCATAAATGGGGGTTTTGACCGAATCTGGGACGTAAAAGGCCAGAACTTCCAAAATAATCATGAAAAGTGAACCAATTTTTCAGTATCCATTTTTAGTTACAATTGCATTGATTTTTTAGTTTACTAGCTACATTTGGACACATATTCCATGACTAGATTCGCCATTTTATAATATAGTCAAAGTTCTCCATAGAATTTGTATTTCAATAAAATCAATGATAAGTCAAGAAATATTTATTTTTTGACAAAGAGATTTTTGAGGAACCTATATATTATCATATATATCCTTTCATTTAAGATGATCATAGATTATATATCTTTAATAGTCTTTAAGATATGACATCGGCCTCTTCAGGGAACCCAGAGAGGCACAATGTCCGAACTTTACCTATAATATACGATAACTTACGAACAAATGGTCGGATCTGAAAAATTTTTTAATAAAAATGATCAGAATTCTATTTTAGATACAACAATTAATACCACAGAGGCCTTTTCCCTAGCATTTTAGAAATGAAGTCCTTCATGGAGCTATTTTGATTGGATTTATATGCCTTTTTTTTTCTAAATTTTTGTGTTTTATAATCTCTAAATGGGCCAAAATCATTTTTAAAACATTAATTTCCAATATTTACTAACACTAATCTTTAGGGGGTCACCACAGAAAAATCAAAATAAATACCTTCCAACAAGTACGATTAGATGGTAGACCACTCATTAATATAATGGAATAAACAACAAAAAATTTTGCCATTTTTTTATGTCATGCGATGTTTTTCGAGGGCAGTATCCCACAGTGGTTTAGAACCAAAGAATAGGAAAAAAATAGATCTCCTTTCCTATGATTTTATTCGATTACTTATTGTTTGAATAAAACTTGTTTCAATTTTCTAAGCAATTGAGTGCCTAGAAGCAGTACAAATATGCATGTTCATTTTAGCTAAAATTGTGGTTCCGGGGAATTCTAAATTTAACCTCAATTCAAATATAAGCAAAATCATTTTCTAACAATACAAGACGAAAAATTCAGTTTAGTTTATACATTTAAAGTATGCTGAAACCGAATAACCTGTTTTCATTCAAGTATTTTCAATATTTCAGTTGAGAAATTAAATTCTATACTTGTTGCTAACTTAGAATCAAAATTTATTTGATAAAAAATTGAAAAGTGCTCGCAAAAGTAAACTTTACAAAACTTCAATTAGATATTGATACAATATACCCCTAACTAGATCTAAATTCATAGTTTAAACGGATACGCCCCGAAACAGTGCGCAAAGTAAGATTTTATATTGAATTCCATTGTCATATTTTTGTTGTTAGGCAAATTCCATTGTCAAATATTGTAACTATGTAACAAAATAAGATATTATTCTTACAACCACACTCATCGTATTTCAACTCAAAGTATGAACACTATACCGATATTATAAATAAATGTCTGATGATGTAAAAAGCTTCAGTATTGGAATCTCTTAATCATTATTCATTGACACATTCCTCATGGCTGAGAAGTTATCTTTCCCAAATTCCCGTATTGAATTTGCAAGACTCTTAAAAGAAAATAACAATTGTATCTTGACAACGGTGAATTACCTACAACAAAACTTCGAATTAGATTTCGATAAGAAAAGTTTGGAATCAATACTATTCAGAATTCGAGATAGGGTCAAGAAAGCAAAGAAATCTTTAGATTGTTTAGAGGGAGAATGTTGGCACTCTAACATTTCCACTGAACCAGAGGTGAAAAAAAATCGCATTTCTGACTCCCTTGATTTGCCTTCAGACGACGAAGCAGAAGTAGCCACACTTTCTGTGACCCATAGGAAGACCCTTGATCATCTTTCCATGCAACAGCAACGTTCTCGACTCTCAAGTGTGCTGGAATCTATCAAGTCACTCTCACTGATTGAGAATACCTCTGAAATAAAAATCGCGGCGCTTGCCTTACAACTGTTATCCAATCTAACAGAGAATCGTGGGATAGCAAAAGTTTCAAAGTCAATCGTGTATGATAAGTTCCCCGGTCAATTCGGGAACATATTGAAGAAAGAACTGGATGTCAGCAAAGCGTTATTCCTTGTAGATATGTTAGAGATTGGGAGGAGAAAATATACGAACCTACGCCATCACTTGCTATCTAGCGATATTCATTTCCCTGCATATCATAAGGTTGTGGAACAAAGGAACAGCATTATTTTACGAAATATTATTCAATTATATCCCAATCCTGCTACTCCAGTTGGTGCGCACGTACCATATGCACAATACGTCCGTCATACACTCGACCGAATCTTGTTCACCATACCTCCTCCTGCAGCTCAAGACTTTCCTCTGCGATTTCAGATTGCAGATGGACTAGATGGCTCCGGAAGTCACAGAATTTACAACCAGTCTAGCACGAATACAGAGACTAAAGCATACATCCTATTCTGTTTTAAGGCAGTGCAGATTACAACCTTCAGCGGTCGAGAACTCTGGAAAAACACCAGTCCGAATTCTCCCTTCACCCAGCGACCCATTTTCCTTCTCGCTGCGAAGGAAAATGAAAATAATATCAAGCAGTTCATGACCGATTTAATCAATCCGGAAACTGAGTTAATGAAGAATGAAGGATTTTCTCTTGGGGATAATCAACAAGTTCATATCGACATTGTTCGGTCAATGTTTGATGGGAAAATGTCAGCAATTCTATCTGGAGCAGGTGGGGCAAGTTGCCAATTATGTACCGCTACTCACGATGAACTGAAAGATCGTGAATTGATAATACAGGGATTTCCTATCAATAGACACATCACTGACGCCATTCAACTATTTGGAGAAATCGAAGATAACGATTCTTTCTTTTCTCTACCCTCAAACGAACGTTATAACCTCACCCACGAACCAACTTCCACTATAAATATCCTTCCAGCATCTCCTCTACACTCATACACTTGTATCTTCAGGTGGTTTACTCTACTAGTTTATCATTTGAGCTGCGGTAAACTTACATGGTCACCAACATCGACTGCAGTTAAAAATTCGATGGTCTTTGTCAGAACTCTCGTACAAGAGAAGACTGGTTTGAAGATAGACCAGCCTGATCCTAAGGGGGGTACTACCTCTACTGGTGGTGTTGCGCGTCGAGCTTTTTCCTCCGAGTCAAAATTTATTGATTGCGTTTCGTCATGTGTTGCAATTGAGTACAGGGAGACACTTTCACAATTACATACACGATTGTCATCTATTCTTAGAATAATAAATTCAGACAGGAAGATACACACCGAAGAATTTGGCGATCTATGCACGAACACCTATCTCTTAATTCTGGACTCGTTTCCTTGGGCAGGCGTTACACCGACATTGCATCGCGTATTAGCTCACTCAGAAGAAATTTTGAACGACTTGAATTTCGGACACGGCTTGAAATGCTTCTCTGAGGAAGGTTCCGAGGCCCGTAACAAGCTAATAAGAAAGTACAGGGAGAATCTCGCTAGGAAGTGTTCATTTGAAGACAATGTGGTTGACATTTTTGTGAGATTGGCTTCTGAAAGTGACCCCATACTAAATCTATTCCGATCAAAGTTAGTTTGCGAAAGATGTGGAGAACACGGGCACACAAAAAGAGCTAAGTGTTGCAGAAATAATTCATCACTTTCATCAATAGATACAATTGTCGATACACTCATAATTAACACTTAGATTTATAGGATTAGTACAATATTTGTGTATGTGTGTTGTCATCATCATTAAGAATCATTGTGTCTTCATTTGACAATCAAATTATCGTGTACTGCGGGTTTTCCCACTTTTGATGTACAGTTTATCTCATAATATTTATACGATTTTCTGAGATGTGGAAAATTTTTTTGAAAAATGCAATATAAAATATATTCACCAAATTCTAGGTAAACCATATCTCGAAAAAACGAAGACATATAACAATTCTGAGTGCACTAATGGCTTTCTAGGGGTTGATAACCTATATGAATCTAATACATTTCATGGAGCTAATAGCAAATCTGAAAGAAATATGAGCAAAAGAACAAATTTCGGCAAAATATGGGGAAGCCATATCTTGCACAGCTGAAGCCATATAAAATTTTTTATTATGCCAATCGTTTTCCAAGGGTGGATAACCTATATGCATATAATACATTTGATAGGGCTAACGTGCATCTATATACCTATTCTTTACTAACTGTGTTTTTAAACCACTGTGATATCCTTAAGAATATAATATATTATATATCTTCAATAGTTTTTAAGATATGACATCGGCCTCTTTCGGGACCATAGACAGATATTATGCCCGAACTTTACCTATAATAAGCGATATCTCACGAACAAATGGTCAGATCCGAAAAAATTTTTAACGATCAGAATTTTATTTCTGATCCAGTGATCGCTAAATATCTGATATCAAACATGCGATTTCCCGAGCATTATATAAATGAACTCCCTTATAGGGCTATTTAGTTGGAAGGTCCATATCATTAAAAAATGATCAAATAAGTTCAAAACATAGCCTACTACAATAAGGCCTTTTCACTGAACAATTTTCAATGGTACCAGGGATAAGATAAAGTGGATTTTCTTACGCACCCATAATATGAATGAATAATTTTTGTTCCAAATCTAATTCATCATTTGTTTGTTGCATAACTGTTCCAATAAATTATATATCAATGTTATGGCTAGTTTCTTTCTCTGCTATATGGTTCCTTTTTACTTTTACGTTGTATTTGTTCTTGAATGTTAGCTCTCTCAACTGTTTCTATACATATAAGGATGCGCCACGCAGCAAAGGGGCAATGGGGAGGCGGGATGGACCCACAAGGAAGTATCCGGCAAGCCAATTTCCTAAGGATCGGTGCTTTATTTGCGACTCGGACAGGCACTTTGTGGCCCAATGCCCGGAACGGCACTGCGAAATGTGGCGAAAGAGGACACGAGGTCCGCTATTGCCCACATACACGAAGTCGAAGAGCGGTATTTCAGGCCACGACGCAGCATAGTGTTGTACATGAGACGGCGGTTGTGTTACCAATTAAATGGAACGGCAAACCCACCAATGTAATGATGGACATGGAGGCGGATCCTTCGGTGGTGGACAGAGGCACCGTACAAAAGATGAATATTCCTTACAGCACAAAGTACAGTCAAGTGTATGGGCTAGGGCGGGCAGCGCTTGCGGTCTGTGGTACGGCCTGCGTGGCGATAGATGTGTGGAATGGTCGACCACTAGAACACGATATCGAAGTACTCGATACTAACAATAGGGTGGTTATATTGGGGCGAAGGTTCCTCACACGCTTCAAGAATACTACTTTCGATTGGGAAAACATGAGAGTTAGGCTAGGTGGTTGTTGGAAAACCTCTTTAGCTGCGGCACGCGGGGGATACGCGGCGACTAGAGCAGAAATTATGCAGACTGAGATGGGAAAGGTGTGAGATAGCTTGGAGGCCAGGTTCGATATAAACCCGAAACTATCACCGCGAGAAGAGACAGCCATACGCAAGGTGCTATCGAGATGGAAAGACGTTTGCGCTGAGAACCCGAAGAGCCCGCGCGAAATTGGAACTGCGGAACACGTTATCACTCTTCTGGATGAGCGGCCGACCAGACGCCGGCCGTTGCGTGTTTCTCCAGAAATTGAGGCGGAGGTATCCAAGCAGATAAATGAAATGCTCGAGAATGGGATCATACGTCCCTCTTCTTCCTCTTGGGCGAGTCGAGTGACCTTAGTGAAGAAAAAGGACGGGACCCATCGATTTGCCGTAGATTACCGGGATCTCAACGATGTGACGAAGCGAGATTGCCTATCCGATGCCGGATCCCCGAGATGTTTTCGATCGTATGGGAGGGGCAACTGTATTCTCTACACTGGATGGGGCATCCGCATACTGGAGCGTGCCTGTGAATGAAAAGCATAGGGAGTTCATTGCGTTTGTTTCAACGCGCGGCCAGTTTGAATTCAACCGCATGCCTTTGGATTGTCAAACTCACAGGCTACCTATCAGCGAGCGGTAGACCAGGCTCTACGAGGGTGTCCGAATGTACAGGCATTTGTTGATGACACATGTGTCCACTCGCCCAGTTTCGATACGCACCTGGAGCATTTGGATGAGGCTCATTTGGCTATTCTAAAATTGAGGATGAAGAATGTGAGGATTGGGCTTTTGAGTGTACTGATTGCTGTATTGACGGAAAAGATATGCTACGTTGTCCTATATATTTACAAGTATGTAGTATTCCTTGTCCGTCATCTAAATTATGCCAGCAGTCAGTAATATCATTATTGTGGGGTAGAGGATGTATAATTACTCGATATTAAATATATCAAAATTATATTGTGTTAAATTTCATTGGATTAAAAACTCGACTTTATCTTATCCCTGGTCTAAAGTAGTGAAATGGCATGTATGTAGTAGGCTATGGATAATTATAATTAACTGCACAGCATTCACAGAATTCTGTATCCTTGAATAAGAATTTTCAAGAAACAATTTCAATTAATAAGTAAGTCCGATGTATATAAGAACAGCCTTAGGCTGCAAACTTACGAACAATACTACTGTTTGCGGTCATTGACAGCTAAACTGAAATAACTCGAAGGGAATAGTTCAAAACTTAACCAAAATTTCTACATTTTGCAAAGTCTGTACTATATACATACAACAAGATAGAACACTAAAATTTTGGTTTTGAAAGTCTCCCCGAATGCTATGTCATAGTTCCGGTTTCAATTCCGGTGTTAGTTTCAGTTCCATTGTTGAGGTACAGAGCTAATTGACATCAAATTGTTATCAGCTTCATTGAATTAAGCACTTTTAAACTATTAAAATGTAAAGTTTAGTTTTAAACAGACAAATATTGACGATTTTGTACGAATTTTAGTTAGTGAAGTTAGTTTCAAAATTTTGAAAAATGTAGATTTAGTGTCAAAAAATGGAAATTTTGTGACGTCATAAGTCTGGAACCAGTTTACCGATTGATTAGAAAACTGAACATAATAAATGACTAGCATAGCTATGGATGGACCGTCTTTCAAACAAATCGGTTAATGTTGGTAAAATGGCTGGTTAACTTGACATGGAATTCTCCCAAATTAAGTTTAAACGGCAAAAACACAAAATATTCAATAATTTGGAAAAAATCCATCTGAAAAATATTCAGTTGTTATTTCTTTGAGAATGGATGTCTAAATAGACAAACTTGAAGTCCGTAACAGGGGAATAGGGACGTTAATAAGTGATAAAACGCAGTTAAGTATTGCTAATATGTTGGAGAAAGATATCAGAACCATTCAAAGATGGTGGTCAAGATACCAGGGTGAACCAGGAGGTTCAGCATCGAAGGGAGACCGGACGTCCAAAAAAGCTCGACAGAGTCTCTAAGATTGTCATTTCGAAATCTTTGGGTAAAAGCCACAAGTCAACAAGGAATTTGCCTGAGAAAATTACCAACATGGGCAATCCTGTTTCAAAATACACTGTTCATTGGTATTGAAGGATGCCAAAAATCTCCAAAATTGACTGCTAAACTGAAGGATAACAGAATTAAATTTTTGCAAAGATAAGGTAGATTGGTCTGTTGAAGACTGGAGACGTATACTCTGGTCAGATGAGTCCCCATTTGAGCAATATCATCCATCTAATGTACGGGGCGATCGAATCTGGGCCAGAGATAATAGCAAAATTCCTCTTCGCGAAACTGTTAAATATCCTTCGAATTTAAAGGTTTGGGGCATGATGAGCTTCCAAGCACTGCCAGAACTTCATTTCCTTCCCCCGAAGCAATCAATAAATACAGCATACTATGTAGATGAAATTCTAGAAAAACAATGTCTTTCAGCAATGAAAAGATCTGTTAGTAATGGGTCGGTTCTAATAAAGAAAATGTTGCCCGATATGTCAAATGCTGTGTTTATGCATGACGGGGCTCCAGCTCATACCGCGTAAAGCACTCAAAAATGGTATAGACATCGGATAAACGCTTTTTGAGAGAAACAGCACTGGCCGGAGAATTCACCCGATCTCAATCCTGTTGAGAATCTGTGGTCGATTTTGCCAAATAAACTTGATGAAATGCATCCTTCAATTAATCTGGAACAGCTAAAGATTCAACTACAAAATGCTTGGTCATCAATTGAACCAGATATTTGAGGAGAGATTGGTTGACGGAATGCCAGCACGCATTCATAAATGCTTTGAATTGAAATACGAATTTATAGGGAAATAGGAATAATTCTAAGTCTATGATTTTTAAGTTTATAGCTGAAAATTCATTATGGCAATGATTTTTAGACTCCCTGTATAATAAACCATCGAAAATTACAAGTTTTGTGATATAGTGGATAACTTTTGAATTATCCCGCCATCCAGGATTCGAGTTTGGACATTTTTCAAAACTTAAAGTTATTTAGGCTCTTTTATTCAGAAAATGCCTCAAAGAGTGCTGGGTGCAGTTTAGAGAAGAACCTACGTAAATTCAAACTTATTTCCCCGAAAGTGGGATTTTTTGCAACTTTAAAGTTTATACGTTGGGGCTGTAATTTACTTTTAACATGCCCCTTATCCGAACCTATATTATTTTGAAATTTTCAAAATAAACACAATAGAACGGACACTAGCCTAAATTTTATTAACGAATTTCTTTTGTAGGTTTGTTTAAACATCTATTTCTTCACTAAAAATATTTGAACATCCTGACAAGCAAGGCATTCTAACAGTTCAGTCTTATTCCAATTCCGACTATCATGAATCATAGGCGCCAGGTATGGGTACCTGGGTCCACCAAAGTCCGAGATTTTCTTTTCCCTAGGTACCAACAATAGCTGTATATCTATATTTGAGCATCTAATATTTTAAAATTTTTGGGGGGAAAGCCCCTCAGACCCCCCTCACCGTCGCTCGCTTCGCTCGCTCTTGACCCCCCCCAGGTTTTATTCTATTTTCCAAAACTTGGCGCCTGTGTCGTGAATCATACTTATTCTTACTATTAAACTCGATTAATATTTATTTGTGTATTTGTATATATATATATATATATATATATATACTACGGGCGTTCAATAAGTAGTCGTTATTGCGATATATCTTGGTTGTTTCATTTGATTCAGAATTGGGTTAGCATATCTAATGTAACCCTACCGATGCTCTTTCAAGTGATACTTTACTTTTTCAACTCTGAGCTTTGGTTTTTATACTGTGGCTATTCTTAGTTTGCCATTTTTATATACTGGCATTTAGTATGGCTTCCGAGAGTGCAGATTTCAAAATTGAGCAGCGAGCCTATGTAAAGATTCGTACACTTCTCCAAGTTTCTTCAACCGACATCCACAAGGATTTGATGGAGGTTTATAATGATAAAACTCTTCCATATTCCACGATAGTAGACTGGACCCGACGTTTTCGTGAGGGAAGAGAGTCGATAGAAGATAGGTCCAGAGCAGGGAGGCCGATTTCCGGCGGCAGTGACAAATTTGTCTTCGAGGTTTCCGAATTACTTGAGGCAGACCCTCATATTTCATTGGTGGAGATAGCTAATGCAGTTGGGGTCTCAACGGGAACCGCTCATACCATTATGCATGACAATTTGCAATTTAGGAAAGTCTGCGCTCGGTGGGTCCCGCATGCACTAACACAGGCCCAGAAAACTAAGAGGGTTCAATGTGCTCAAAGGTTGCTTTCTGACTTCGATAGAACCGACTCCAGGAGACTATTCGAGATCGTGACTGGTGATGAGACTTGAGTGCGTTATAGCGAGCATTTTTCAAAGGAAGCTAACAAAGTATGGATAGCTAAAGGCCAGGACCCACCAATGATCCTTCGACATGACTTCCGGAACCCCAAGGTTATGTACTGTATATTTTCTTTTCTTATGGTCTAGTGTGCCAGATTTGTGTCCCCAATATTACCACTATTACTGGATCATTTTACATGAGTGAGTCCCTATCTGAGGTTGAGAAATTCTACCACAATCGACGGCCAAGGACTGGGACTCGAGGAGTGAGATTATTGCATGATAATGCCCGACCCCACAAGACCAAGCTGGTGAGGGAAAAGTTGGAAAGTCTGAGAGTTGTAGAGCTAGATCATCCTCCCTACTCACCAGACCTCGCTCCATGCGACTTTTGACTCTTCCCTAAGCTGAAGAAACACCTGTCAGGGAGGGAATTCGGAAGTCGGGCTCACCTCGGGAAAAAAGTTTTTTTGATTGGATTAAGAGGCTAAAACTAGTTATACACCATCAAGGAGAGTATTTCGAGAAATTGCTACATTGATATTAATTATATTACTAGTTTTGGGGAAAGTATACTATGATAACGACTACTTATTGAATGCCCGTAGTAATATCTTTAGATGCTCACCCTTTGAATAGTTTATTAACAATTCGGAGATGATTTAGTGGTCGCAAGGTAGGCTTCTCCATGCAGATTTAGAATGGGATTTTTCCCGTTTAGGGATAGAATTGCAAAAAGAGTACTCCTGATATATGTAAATGCTCTAACACTTTGTATTGGGATATTTATGGGTGGTTTTATATTAGCTAATAATACATTTTGATGGGCTAAAATCTCCCGATTTGGAGATATTGTCACATTTTTAAAAGTTAAGCAATACAGTTATTCAAGCATAACTAAGCCATTATAGGAGATGTAAGACTGAAATTTTAATAGATTTTGTATATTAATATATCTCACATATTGCACAACTATCATCAAAAAATGATGACTCATCACCATGTTATGACGTCATCATTACGCATCAAAATTTTAAAAATTGATAAATTTGGTGATTTTTCGTGCGATATCGATTATAACAGTAGTACAAACATATTTAGAGATGTTATCTCCCTTATAATTAACCAATGTGACCCCAGGCGACCGAAGGGAGCCTCCGGTGGACACAAAGTGTCCGCCAGCAGCGCAGCGCATGCAAGCGTAATCATGAAAAGTGCACCAATTTTTCTGAATACATTATTAACGATAATTGTATTCATTGTTCAGTATAAAGGCCACTTTTGGTCACATATTTCATGATTCGATTCGCCATTCTCCAATATATTCAAAGTTCTCCATAGAATTTGTATTACGTGTATGTACATACAATAAAGCAAAGAAAAAAAGTTTTTAGATATATACACCCTCCGAATCCATGCTAATATGTTCTCAAGGGGTTCACATTCTGGGTGAGGTGCTAAACCTAATGATACTGTAGTTACTGAATGAGATGCATGCAGCATGTGTGTATGTATATTATAGCATGTTCACATAGATTAACTCGGTTATCAAGAATTAGAGTACCTAACTTGACCTTTTTGCGAGATGACATCATTTGTCCTTTCAGTTCACTAAGGTTCTGCAAGAGTCTAGGGTCAGATTACATTACCGAAGAAAAGAAATCTGAGCAAAATGCAAATGACTTGGGCAAGGTTAGAACCCATGACCGAAAACTTGGTGTTAAAACGCCCTAACCACTGCACCACTCAAGCAGATCAATGATAAGTCGAGAAATATTGATTTTTATAAAGAAGATATGTTTGAGGAACCTATATATTATTTTATATATCCTTTCATTTAAGATTATAATAGACAAACTCGATCCGCTTGATTGCTGCGTGGCTGACGGACACTTTGTGTCGCCAGGGGGGCACCCTCTGGGTGTATGGTCTCACAATGAGTAATGATAAGTGAGAAAACTACTATAAATATGTGTGTCTTCATATTATAATAGATATCACTCGAAAAATCATCAAATTAGTCAGTTTTTAAATTTTTGATGCGTAATTATGACGTTATGACAGTGATTAGATATCATTTTTGAGGAAAGTTTTATCTATAGCCTACTGTATATAAGGCCTCACAGTAACTTGCGGAATTGAGAATAGGGATGCGGTAGAAGATGGTTGAGCTAATACATGAGCAGCCTTAAATCATTAACAAAGCACAATAGAGGAATGTATTACCGGTATATAAATGGTGTCAAAGTACCCATATCCGTTGTTAAAATTTAGATTAGTCATCATATGGTTGCGAATAGACTATATTTGTGACAAATTTTGTGATTTTCAGAGGTCGTTTAGGCCCTTCTTAGTGTTTTTATTTGAAAATTTCCGCATAGAATTGAGATGTGAATAGGTTAATACGAAGATTTGGATTTTTTCATGGAATGCGGCTACATTCCAGCTTTGCTATGGAAACGTGTTTTGGTGAGTTGGGGTTATATATTGAGAAACGTGATAGCTAGACATTCAATTGTAATTTTATTTGATAGCAAATAGAATACTTCCTATTAAGCGATAATATAATTTTGACTTCTAAATTCAATGGTTACGAGATATTCGACAAATTACCAAATGTAACCAATATGATAAATTGTCTAATAATTAAACCATGAAATAGTTAAATAAATAATATTATCACTAACTAAGAAATAGTCCATTGGCTATCAATTGGAAATATATTTTGATGTCTAGCTCTAGCGATTTTCAAGATATGATCCCAAATGACCAAAACACGTTTCCATAGCAACGCTGGAATGTAGCAACGCTGGAATGTAGCAACATTACATGAAAAAATCCCAAATTTTTCGTATTAACCTATTCACATCTCAGTTCTATGCGGCAAATTTTATACTAAAAAGTGCCCTCAAATGACCTCTGAAAATCACTAATTTGTCTCAAATATCACGTATTGCGCAACCATTTGGTGACTAATCTAAATTTTAACAACGGATATGGGTACTTTGACACCATATTTATCCCTAATTTGACGAGGGGTCAAATGTATAAATAGAAATGACTCCACTTTCATTTTCAATTTCAGTTTATTTTCGATTAACTTTCACTTTCAATTCAACATTCCGCGGCAACATAGGGATAATTATGTACACTGGTAATACATTCCTAAACTCTATCGTGCTTTGTTAATTATTTAAGGCAGCTCATGTATTAGTTCAACCATCTTCTATCGCATCCCTAGTCCCAATCCGCAAGTCACTGTGAGGCCTTATATACAGTAGGCTATGTTTTATCGTATTTGAGATATATTAATATACACATTTCTATCAAAATTTCAGCCTTCTATCACCTAAAATGAGTTATAGTCGGAAAACCGAAATTTCTAATTTTCAAAAAAGGTGATAGTGACGTCATCATACTTGCCAACCGTCCCACTTTTTGGCACTAATTTTGTGGATTGTTCCGCGTCCCGCTTTTAGTCGCACTTGTCCCGCTTTTTGAAACTTGCATCTCGCTTTTGTGATAATAACAATATATTATAATGATCTAAGCATTGCTTCTTCCAATTAGGTAATAAATTTGTGGAATTGACTAGAGTCCCTAGTCAATTCCACAAATTTATTACCTAGTTTTTTTAGCGAGACGACCCGTTCTTTTAGCGGGACGTCCCGTTCTTTTGACGGGAGGTTCCGTTGCATGCATTTCGATCAAGGTTCCTTCCCGATCCATGAAATAATCCAATTATTACATTAGGGCATCAGTATGTATATGTAGTATACGGACATTTTCATTACTATACTACTTACGTATTACTTTTAGTTCTATATTGGCGACAATACTTAGCCAACCTTAAGTAGTATAGTATCGAGTGTGTTCAAAATTACAAAGTTGAAATTATCTGTATTTCCCTAATAGTCCACTACTGTTAATTATTAAAGTGATTAAACTAATATTTTTTACTTATTAGCTATAAAATATCCGAACATGTCAGCTGATGAGAATAGTACCACAAGTACTACACATCTTGATCCTGAATTTCAAGCAGCAAAGAGGTAATCTATCATTTTCTGTTGTTTAGAGCCCAACTTTAATATACTTGTTTTAATGGATTTTTATATAGGATAAAAAGAGTTTGTAAATGGAATCCTAACTGGCAATCGGAATTTAATATCTTCAAAAGCCGTAGAAGACCAACTTTTGCTCACTGCAAACTTTGTAAAGCTAATTTCTTCATAGCAGCTGGGGGTCTAAATTATGTGAAAAGACACCTTGAGAGACAAAAACATAGATATTTAACTAGTCAATTATCCGTTAAAGAATCGTTCAGAAAAATTGACAATCCTGTAACTGCTGCAGAAATATACTTCGCTACCTTTGTGGCAGAGCACAATTTGCCTTTTATGTGTGCTGACCATTTTACCGAATTGTGTAAAGTCATGTTTCCTGATAGCCAAATAGCTCAATCATTTGCAGCTGGTAGGACGAAAACAACCGCTATAATGAAGTTTGCTATTGCTCCCAGTAGATTAAACGATGTTGTTGTCAAGGCTTGCAAACGTTCCCCTTTTTCTATTTTATGCGATGGGGGAAATGATCAACTCGATAAGAAGTATTTTGCTATTTTGGTCTGCTATTGGGAAGATATTACAAATCAAGTGGTTACCCGTTTTCAAGCTCTACCAGTGTGCAACATTAGTACCTCACAAGCATTGTTTGATGCTCTTGCTTTAGAATTGATTCAAGGAATATACCTTGGGAAAACGCTATCGGGTTCGCTTCCGACACCGCTAATGTGATGGTGGGCCAAAGAAATTCTGTTCTAAGTAGGGTAAAGTTGAAGCAACCCAATGTTTTTAGTCTGGGTTGTCTTTGTCATTTAGCTGCACTATGCGCAGTTTCTGGACTGAAGAAGTTGCCAGTCTCTATTGATAATTTATTAATTGACATATTTTACCATTTTAAACATTCACCGCAACGTTGGAGTGAGTTCGCAGAGATACAAAAAGACTTCGATGAAATCGCTCCTCTCAAAGTATTGAAGCATTGTTCTACTCGATGGCTTAGTTTAGAGCGTTGTGTTAAACGCCTCATATATCAGTGGCAACCTATTTTAACATATTTTGACAGAGAGTCAGGGTATACTTCTAATGAAAGGGTCCAGAGAGTTTTCAGACATCTTAGTAGTATCGAAACTAAACTTTTCTGTCATTTTGTCCTTTATGCTTTAAAACCCCTTAATAATTTTTCATTATCCTTCCAAACAAATGCTAATAAGATAGCATTTATACAATCTGACGTTCGCAAATTGCTCAAGGTTTACCTCAGTAATTTCATACATCCGAACATTTTACAGGCAATTGATGATGTGATCCAAGTTGATTATATGAACAGATCATGCCAGTTAGGCGATAATGAACTTGGGATCGGGACATCTACACGGATGCTCTTATGTGAACCTGACTTTGCAGATGAATTTATTGGCACAACTATTGGGAAAAGATTTTATACGAGTGTAAGGCTATTCTATGAATGCAGTGTCACTATCTTGAGATAAATGTTTCTAGTTCATTAAACCTGACGAAACGTTTCTGTTACTACAATTGCGATGAACTTGATTTATTAACTATGGAAATAGGGGATTTTAAGGTTTGTTGTGATAACCAACTTCCTGCATTCAATCCATATGATGTAGCAGGAACTGATCACTTTTGGGCAACCGTTGGCAACATGAAATCTTTTATAAATAATGACAGCTTACGATTTAACTTGCTTTCACAGCTAGCAAAAACTCTTCTAGTGCTCCTGCATTCTAATGCAGATCCAGAAAGAATATTTAGTATGGTGCGAAAAATTGAAAGTGAAGAGAGGGGAAGGTCAGGAACTGACACAGTTCGTTCGCTACTTAGCTATAAGATGAACAATAGCACCCCTTGTTTCGAAAATGCACATTTGATGACAAAAGAACTATTAGATTCTGCTAAGGCTGCTACGAAGAAAAGTCTAGATATTTCTGAGCCCCCAAACGCTGATCATTAATTCTATATGAATTCGAATTATCCAACTAGTTTAATAATAATTATTTCCTAGTTATTTCTCCACTTATATTTTATAAAATACTTACGTAAGTAACATTTTCAGCTTTGATATATTGTAGCATATAACATTGAATTTATGTACTGATGTGTTTTGTCCCGCCAAACTTCTAAATGTCCGGCCAAAATGCACTTGTCCGTCCCGCTAAAGACTTGCTATAGGTTGGCAAGTATGCGTCATAATTCAACGATGAGTAGACATTTTATCTGAGCTCAGAACTTAGTGGAGCCATAGCAAAAGTCCTCCCATATGCCAAAAAATCAACTTTCTGTGCCTGGCAGTTTTTTCAATCAATTCGTTACAGAGACATATATACTTGTATATAAACAAATACACATTAGTCGAGTTTTACTAGTAAGAATTATATAACTTATCAATTTTTAAGATATGACCTTGGCCTCTTTGGGGACCATAGAGAGGTATATTTTCCGAAATTATCTATAATAAGCGATAACTTACGAACTAATGGTCGGATCCGAACAAATTCTTTTCAAAAAATGACTATATTTTTATTTCAGATACAATTGTCGCTAAATATCTGATATCAAACCGGTTTTTAGCTTGTTTAATATTTTATTAATGATATGGACCTCAACATTGTTTTGGCCCCTTTGGAGATTATAAAACACAAAGATTTAGAAGAAAGGTCTATAAAATCCAACTAAAATAGCTCAATAAGGGAGTTCATTTATATAATGGTCGGGAAATGTCCAATAATTTTCAATTTTTAGTAACGCTAAACTTTAGGGGGTTAACTCAAATCAAAATAAATACCGTCTAACTAGTACTATTAGATGGTAGACCACTCAGTAATTCAATGGAATTAACAATAAAAAAATTGTCGTTTTTTCAGTCAGGCAAAGTTTATCGTGGGCGGTATCCTTAATGTGCACCCTAAACTATTTAAAGGCTTTAGAACAGTGGTTCTCAAACAGGAGTACGCGTACCCCTGGATGTACACCAACACTTTTTCTATGGGTACGCCGATGTTTAACCAAATAATATCAATTCTGTAATAATAAACTTCGCTCCACTCCATCATATCAACAGACCAGCACATACAAAGTAAATTCATGCCATATAGTTAAAATATATCGGTTGCAATGGTTTCATCAATAATTATAATTATTAGTTATCACCTGAACATTCAATGGTTTGAGGTTATGCTATTAAGGATTCCATTATCTCTACATTTGTGTCACCCCATATCGATTTGCATATCACACCTACCCGTGTATCGTAGTGTTCTTATAAAACGGAAATACTTGATTGAACTAATATTTCTTTGAGACCTTGACATTATAACCAAAATTCATATGGAATCAGCTAATAAACGGAAGTATAATGAAGATTATATCAAATACGGATTTACATCCATACTTATAGAGGACAGGAACTACCACAATGTGTAGTATGTTATAAGGTGTTATCTAAGGGCTCGATGAAACCAAGTTTTCTAAAACGCCATTTAAGCGGATGCCACCCTGACTTGCAGATAAATGCATCGATTTCTTTAAACAAAATACATCGATTTCTTTAAACACAAAGAGGTCGGAGTAAAGCGAATCCGTTTCGATCAAAGAGGGAAATTCAGTCAACAGACTCAAGCAGGTCTTCGTGGCTCGTAACATGGTGTAAGTTCTATACTAGACAGAGTCCAAGAGGAATTTGTTGAATTAGACATAATATTTACAATGTAAGGTTGTGAGCCATTTTAAGGGGTACAAGACACATAAGATCCTGCTTGAAGGGTACGCAATGAGAAAAAGTGTGAGAACCGTTGTTCAAGAAGGTTGTATTATTTATTACATGATCTGCATAAAATCATTAACCACGTAGAATTGATCTTGGATGAATAACCATATATAAACATGGTTCTAAAGCACCCATATTTTTATGAAAATTATGATTAGAAGAACACTACTGAGTAATTTTATTATACGTTTTTTACACATAGAACCGAGCTGTAAATGATTTTAGCACATTTTGGTTAGTTGAGGTTAGGTCTTGAAAATCGAAAAAACTAAGCATCCAAATTTTATCGTATTGATAGACTACTTCCTTCCTATTAAGTGATATTATCATTATAATTATAAATTCGATGGTTAACCCGAGGATTACTTGGGGTCAAAGGTATAAATAGAAATGACCCAGCTTTCAATTTCATTTTCAGTTTACTTTCAATTAACCTTCACTTTCAATTCAACATTCCTGGACGTGCTCGGGTTAATTGAGTTATTAGACCAATTAGCAAATGTGACGAATATGATAAAATGTCTCAATAACTCGGTAACCATTTAATTCAGATATTGAAATAATATTATCGTTTAGTAGGAAGTAGTCTATTGGCTATCTAATACGACCAAATTGGATGCCAAGTTTTTCGGTTTTCAAGATATGACCTCATTGATAAAAAAAATCAAATATAGTAGTAACTTTATTTTAGAGATATTTGGAGGACGTATTATATCAGCTAATAGTATATTTAAAAACCTAAAATCTAGCGGTTCGGGGATAATGGTGAAAACAGTTGCGACCAGCCTTCGTCTTTGAAATTAAGGGGGTCGCAACTGTTTTCACCAATATCTCCAAACCTGTAGATTTTATTTCATTAAAATGTATTATTAGCTAATATAAAATCACCCCCACATATTTCGTTACTAGTATACTGGAATATCAGAAGTACGCATTTTACAACTTTAAGCCACCAACCGGACACATCTCATTATAAATCTACGCCAGGAGGAGCCTACTTTGCGCGACTACTAAATAATATCCAAATTGCTTGAAAATTTTATAGTGGATACTTGGTGATCAATGTAAACTATTCGAAGTGCATCTAAGGATTTTAACTTCCGATTTTTTTGACCACCCTAATATATTTATTTATTTATTCATTCGTAATGCTGATGTCATTAGAGTGATGAGTCATTATTTTTTTATGGGAATTGTACCATATGTGAAGAATATTAATATACACTTTCTATTGATATTTCAGCCTTCTATCCCCTATAATGACTGAGTTATAGTCGACAAACTGAAATTTCTAATTTTAAAAAAGGTGACAATGGCGTGATAATTCCATGATGGGTCGACATTTTCATCGGAGGTCAGAACTTATTAGTGCAATAGCCAAAATACTCCCACGTGCCAAAAATCAGCTTTCTGTGTTTCTGTGCGAGTTGCAGTTTCTTCAATCAATTCGTTACAAAGATATACGTGTATAAACATTTATCGAGTTTTAGTATTGTAAGAATGGATAGTTAGTTTACCTATTAGACAATATATATAAATCGTTTTAAAATTTTATATATGATAGTATTATTCCACCATGATGTTGAAAAGGATCAATGCAGAATTGGTTTAGAGATGAAAATTGATCGAGGTAGACTTTTTTATGAAATAGTGTATTAATGGTAGTTACCTATAATATTAAAGTTTGTATTATATTCTAAAGATACAAGTCAGAATCAATAATATATTCCGGTTCATCTGATGGCTTCCAATTTGGATAGTTTAGATATAGCACTGTCACTATAATGATTACACATATTATTTAAGCATGTTATGCCAAAATCATATCTATTCCGTTCTCTGCAACTATATTATAATACTCCTTTGCTTAATAGAATGAGTAGAATTATTATTTGAGTACTTAAGTAATTACGTTACTAATTTGAAGAGCTCGAATTTGCCAATTAGGGCATTCTGTTTATAAGTTTGGTTGGCTATTAGATAATGTTTTAACTTGTAAATAATTGCAATTCGATTATCATTATCTATTTTCAGCATTTTCTATGCTCCGAAGATAGTTTTAAAATAAATAGATAGAGCTAAAATATGCTACTGTGTAAATACATGCCGTAAAGGGGAGGGACGTAGGTCGTCTAATCTGAAACAAGTTCCTTAAAGCTATAAAACATGTTGCACAAAATTCGTTTCCCAACAGGTCCGTAGGGGTTATATTGCATTTCACACAATTGGTCGAGTATCAAGTTCAAAACAAATTTTGTACTACATGTAGATGTTATCAATTCAAATATTTAATGGTAGAATCGTCTTCGGTATATTTATCACTTTTAAATGCATCAGAGGAGTTAAAATGAATTTATGACAACTTGAGTAGAATTAGACCATTTCTCAAACGTTCATGTAACGCCGGGGTTGAGGTAAAAATTCAAAAAATGATTTCTCGGTAAATACTGAATGGATTGAGCTGTAACTTGCAAGCACTTAAAGACAAGTATGGTACTATCAATGTGCCAAGTATCAGCCAAATCGGATAAGTTTGCTTAAACCTTTAACGGTCTTTCCATGGAATTATTCAATAACCAACTTTTAGATTAGAATTATTATCTTCATACTTTTCTTTTTGTATGAGTAATTATTTGTAAAAAGAAGGTATAAATAAAGTGTGTTCATGTATTATAGCTTCGATCAGCATGTCAATGATCTAATGATGACTTCCAAGTCTATTTGAATCCAGGATTCAATTGAAAGGAGCTACGCTCCGGCAAAAGTATTTGTACACTTCATTACTTCACGTGCATCCTTACTATTAAAACTGTAACCAGTCATTTCGCGTAATGCCTACAAGTTTCAGGAATTTCATGTAATAGCTGTGACCCTCAGTCATTACGTGAAACACTTAATATATCTAGCTGTTTCGTGAAATGACTAGAATTTTAGGTTAGTCATTTCATGAAATACCAGATAACTAATGAATGAAATAACTGAATAATGAGAAGATGAAAGAATGGATAGATATAAAAAGATGAAAGTACAATATATGAAAGATCTATTGCATTTAGTATTTGAAGAATAAAATTAGTATCAATGCAGTTAATGAGTGTAAATATATTTGATGTTGTCTTTCCATTCTGCCATAGTTACTTGTGTTTACATGACAAACTGCTATGGTAACGACTAGAACATTTAACCTTGTTCTTGAAACACTTACTACATCTGTTGCTTTCACAGCGTTTGTCTCAAGCACAGTTGTATTTCACATAGCTCTGACCACAAGAAGTGGACTCTTGCGTTACCGCTTCGCGTAGAGTCGTTGTGAGGTCTAAATCTGATTCTTGTAAAAGGTGTTGTGGACACACTAGTTGTGGGCATACTTTGATTTAAGAATTCCTGATTTGACACAAATAGTGTACATGTTGTATTCATTGCGTTCAAGTATAACTCCCAGGATATTAAGGGGGTCACCACGTATTGGTACTGCTGCAATATCATCAGGATGTCCATGAGCTATATCAATAAGACTCTTCATCATACGTTCAGCTTGGGCAAATTGGGCAATTCTAGTACTCTCTCGTTCAATTAATATGCTATCCATGCGTGAGGTAATTATATCCATAGGTACAAAGTTCATGGGATATGGATCCTCTGATTGGGATATAGTGAATACTGGTGTGGTGGTATTAATCGCTGGACTGTCTTCATTTACAATTGCTATCGGTATATCGTTAGACGTTGTAGAGTTGGGATTTCATTAATATTTACGCTTTCGCTTGCACAAGGAGAATTTGGCCCAGGCGCTGGTGCAGAGGTACTTGTTGTGTTTCTGGCTAAGGTAAAGCTGACAGGAGGTAATCTTCACTTAGCATGCGTTCAATGACTTCGGTGGGAAGAGATGAAGAAGTCAGACCAACTTTAACATCACAACCAAATGGAAGCGTATGGTGCACTTTTGATTCCGGAATGGAGACTGAGTTTTTATGAATTGAACGAATTTGATACCTGTAGACCAGTCAGCTGTAGAATTATCCCCACCCATGCAATAATTAGAAATTGCAGTTTTTCGATCAGAACTCACCCATTTTAAGAGATTTAATAGAATGTGTATATTAATATCCCACATATGATACAACTATCATAAAAAAATGACGACTCATCATTCTGTAATGATATCATCATTAAGGATCAAAAAATTTAAAAATTGACAAATTTGATTATTTTTCGGGTAATATCGATTTTAACAGCAAGACAGACATATTTCGAGGTTATTTCTCTTATAATTAATCATTGTGCCTCCAGGCACCCAAAGGGAGCCTCCGGCAGACACTTTGTGTCTGCCAGCCGTGCAGCCCAAGCAAGCGAAGCGCGCTTGTTTAGTATTAAATGAGTCGAGTCATGAAGCTTAAAACTCCTAAATGGTAAGTGATACAACTAATCGGATTTCAGGCTCGAAATCTGCGCATTTGAATTAGTCATAGTAGATTATTTCTAATCAATTATTTCCAAGGTTTTCAAATTATCAATCGCTGCCAACTTTTGCCACTGATGTCGCTATTCAGTACTATGCATGATGGTGATGAATTATCTCTTGGACCACACGTTGAAAATTTTACTTGTCAGGTTGAGCAATTTATTAGAATTCTTCAACTATCACTAATTCGAATGAATAGATTTCGAATCTTAATTCAGGCTTTTAGTTTTTCTTAGAGTTTGAATACTGCACACTTCCTGAAAAGATCAAATTTAGTACTGTTGCGTAATATCTTTAGATCGTAATACTTGTGATATCGTAGCATTCTTAGATTTTGTTTAGTTTACACAAATGGCCTTGAGGATCAATCGGTTTGATCGTGGCACTAAATTGTAGCACATTGCAAAATTTGATGGCATGCGACACATTTTAGTGGCACGCGACATGATTGACTATGTTTGAACCCCATATGGACCATGGATCAATTATATTTTCATTTATGGTCCATATGGGGTTCTACCATAGTAAATTGTGTTGCGTGCCACTAAATTGTGTCGCTTGCCATCAAATTTTGTCATGTATCACAAATTAGTGCCATGATTAAACCGATTGAACCACAAGGCCATTTGAGTAAACCAAACAAAATATAAGAATGCTATGATATCTCAAAATATTACGATCTCAAGATATCACGGTACTAAATCATCCATGGTTACGAAATACTAGGATCTCAAGCTATCACGCAACAGTACTATTTGTATGGGAAATAATGTAGTCACAAATATTATTGTATGGTTAGCGTAAGTGTCATATTAAGTATCATGAAGTTGAATTCTTCAGGTATCAAATATCATGAATTGGAAGATCAGTAATGACTGGCAAATAAAGAATCAGTACTTCCAGTGTCTTAAATCATTCCACGAGCGCCCAAATTTTGTGAGCATTTTCAATTATATTATATTTGCTACATCTAGGAATCAACAAAAAGTAGCATCAGTGGATACCATTTTTCAAAGGTGATCCTGACTAGACTAACGAATGTAATCAATCATTTGAAGAATTACGTGTCAAATCAGTGAAAGTGCTGATCATACCACTACATACATCTTGAGACAGCGAACTTTAATTCGAAGCGGATACGAGGGTGCTGGGAATGACAGCTGTGTTATTTTAAAGGGATAGCGAAACAAAGAAGCTCAGAGGCCGTATTCACAAATAATTTAATATATATATAGTGCATGTCAAAAAGAATTGCTCAAAATCAATGTATATAGCATAGTAAAAGTCAAATAGTTTCGACTCACTAGATAGTTTCTTTCTTACGAAATCATATACATATTTGTTTATTTTGCTGTAATACCGTAATACAGATATTTCATTCATTATATTTGAATAATTTGCCTTTTTCACTTTTCTAATCTTTATTACAATTTATCAGTATTTATCGAATTTTCAATGCCTTTGAAACCCCGAATTTTCTTTGAAAATCTGGAAAACCTGATATTGTATTTTAAAACGGCCATACTCAGAGGGAGGTAGCCCAAAAAGCGTTGGTGAGATCCCAAGGAAACATGGACTGACTTGCTCGGTAAGAGACCTCACTATTCCGGGGAGGCCTCGTGTCACAACCAATAGGAAAGACAGGCTTATTAGTCAGAAAAAGCAAAAAGGATCGATTTAAGACTGCTACTCAAATAAGAACCGAAGTATTATCCGAATATTCGCTAAAAATGTCCACTTCAACAGTTCAGAGAAGGTTACGAGGTGCGAGCTATCATTGTTCAAATCAATATATATATATATATATAAGCGCTCTTCGCTTGCTTGCGCTGCGGAGTTGCGAACACTTTGTGTCCGTCGGAGGCGCCCAGTGGGCGCTAGGGTCACATTGATTAAAAAGGATCACTTTGTTAAAACGTCATCATTTCGCATCACAAATGTGGTGATTTTTCATGCGATATCGATTATAACAGTAGGACAGACGTATTTAGGGATGCTATCTCCCTTATAATTAATCAATATGACCCCAGGTGCATGCGGCCGGCGGACAATTTTTTGCGATTACGTGATCCTTATTATTGAAATATATATGTCAAGAAAAATACCAATCCCGATCCCAAGCACCACACTCTAATCAAACATGTAAACGTGCGATATAATGCTTGAAATCCTTTGAAATTTTTTAGAAATCAAGACAAATTAATGGAACAAAGCAAAGTGATATAAAAGAATTTCGAATTACTAGTGTATAATATTTATGGGTGAATGAGATCAATCAGCTGGGTTATCCTTTGATTATTTCAAGAAAATACTTTAGGGTTGCTGTCACAGGTTTCGGACTGTATAGGAAATGAGAGCGGGATAATAGTATTTCGCCTTGTAGAGTAGGGTGGATGAGACTATTCCACAATCAAAGGAACTATCCACACAATTATGTAGATAAAATCCAAGGATTCCCATTAACCAGTTCGACATCCACTTCTATTTAGATCAGATGGGTCTTCGTGTGAAGTTCATTGGGCCTGTAAATTTTAGAGAGACTCAACTGGAATCGAAAATAATACAAAAAGATATTCAGGATAACCTACGAATTGAGAAAGAAAATCAACGTATTCAAGATTCAGTTTTATCATTCCCGGATGCACACGTATCTCCATTAGATGAAGGCTTTGAACATACTTCTGATTGTGAAGATAGCGATTTTGAAGTGCAAACGAGATTTGATGGCAGTACAAGCAATGAAATATATCCTTACTATTAAAACTCGATTATTGTGTATGTGTATATATATATCTATCTCTGTAACGAATTGATTGAAGAAACTGCCGGTCATAGAAAGCTAATTTTTGGCATGTGGGAGTATTTTGGCTAGGGCTCCAGTAAGTTCTGAGCTCAGAGCAAAATGTCGACTCATCATGGAATTATGACGTCATTGTCACATTTTTAAAAGTTAGGCAACACAGTTATTCGGGCATAACTCAGCCATTATAGGAGATAGAAGGCTGAAATTTAAATAGAATCTGTATACTAACATGTCTCACATATGATGCGACTATCATAAAAAAATGATGACTCATCACTTTGTTATGACGTCATCATTACGCATCAAAAATTTTTAAATTCACAAATTTGGTGATTTTTCGAGTGATATCGATTAGCACAGTAGAATACAGGGTGACAATTAAGTTCTGTCCCAAGCTTCATTAGGTATAATATTTCTTATACTCAAACGATCTTAGTCATTATGGTCATTAGAGATTGTAATTCGAATATTTTCAATGATTTTAAAAGATTTTTCGATTCTAAGACTTAGAAATGTGTTTTGTATGGCGAGTTTTGAGAAAAAAAAATGTGTCCTGATACGCAGCGAAAATCGCGAATCAGGGCCCACTGCTTTTCAAGTTATCTTCCCAGAGTCTTCAAATTCTAGGAAAAATTAGCTCACACATTTCCTCGGACACTCTAAATTTGTAGAAATATAGGATGTTCAGATCAGTGCATCTTGAGGGCCAATTGAATCAGATTTTTTTGTGATGTGAAAAAAAGTGCCATTTTGGGGAATTTTGCAAAATGTACTTAATTTGAACTGCGAATGAACAACTTTTTCTCGTTTCTGATAATGAATTCAGTGGATTTGTGAAAAATTTCTATGGCGAATGAAAGGTATTTGGTGATAAATCGGCATGGAACATCGATTATGAAGACATTTTTACAGAAGAAGTGGGGCCTGATTCGCGTTTTCCGCTGCGTATCAGGACACATTTTTTTTCTCAAAACTCGCCATACAAAACACATTTCTAAGTCTTAGAATCGAAAAATCTTTTAAAATCATTGAAAATATTCGAATTACAATCTCTAATGACCATAATGACTAAGATCGTTTGAGTATAAGAAATTTTATACCTAATGAAGCTTGGGACAGAACTTAATTGTCACCCTGTAGACATATTTAGAGATGTATCTCCCTTATAATTAACCAATGTGACTCCAGGTGACCGAAGGGAGCCTCCGGCGGACGCGAAGTGTTCGCCAGCCGCGCAGCGCAAGCAAGCGCGAAGTGCGCTTGTTTACATTATGTCGCGTACAGTCCAAGAGGGACGTGAACATTTCGATGAGACGCTTGCATCGCTTAATCCGGGAACAGTACATAATGCACGTTGGTTGACAAAAGCGAATCGGATCTTACGATTGTACGTCTCTACTCTGCATCCGTCTGTGGAACTTATAAGAGTAGTTTCTATTATAATCAATATTTATGCATCCATCCTGGTTTTATTTCAAATCTCATCCCTACTGTTATCATGGATCAAGTAATCTATTCTATTCTATCCAACTAATGCGTGACCATCTGAATGTGAGCGAATTCAAAATTGCCAAAGGAGCTATACAACATAATGCACATATAGCACATCCTGAAAATATTCTTTTGAGTGCTCTACTCGGCGATGATTTATCTGCGGAAACTTGCTATGCACAAGGTTATTGAAGCTAAGGACATTTACTCATCAGCATCTCATGAAATAATCAAAACATTTAAACCTCCCCCAATTAATTTTCAAGCTGACACATACTGGTATTTAATTGATTGGGAATCAACTGATGTTACAGTTCCACCACTAATTTCAGATATCCCGATAAGTATTCTGGAAAAGGCTGTCATTGATGGGAAACTGATTCCAAAGGTAGCTTGTAATACCTAATCAGTGGAACGAACTGTGAAGCTAATAACAGAAAAATGTATGCAAACAACATCATACGAAGAGCGTCATGGTCATGTATTATCAACCTTAGCATCAAGAAACAGATGCCACATTTTGACACAAAAAAGAGAATTCCATACTATAGAATTACGTTACTAATTGATTTATTATATGTCTCATACACTATAATTAAAATTTGATTCTTAAGGAATAGCCAAAAGTTACCTAATATAATGTCCTAAGGCATATTGAAACATTTTAATACACGTGAAATACTTTGGGAGTCAATGTAATTCAATATCACACATATTCTGCATATTTTAAGGGAGATGAAACTCAATTTATTAAGAAAAATTCAAAAAAAGTCTAATTTTAGTGCTAAATCATAAAGTAATCCATATTTTATGGGTTTATATTAATTCACTGATTTATGAATTCGACCGGTTCAAACAAGTCGATTGTGGCAGGGTCAAACATGATTGTGGCAGGGTTAAACATCAAAGCTGTAGATAGAATAGGAAGAGGGGTTGCTCTCCTGGGTTTCAGTCATGGACTGAGGCGCTTGAGCGAAAAGATGACGTTTCGAAGGGAGCATAGGCACATGTGATAGCATTCGTCTCCAAAAGGTTGGGGGTCCCTTATGTGAGGGCGTTGTACATATCCATGAACGTGGTGCAGAGCAAAGCTGGAAGTTGTCCAATGAACTAATCCATTGTCTTATCACGAGCCCTCGACTCGAGGATGTTGGTGTACTTCCTTTACATGGACGTTAAGATCAGCGCAGTTATAAAGTGGCGGGGGCTTGGGAGGGGTAGATATAATATACTCCCCACGGAGAAGAGTATTTCAACAGTTTAATATTTCCCGACATCCCCGGCGCCACGGTTTTATAAATGGTCCGATTTTACAGGACCAACCGGACCAGTGGAGCCAGTCCTGCCCGGTCAGTTAGTACTAAATTGTGCATATTCTTGAGGCAAATTTTTCCAAACTGTTTGACATACTACACCAAGGTGACAAAAGTATTTGAAAACTTCATTATTTTACATACAAATTGTACTAAATTGGTCTTTTCATGATGAGGATTACTTCTAAACGGTATGGGATACAGCTAATCGGATTCCAGATTCGAATAATACGCATTCGAATTAGTCACAGTTGAATTTTTCTAATTAATCATTCATTCATAACTTTTTGTAATTATCAATCAGTGCCACCTTATGCACATACGCCCGTTTTAACCACTATACATGATGGCAATGAATTACCTATAGTAGCTCAGGCTGATAAGATTATTCTTTGAGTTTGGTAATTTATTAGATATGTTCAACTATGACTAATTCGAATGTGTAGATTGCGAATCTCAAATCAGATTTTTAATATCTCTTTGAATTTGAGCGTATTACCCTTCATGAAAAGTACAAATTTAGTACTATTTATAAAGGAAAGAATAAAGTGTTCAGATACTTTTGTCCGGTAGGTGTATATAGTTTTCATTTTTTAAATTCTACGCATTCGAATCACACATTTTAGAAGAATTTAACCTAATTAATCACTCAAATGGTTAAAAGTAATGATATGGTGCCACCTTATGTCACTTACGTATAATTTTAAACGCTATCCATGATGGTGATTATAGTAGCACCAAGTAACAATGGCTGATAATTATAAACACAGAATAGAGTAATTTGATTGAATTCTTCAAAATGTGAGATTCGAATGTCTAAAATTCAAAAATGGATTCAAATCTGTGATTCTAGCTCTAAGGTTCGACCTCCGAATGCGGACAACCTTTAAATAACAGGAGATGACTTATGATCCCAATGCCTGTTGTTTAGAGGCTATACTGTATTTCCTTTAAGAATAAACATATTTAGTACTAATTGAATGGAATTTAACAAACTAAAGTATTTTTCTCTGAGTCGAGTGTACATGATATTAGGCAACAAATTTTCAAATAAAAATTTGCAAACAAGTAGCATCTTGATTCTAAGGTCCATTATGATAATCCTTACTATTAAAACTCGATTAATGTATACGTATTTATTTATTTATATATATGTCATGGGGAAGCTTCAAATTTGGTGGAATTTTAAATTCCCCTATTGGAAATTAAAATTGGAGTTTCCACTGGGGGGAATTTCAATTGGAGTTTCCCCTAGTGGAAATTTAAATATCCCTAGTGGGAACTCTAATTATAATTTGCCCTGGGGGAATTTAAATTTCTAAAGACTAGATTTTGCCGTACAAAAATTGGAGTTTCCCCTAGTGGAAATTTAAATTTCCCTAGTGGGAACTCTAATTAGGGGCAATTTAAAGTTTCACCAGTGGGACACCCAATTGTAAACGGATAAATTTAGTCATTTGATTTTAAATACCCCCAGGGCAAATTATAATTAGAGTTCCCACTAGGGGAATTTAAATTTCCACTAGGGGAAACTCCAATTTTTTGAACGGAAAAATCTAGTCTTTAGAAATTTAAATTCCCCCAGGGCAAATTCAAATTGGAGTTCACACTAGGGGAAACTCCAATTGAAATTCCCCCCAGTGGAAACTCCAATTTTAATTTCCCCTGGGGGAACTTCAAATTCCCCCAGATTTGAAGTTTCCCCATGACATATATATATATATATCTGTAACGAATTGATTAAAGAAACTGCCGGGAGCAGAAAGCTGATTTTGGCATGTGGGAGTCTTTTGGCTATGGCTCCACTAAGTTCTGAGCTCAGAGCAAAATGTCGACTCATCATGGAATTATGACGTCATTGTCACATTTTTAAAAGTTAAGCAATACAGTTATTCGAGGATAACTCCGCCATTATAGGAGATAGAAGGCTGAAATTTTAAAAGAATCTGTATACTAACATATCTCACATATGATGCAACTAACCTCAAAAAATGATGACTCATCACGTTTTTATGACGTCATCATTACTCATCAAAATTTTTAAAATTGATCATTTTGGTGATTTTTCGTGCGATATTGATTATAACAGTAGGACAGACGTATTTAGAGATATTTCCATTATAATTAATCAATGTGACTGCAGGCGCCTCCGTCGGACACAAAGTGTCCGCCAGCTGCGCAGCGCAAGCAAGCGAAGCGCGCTTGTATACCTAAACATGCCAAAATTATTAAATCAACAATCGAAATAATTGATACTGTAATCCGGCCTGTCTAAATAATTGGAAATATACCTTGGCCAGGAAAAAAACAATTTTAAATCCTGTATAATTAATTGACCAATATTTATTGAAGGGAACCTTTGTCAGACAAGAAAGATTGGCTAATAAGAATAATGCAAATTGTAACCAATTGATTTCTGATCTTATCAAATTTTAGATGTAACATTTCCAGCAAGAATAAAACGGGTAAGAAAATAGAGGTCGCGACCGTATTATCACTCTATGTTAGTATAAAATGCTTAATTATCATGGGTGATGGGTGAAATCATTAACACATTTTGCTCTTGTATTTATCTGTATATATTATCTTAAATTTCCATGGATAATTTCGAAATCTAAGCACCTAACAAATTTATTTCAAAATAATAATATCACGAAAAGTCTTCCCAATTTTGAAACGAGAAAAGTGGAAATCAGGTGACGGGAAAGAATATTGTTCTCCACACATCATACCCAAGGGAAAATACGTCACAGTATAATTGTTAAATAGAATAACGAATATTCAGTGCCAACACGATACACAAGCGGATCTCCTAAATGAATTCCTTATCATATTAAATTTAATCGCAATATTATTTTGAGATATATATTTTTTTAAATGAATTATCTCATGAAGTTTATAACTAGATAAGTGAAAATTAGAAGATTTTACAAACAATGTACGTGTATGTACAAAAAAACAGGTTTATTGAAATACTTGAATATTTATATCAACAGAAAATATAATGAATCACAGAGAATAATACAATATACAATATCGATACCACAAATATAATACCAACACATTCATTCACAACTCAGTACCAAGTGACCTATAGTTAATTGATAATAAATTTAATAGAAACAAAGGTAAAATGAATTATGATAGCTTAGGTGTTTGAATCATGGAAAAAATAATCAAATTCATCAAAAAAGTTTTGTTCATGATCTGAAATTATTTTACGGTTTTTTGGGAGACTAAGAACAGGTTGTTCATTAGTGAACTCTTCATCAAAGTTGCTGACATCATAAGGCCCAATAATATTCGGACGAAAAGGGGGTTTAACATTTTTTATCAAAAGATAATCCCAATTAATTCCGTTTACTTTAAAAAAACTTTGTTTTTTAATGTCATCTGCATCTTGTAGATTAGATCCGAGTCTACGCTCAGGATTCCTTCGTAATAATCTCCGCATTATTGTTATCGCTTCATTGGATAGGAATCGGGGGTATCTTACATTATCATTAACAATAGAATCAAAAACTTCTTCTTCATCTTCCCCTGGGAATGGAGATTCTCCAACTAACATTTCATATATAAGAACTCCAAGTCCCCACCAATCTACGGCTCGAGTGTAAGATGTTTCAGTCAAAACTTCAGGGGCAAGAAATTCAGGAGTGCCACAAAAGGTACTTGTACGTGATCCATACCACATCCCTTCTTTACATAAACCAAAATCAGCAATTTTAAGAAAACCATCTTTATCTAACAAAAGATTATCCAACTTCAAATCTCGGTAAACTATCCCTTTGGAATGCAAATATTGTAAACCTAGAACAACACAAGCAGAATAAAAACACGCTCTTGGTTCAGAAAAAACATCTGAGTGTATGTGCAACATCAAATCACCACCACTTGCATACTCCATGACGAAACAAACATGTGTATTAGTCTGAAAACATGATATTAAATTAATCAAAAATGGATGTTTTACTTGGTTAATAGTCTGAAATATTCTTCTTTCTGCCATTAAAGAATCAACTTCCTCACGAGCAATAATATCCCTTTTCTTTAAGGCTTTCAAAGCTGAAAGAGATTTAGTTTCTCTATCTTCACAAAGTAAAACTTTACCGAAATGTCCTCGTCCGAGTACAGCTATAAATTTATAACTATCAGCATTTTTTCTCCCTTTATCTATGTCTCTTTCTTCTTGCAATTCAGGGGAATTCAATTGACGTGTTAAAGGTTTGTGAAAAATATCTTGATTATACAACTTTGATTTCACACCATTTGAATCACTTTCCACTATACTAGTCGAGTTTTCCTTTGTTATCCCTTCGAATATATCCTTCCCCTCTAACGCATCCGGTTTATTGGTTCCCGAAAATTCTTCACGATGATTAGGAATGTTCACATTAGATATACCCATATTACGATCGACCAATGCTTGTTTTATATCATTTAATAAATTGGAAGATTCAAATGGAAAAGGTGGATCGAGAAGATTAACAGGCATTGGAATATCTTCGTTCATTGATGAAGTATTTGAATCAGAAATTGATAAAAGATCTGATATTAGTGGAAGACTAGTGGATTTTCTTGAATTATTTGAACCTAAACTGGTTGAGCTATCTATTGGATATGGTAAAATATCCGTTCTAGGAGATTGCTGAATATCAAATGGAGAGGAAACTAAATTATGATCATTATAAAAGATTTTAGGTGACGACTTTGATTGCTTTGGATCAAAATTAGTTAAATTAATTTTGAGCAAATCATTACACTCAATTACATTGGTTGCCAAACGTGAGGGCGTATTAGGACTGCTTTTAGGATGTTTGTCAAAATAACTATCATCGAAAGATTCGGAGAGTGAAGTATGGGAATTCGAAGCATCAGATGATTGAAAAGAATTAATTCCATTCGTTTTTATCATACGAGCCCATGTTGCTACATTAGTATTCATCTGATTATGCCTCAAAAAATGCTTACCTTTTCCTTGACCAATAGGAAAAAGTTTTTGACGTTTTAATTTAATATGCTTTCTTATATCAGTCCGAGGTGGCTGGTAAAATAATTCTGCAATAAGTATTCCCTCTGGTTCTAATTCAAAACAACGGATACCACACATTGAAGAATCAAGTAAATCCTCCAGTTTGAGGATTAATAATCCACATAAAATATTACCATCGCGCCAAAAGACCTCAATAAATAGTTCATTATTTCGGTCTAATTCTATGGTAAAAGACATATCCCAAGAACGATTATCGGGATGCTTCCAATCAGTTTCTCCAACAGTAATTTTTCCATCTAGCTTTAGCCTTGCCATTATCTCCCTAAAATCGGCATTTTCATTCCTAAGATGTGTCCGTTTATCTTTTTGTGATTTTGATTTTAATCTGGATGGAGGAAGATCCTTGCCAGAAAAACTGTACATAAACGGATCATTACTAGAAATCTTTGAAGTTGAACAATGTGGTAATGTATTTATATTCGAGTGATTTGGCAGAGTTCGATGTATTGGAACCTGCCAAAGACCTTCTACTCCCAATAACCTAATATTAAGTAGCCCAGTTATTGAATTCAACTTAATTTGTTTCGTCGGAATGGCGGGCTGAGATAATTCACAATCAAGTTCCGGATGATCTGAAATTCTTTGATCCAAAGAAATCTTCAATAATCTCAGACGTTCATTACATCCATCTATAGTATTTTTTGTTGCTACTAAATCCTTTTTGTTAATTGGACGTGCTTTAAGTAATGTCTCTGCCCCTGCTTTTAGTCTACTTTCGATATCAATTCTAGTTCTCAGCTTCTCTATTCTAGTATTAGCAGAATTGTTAGTCCGCTTATCTATAGATTTTTGTAAATTTGACTCTGATGAATTAGAGAATAAACCTGTGTCAATAAACTCTTCAGATCGATCGTTGTTTATGTGAGATTTTACTTTAACAATCCTCATTCGAATAACCTCAATTTTTTTACGAGAATCAGCTAAAACAATCTGTGCTTTGCGTAATAATTTGCGATCTTTTGATGGGCCATTTTCATAAATACGGATAAGGTTCTCTGCTCCAAATTTTACTTTAGTTTCTATATGCAACTGTTTCTCTAAATGATTTAATTTTCCTTGATGACCATGAGGCTGAGAGTTAGATGGTGAAACTGTACCATCAGAATATTCTTCAAGATCATCTGGGACTTGAGCATTCAACTCTTCCAAATTCGAACTCAGATCAAGTAAGATTTCCTTAGATTTTCGAACTATGTCTTGCACAGCATTTTTAGTTTTGCGATCCTTGCTCACGCGAAGGAGATTTTCAGCACCTTCCTTTATTTTTAATTCTCTCCTTATTTCTGATTTGAGATTATCTTTCATTAGTTCCAAATCAATTTCAGACATATTAGGATCATATTCCATATCAACTAGAATTACACAAAATCGTTATTTAGAACAGTAGAATATGGAAGGTAAGGTAAGGCTATAAATAAATTATCGTAACAAATCATAACATGTATCTAGGTGTATGCTCAATGGATTAGTTGGGGAAGCAGCTTGATGGACTATCTTGATTTTAGGTCATAATAAATTATTTAACAAACTTCGTCCTTCTACACATTTGTAAGTTGAGTGTGAATAAAACGATTTTTACATAAATATTTTTACATAATAAAGATTTTTACATAATATACACATTGGCAAGATAGGGGGAAAAAGTAAACAAAATTGTTGATTAATTTCGACTTGTAATTAATTTTATCTGTATGCCATACATCTTGTACTTCATAGCGATACTTTTGTACAAAAGGAAGTCACAACCAATCAACCGTAACATGATGAAACTATTTCGTAGGCTTTTGAAATATAGTATTGGAATTTGATGAGTTTTGTTTTTATCATTTTCTCAAAGATTCTTACATACGTTATAAAATCTAAATACTGGTTGCCCTCATTCATAATAAGCGAATGTCTAATGAAGAGCTGCCCAACTCATTTCGTTCATGGGCCAAATTGAATGAAAATTGATGAGTATTGGGCTAAATAGAAAATATTCAGTATTTTTCTCTTGCTAGATTATTTTAAGGTTGGTGTTTCCTATGGGACACTTGTTTTTTACTAAAATGTGCCCAAATTGGTATTTTATCATTTTTAGATCCTTATAGGGGTTCTAAACAATAATTCTGATTTTTATAACTCCAGCCCCAATATTTCGCCACTTTGAGCCACTTGTTTCACCTGGTGTCGCTGTAAAAACGATACATTTTAAATGCGAAATGTCCCACAGCTATAACTTCTTTTAACAGTGGCAGATCATTTTAGTGCTAAATTCATGCTCAGCACTAGATTTCCAGCAATTCAATATTTATATTGACCATATTTGGAAACAATTTTGTTTGACCGTGTCTAGCAACGGCCAGGAATTTTTTAACATTTCTGACCGTTGCTAGGAAAAGGGAACCAAAATATTCTCCAAAAACCCCAGTCATAACTGACAACTTTTTAACACTTTTGAAGGTGTCATGATGTGAAAATATTTGATATACCATATTTTGAAGTTAAGTACTACTATAAGTTGTTGAATTAGGATGTTTGGATGTTATTTAATAGTAGGATACAGTAAAAACTAATGGAAATCAAGCCTTTCCGAAGAAAATTGCTTTGTAGCCTGTTTTTAGCACTTAAAAAATCAATTTTACAAAGGAGGAATCTTTAGTTACAAAAGTCGTAGAGTAAAAAACTCGATGGTTTTGGAAAGATCCCGTCACGTAGAACAAAATGATAGAGACAGATTTTCGATATTCTACTTTAAGAAAACGTAAAAATATTTTTACTTTCAAAATCTGCTTCTAAATATTGTAGCAACGAAATTGGAAAGAAAAAATTAATTGGGTTAAAATTTAAAATTATATCCTTATTATTAATTTATTCAACCATTTCGTGCAAGAATAATTGAGTTAAAGAGGCATAAGCCATTGAAGTTTCCTTGTATGTCCTCTATAAATTAGGTGATTTGGGGGAAAATTTTTTCTTGCTTTTTGAGCTCCCGAAAAGTGTATTTTTGCAGATAACTCATCGAGATCAGTTTCCACCAAAAATTTCATGAGAAAATAATGAAAACTTTTTGAGTTAGTTCTAGAGAAGGAAACACCAACCTTAAGGTTGGCCTTTCCTAGGGCATTTTGTTTATTATCACTAATTTGCAAAAAGTCATTTTTATTCATTTTTATCTCCTTAATTAAAGGGTTCTAAACATTAATTTCGATTTTTAGAATTTCAATACTAGTATTTCGCCACTTAGAACCACTTGTACCACCTGGTGTCGCCCAAAAAAGTACACATTTTTGACGCGAAATGTTTCATATCCATATTTCTTTAAACCATGTCAGATCATCATTTCAATGGTAATTCGTCCTCAGCACTAAATTTCCAGCAATTTGATATATATATTGGACACATTTGGAGAAATTCTTTGGTTGCGGGTTCTTCAAATATGGTCAATATATATATCAAATGCCGAAATTTAGTGCTGAGCACGAATCCAGCATTAAAGTGATGATCTGACATGGTTCAAAGAAGTTATTGATCTGGGATTCCAGCGGATAATATCGAATGTGGTTATTTTTGGGTGGCCAGTCATTAATGACCAGTTTTTTACACTTTTAATAGTGAAAAATTTTGATATACCATATTTTGAAGTTAAGTACTGCATGTTATTTAATATTACAAAGCAGTTAAAACAATTGGAGATTGAGGGACATATATAAATATTTTCAAAATCCTATTTTCTGAGACCTTTTTTCAGGAATTATAAAGTTGATAACTTTTTGTAAATTCAACATGGGGCAAAAACTCAACGGTTTTTGATAGATCTCGAAGAATAGAACAAAATGAACAGACAGATTTTTGATAATATAAATAAAAAGAGAATTATGAAAAAATAGTGTCAAAATTACTAAAATAAAATTCCTCTGGTCTGAATTATCTAATTCTAAGGTGACAATGACGTCATAATTCCATGATGAATAGACATTTTCGTCTGAGCTCAAAATTAGTGGAGTCATAGCCAAAAGACTCTCACATTCCAAAATCAGCTTTCTGAACTATATATACACTACTCGGACAAAAGTATTTGCACACTTCATTATCTTACGTGCATTTAATACTAAAACGGTAAGTGATACAACTAATCGGGTTTCAAATTCGAAATCTTCGCATTCGAATTAGCTATTGTAGGATATTTCTAATCAATTACTAATTCCCAATTATTTCAAATTATCAATCACTGCCATCTTGTGCCACATATGTCCCTTTTATCACTGTACATGATGGTGATGTACTTACTATCCCTTGTGCCACAGGTTGATAATCTTACTCATTGAGTTGAGCCATTTGTTAGAAATCTTCAACTATTACTAATTCAAATGTGAAGATTTCGAATTTTAAATCAGACTCTTAATAGCTCTTAGAGTTTGAATTCTTTTCCCTCCCATGAAAAGATCAATTTAGTACTATTTGTATGGTGAAGAATATAGTGTACAAATAATTTTGTCCGGTTAGTGTATACAGGGTGGTCCATGTATAATCTATCGATTTAATGATGTTATAATTCAGGAAATTCTTGTCCGATCTTTATGAATGACCACTCGTTTTATTGCCAAAACTTATACTTTTTTATATTTACTAGCTAAAACACCATTAGATTATGTCATTGCGTTTGGAGACAGAAATGAAAGTCAGCATTGTGAAATGGTACTATGAAAATATTAAGAGTGTAGTCAGAACACAGAGGACTTTCAAGAGAGTTTACAAGTGTAAAACAGCTCCATGTGGACAAACAATCAGGAATCTTGTTAAGAAATTCGAGGAAGATGGTTCAGTTGCCAACAAATCAGCACCAGGTCCAGTATTCACTGCAAGAACACCCCATAACATTGCAAAAATCCAGAAGAAAATTGAAGAATCACCCCGACACTCTCAAAGGATGATTTCAAGGAAGAAGAAAATATCAAAGTCAACGGTCAGGAGGATCCTTGTGGATGATTTGTCCCTATTTCCCTATAAAATACAAGTGCTACAAAAGCAGTCCAAGAACAACAAGAAGCAGAGAAGAGACTATGCTAAACGTATTTCACAAATGATTGAGGATGGTATTCTTGACATCAGAAAAATCCACTGGTCTGATGAAGCCAATTTTCACTTATCAGGACACGTTAACCGATTAATGGTCAGACCAAATAATTTGGTTAACCGAATAATGGTTAAACCGAATAATTTGGTCAACCAAATAATTTGCTGAACCAAATAATACTTTTTGCATAAATTTTTATATATTATATAAATATTTATACAAAAATATAATCAAGTATAAGTAAGCCTATTAGATTTATTTGTTTTCGGACCACCTCATGTAAGAACGTGTGATTTTATTGGGAAAGCATGCAAATTATTTGTTTGACCAAATTATTCGGTTGACCAAATATTTGGTTGACCAAATTATTCGGTTGACCAAATTATTCGGTTGACCAAATTATTTGGTTGACCAAATATTCGGTTGACCAATTTATTCGGTTGACCAAATTATTTGGTTGACCAAATATTCGGTTGACCAAATTATTCGGTTGACCAAATTATTTGGTTCTCAACCGAATACCAAATAATGATATTTGGTTACAAACCAAATATCAATTATTTGCAAATAATATTTGGTTAAACCGAATAATCAACTATTCGGTTTCAACCCTGCTTATTATCCAAATCAAAATTAAAATTAATGGGTATGAAAAAATGTCACAGAACTTATGAGCCACCCTGTAATAGGAAATAGTATATTCGCTATCAAATGGAATTACATTTGAATCTGTAGCTACTGCAGTTTTCAAGATATAACCCCAACTGACCAGAACACGTTTCCATAGCAACACGAAAATGTCGACTCACCATGGATTTATGACGTCATAGTAACCTTTTTAGAACTAGAAATTTCAGTTTTTCGACTATAACTCATCTACTTTTGGTAATTGAAGGCTGAAATTTTAATTGAATCTGTATATTAATATATCTCAAATATGATGCATCTATCATCAAAAAATGATGACTCATCACTATGTTATGACGTCATCATTACGCACCAAAAAATTTTTGAATTCACAAATTTGGTGATTTTTCGTGCGATATCGATTATGATAGGAGAACAGACGTTTTAGAGATGTAATCTCAATTATAATTAAACAACGTGACCCAGGTGCCCAAATCCTTACTATTAAAACTCGATAAATGTATCTGTATATGTGTGTCTATACATATATCTGTAACGAATTGATTGAAGAAACTGCAAGGCACAGATTGGTGATTTTGGCATGTGGGAGTCTTTTGGCTATGATTCCACTATGTTCTGAGCTCAGACGAAAATGTCGACTCAACATCGATTTATGACGTCATAGTAACCTTTTTGATATTTAGTAATGTCAGTTTTCCAACCTTAACTCAGCCATTTTAGGTGATAGAAGGCTGAAATTTTAATAGATTGTGTATATTAATATATCTCAAACAGTGTATCTTTTAAGGTTTGAAAAAAAATTTTTAGTTCTTCTTAGGATTAAAAAAAATAATACCCGGAATAAAAAAAATATATTATATTGGGATTTTTATTTATATAAATTCAAAATTTTGAAACGTTATTGTAATCGAAGCCATCTGAAACTCCCAATATTGGCCAGGAATGTAAAATTTATCATACTTCGAACAAAATCATGTAATAATACGCTAATATAAAATATCAAACCATTTCTTAGTCATATATAAAAAATTTGTATTATAATCTAAATTCTAGAAAAAAATAAATCAGAAATTAAAAAAACTTTTAGAAGTAAGAAAATCATTAAAAAATGATGACTCATCTCTGTTATGCCGTCATCATTACGCATCAAAATTTTAAAAATTGACAAATTTGGTGATTTTTCCCGCGATATCGAATACAACAGTAAGACAGACGCATTTATCTCGTAATTAATCAATGTGACCCAGGCGCCCTTTGGGCGCCTCCGGCAGGCACAGTGTCCGCAGGCTGCGCTGTGCAAGCAAGCGATGTGCGCTTGTATACATTGCCACTTTTACCTGGGTTCTCTTCTATTTATAGTCTGGACCCCAAATTTATATGGCTTCCCCAACCAAAATGGTTTAAATAGGAAATGACGCAACACATTCCTGGTATAGGCGGGGATATATATATCTGTAACGAATTTATTGAAGAAACTGCCAGGCGCAGAACTGATTTTGGCATGTGAGAGTATTTTGGCTATGGCTCCAATAAATTCTGAGCTCAGACGAAAATGACGACTCACCATGGATTTATGACGTCATTGTCCCCTTTTTGGAACTAGAAATTTTTTTAGAGTATAACTCAGCCATTTCAGGTGAAAGAATCCTGAAAATTTTATTAAATGTGCATATTAATGTATTTCACATATGATACAACTATCCTCCAAAAATGATGACTCATCACTCTGTTATGACGTCATTTTTACGCATCAAAAATTTTAAAATTAACATATTTCATGATTTTCGAGTGTTATCGACTTTAACAGTGAGACAGACGTATTTAGGGATGTTACCCCCTTATTATTAATCAATGTGAGCCCATCAATGTGAGCCCTAACCGCGTTTGTATCTCTTATTTTGTAAAGATGTTCATTTATCAAAAGTAAGAGTATTTTCATTTTCAATTTACTAGTTAACAAACATCTGGCAACTCTTTGGCGTAAATGATTAGCGTATTTCACAACTTTTTCCTTAATTTCATTTGCAGATTTAGGTAGAGAATGGTCAATAGCATTAAGAGATTTTCTTAAGTCGGAGGAAGTTACAAAAATTTGAAATGAAAGGCAATCACAAGCTGTCATTCTGACAAGAACTGCTGGAAGACTAGTTTCATTGATAAAACGGTCTAGAATCATTGATAAAAAAGTTTTCCAGCTACATTAGGTTTAGATCTATGCTCAGAATTACTCTCTGAGCTAGTCCGATTTAATATTTCAATTTGATTGATGGCTTTCAAGTAAACATAAAAACCATTTGTTGATCTGCCATCACACTTGATCACCTTCTTGCAGATTTTACATTGAGAGTTTGACGCATTTTGATCGTTTGAAATGCTGCCAAATCTCAGTTCCTTAAAATTGTCGAAATATAATATTTTCTGTCAATATGTAATAGGATGTAACACGTATTAAAAAAAGTGCAGTTGGACTTTGTACACATACTATTATTTATACAGGGTGGCTCATAAGTTCTGTGACATTAATATATTTAAAATACACTGGTCCTACTTGCTATTTGCACTAGACTTGCATGTTTTGCTAATAATATGCTAGAAATAATCACTATTCTATATACCCTCCTTTCTTCTGAATTACAGCATTTAATCTACGAGGGAAGGCCTCTACTGCAGCACGCAGTGTTTCCTGAGGTATTTTATCCCATTCTCTCCTCAACGACGCCTTAAGAGACTCTATATTGGTGTGGGTTTTAGCACAAGCCTTTGTCTCCAAAATAGACCAGATCGAGTAATCCATTGGATTCAAATCGGGGCTGTAGGGGGGCCATTCCTCCTTGGTAATAAAATCGGGGATATTCTCCTTTAACCATGCCTGGGTGAGTTTCGAGATGTGGGCAGGTGCACCATCCTGTTGAAATAAAAAAGACTCCCCAGAGAACATGGACTGGCTTAGATCTTTCAGTACAGGTTCTAATATAAGCTCGCGATACGAGATTGAATTGATTTTAGCTCCTGGCGGAACAAAAACCAGGGATGTCCGACCAATGCCCGAAACCCCAGCCCAAACCATGACAGAGAGTGGTTTCTGAACTCGTGCAACGTAATGCAACTCTTCTGGGATTGAATGAGCACTAGATGATATAATTCTGTCATTTTGAGCATTACTAGCTTCTTCTATCGTGAATAATTTCTTGTCTGAAAAAAGAATGTTGTTCATTCCATGAATAGCGTGCCGCTTTAACAGACCCTTGCTCTTAACCAGTCTCTTTCCCTTGATCTAGTCAGTAAGGAAGTGCACCTTCTTCCTTTTGAATGATTTCATTCCTAAATGGTCCCTAACGATCCTTTGAACAGATCGGCGAGATATTTTAATGACTGATGCCATTTTACGCATAGATCGCCGGGGATTTCTTCGAATTTGTTCCCGCACCGTCTTCCGCACCTTTGGGGTCACAACAGTACACGGACGTCCACTCCTGGCCCTATCCTCAACATTTCCAGTCTCCAGATATCTCTTAATGGCCCTAACAGCAAACATTCTTCTTCCCCTGGGCATTTTGAGCATTTTGGAAATTTCCTTCGGTTTATAACCCGCTTGAAATAATCCAACTACAGCACATCGATCACGCTCCATTAGCTACACAATATGTTGAATATATAGTGATAAAATAAATTTGATTAACTGTCTTATTATCCAAATTAAAATTAAAATTAATGGGTATGAAAAAATGTCACAGAACTTATGAGCCACCCTGTAGTAGTACAATAATATAATTACAACGGATTCTTACTTAATATTTTTTAGCACATGTAATTAGTATACCACAGCTCTTGTTAATGTTTTATGTTCACAGATTTAAAAAGAATTCGCATCAATGATATTTGGATAGTATCAATGATAAAATGTAACTTAAATATTTTGATTAATTTGTGGGAAATTATTATCACCGTATCTTCGATTAACTTAGCGGAAAGCCCCTCAGTTAGAAGCCAATAAAATCAAATTTTGGGGAGGATGAGCCTCACCAAGCCTCCATTACGCGCCGCTCATGCTAACACCCGACAAATCGAATTACAACTCTTTATTAAGCTCTCAAGCAATTGAAAAGCTTAGGGCCACTATTAATAGAAAACTTGTTTCAGCTTCAAAAACACTCTTAGTGGGGATGCGGGCCGGCGTATTTCATTATCATGATCTCATTATTTGATATAACAATAAAACCTGTTTATTTGACCTATAATTGGCTGCAAACATTTAATTAATGCAGTGGAATCTATAAAACAACCAGTATACAGTCGAACCTGCTTTAGCCCACCTCTATATAGCGGTCATCTGCACATAGCGGCTAGCAAATAACATGTGACAGTCCCGTCCGATTTCCTATAATATTTACTCGTGTATAACGGCCACCTACCCACCTGCCCTCTTTTCCTGTCCCTTGGGGTTCTAAAACTGTCAATAACGGCTTGTTGCCACTTCATCTCATCGTTACAACCTGGCACTCTATATTCTGGGCGCTATTTAGAAATAACTGAAAACGGGTTCGACTGTATACTGAAATGTTAGTTATATTAACTGTATAACTCAATCAATAGTAATAAAGTCCCGCAACTGAAATATATAATGAGATGCTAATCGCTAAATTAACAATATATGCAGTAGGCTAAATATTGATCCGGGCGGTGGAGATGAAACATGCTTGCAATTAACAGTGGCCTAAATTATTGAAATATTCACAGATTTTTCATACTTATCTATCTTTATGGTTTATTTTGGTTTAGCTAGTAATGTTTAGAGTGATACCATTATAAAGAGACTGTATATTTTGATCAGAAATGTGGAATTTCAATACTAATTAGTACAAACAAGCGCGCTTCGCTTGCTTGCGCTGCGCGGCTGGCGGACACTTTGTGTCCGCCGGAGGCACCCTTTGGGTAGCTGGGCTCACAATGATGAATTATAAGGTAGATAACATATCAAAATATGTGTGTCTTGCTGTTATAATCGACAGGGCTGGGGTTGGTTAACCGATTTTATGGTTCGGTTATTTTGGTTTCCTCCAGGGCGGTTAACCGGTTAACCGATACCAGTATTAATTAATTGGTTGAACTATGGATTTTGGACTAAGCTTTAACCTGATATTGAAAAAATTGATAATTTTCAGTGGTCTCGAAATATACTTTGTGGAAAATAGGAATTCTATTAAATTTTCAAATTTTTAGAAGTACGTAATATTCTTGAGTCTCCTTCGAAAAACAGAAATTAATGTGAATATTTAGAAAATAAAGCAGATCGGCTAACCGATCTAAGATTTCCTTAACCGTTAACCGAGATTGACGGCGGTTAGACGGTTAACCGAATCCAGCCTTGTATTCGATATCACTCGAAAAATAATTAAATTTGTCAGTTTAAAGATTTTTGATGCGTAATGATGACATCATAACAGAGTGATGAGTCATCATTCTTTGAAGAAAAGTTTTATCATATTTGAGATACAGTTGAACTCGGTTAGTACGTATCCCTCCGGGAAGCGGAAAAAAGTACGTCCTATCCATAAGTACGTACTAGCTGAGTTGATATTACATAGGAATCTAGTAAGTAATAAATTCATTTTGATTCAGAGAAATAAGTAGGTACTAAGCCGAAGTACGTCTTATCCCGAGTACGTACTAACCGAGTTCTACTGTAAATTAATATACACATTCTATTAAAATTTCAGCCTTCTATCACATAAAATGGCTGAGTTATAGTCCAAAAACAAATTTATAATTATAAAAACGGTGACAATGACGTCATAAGTCAATGATGAGTCTACATTTTCTTCTGACGTCAGAACTTAGTGGCGCCATAGCCAAAAGACTCCCACATGCCAAAAATCAGTTGTCTGTGCCTGGCAGTTTCTTCAATCAATTCGTCACAGATATATATATATATATATATATACCAGCGCTGTCCAACAGGCGGCCCGCGGCCTTGCTTTGTGCGGCCCACGTTGCGTCCAAAATGCCTCTATCCATACCAATCCCGAGTGCACGCCCCTGTATTGCGGCCCGAAGTAAATATAGTTGGACAGCCCTGATATATACTATATACAGTGGAATTCGCTTATTAGCAACTCCCTTATTAGCAATATTGCTCTATTAGCAACCAATCATCAGGTCCCAGGTGAAGATTTTGTTCCCTTATTAGCAACTTCGCGTATTAGCAACCATTTTATGAGCAAAACTCGAGTTGCTAATAAGCGAATTCCACTGTATATACGAGGGGTGCCCGATAAGTTTTTAGCCTTGAACATATATTAAGTCATTATTAACGAACCATACATTTTTCTTATAACTCGATACTTTACTAACTGACTCTGTAAATCCTAGCTCTCTACTATATATTTTTCTGAAGTTTTGCTACATTTTGTATGATGGCTCAGGCAAATATTACTGAAAATATTATCCTCACAAAAGATCAAATTCGGGCAATTATTCTTTTTCAATTTAAAATGAATAAAACAATTGATGATTGTTACCAACAGTTAATACAAGCTTTCGGTAACGATGTTACATCTCTTGCTACTGTAAAAAACTGGTACAGAGAGTTTAGAAGAGGAAATTTTGACCTTACTGACAAACCTAGACCAGGGTCGCCGTTGACTGCTTCGACCCCAGAGAACATCAGCGCAATTGAGAAGTTGGTACTTAATGATAAGCACATAACCTATAGACAGATTCAGTACGAGTTGGGTATCAGTAATGATGTGATCCAATTCATCCTACACGAAATTCTACACTTAACAAAAGTCTGTGCAAGGTGGATTCCACATTTGCTCAAACCTGAGCAGAAAGTAGCCCGAATTGATTGGTGCAAGAAAATGAAGTCAAAATTCAAAAAAGGCACTTCTCCTCTGGTTTCCAAAGTGATTACGGGTGATGAAACATGGATTTATCATTATGACCCAGAATCCAAAGAGCAGAGCCGTCAGTGGACTCCAATAGGTGAACCTCCCCCTCAAAAAGTTAGGAAAAGTCAGTATTCTAAGAAGCAAATGTATGCAATATTCTTTGATCCTAAAGGTATTCGTGCAGTAGTTGCACTAGAGAGTGGCAAAACAGTCTCTTCAGAATGATACACCACTAGTTTCCTCCCAGAACTCATTCAAAATGTTCATAAAATGCGACCAGAAGATGGGGCAAGGGGTTTACTGCTGCATCATGATAATGCAAGTTCACATAAGGTTTTATTGAAGAAACTGGCTTCGAGGAATTATCTCACCCACCCTACAGCCCAGATTTAGCTCCATGTGACTTCTGGCTCTTTCCTCGTATTAAGAAGAAGTTGAAGGGGAGGGTTTTCAGCAGCAATGATGAAGTGCGGTCAGCATTATCAGAGGCTTTGGAGGACATCCGAGAAAATGAGTTCGCCGAAGCTTTTGATAGTTGGTTTTGCAGAATGGACAAGTGTATTAAAGCTGGAGGAGAGTATTTTGAACAATTATAATAATGCATTATATTATAATGCTGTTTTCGAATCAAGGTTAAAAACTTATCGGGCACCCCTCGTATAATAATTAAGCAAAGAACATACAGAATGATTTGACTTATATAGAGTCTCATCAGAATGATTATGGCTAAGTTAGAAGTAGTAGTTCTTGGGGTAGCACTATATTTTATAGTGTTCGGAGAATACTCTGCTGATAGTACCTTAATAGTATCTTAATATATATATATATCCTTACTATTGACACTCGATTAATGTGTGTATATATATACAAGCGCGCTTCGCTTGCTTGCGCTGCGCGGCTTGCAGACACTGCGTGTCCTCAGATTTACCCAGTGAGCGCTTGGGGATATTAGAGAAACAATACGTCGCTTTCTTATTTTATACTACGCTGGATTATCATTTGTCTACGGTTTACATTAATGAAATCAGACTTACATTAATGAAATCAGAACTGTAGCAGAAATTTTGTTTCTTGATAAATATAATTTACTTCGTATTAAGTCAACTAATCCCGAATGTAAGCTCAATTTGAATACATAAAGTTCACATTGCTAAAGATTATTATACTTAAATAATCAATTCCAGTCCATGTCGTTAAAAGTTATTTTATGATCGAATTGATTGATTGTAGCATATAACACACTTTAATTGTTGTTAACAATCAAATTATAGACTCAAAATAGCAGTATTCAATCATAAATAGTCCTTTTGATTGTATGCATAAGTCACTACTATTTTATTCCAATACAAGCGCGCTTCGCTTGCTTGCGCTGCGCGGCTTGCGGACACTGTGTGTCCGCAGATTTACTCAGTGGGCGCTTGGGGATATTAGAGAAAAAATACGTCGCTTTCTTGTTTTATACTATGTACGCTGGATTGTCATTTGTCTACGGTTACATTTATGAAATCAGAACTGTAGCATAAATTTTGTTTCGTGATAAACATAATTTACTTCGTATTAAGGTCTACTAATCCCGAATGTAAGCCCAATTTGAATACACAAAGTTCACATTGCTAAATATTATTATACTTAAATAATCAATTCCAGTCCATGTCGTTAAAGGTTATTTTATGATCGAATTGATAGATCGTAGCATATAACACACTTTAATTGTTGTTAGCAACCAAATTATAGACTCAAAATAGCAGTATTCAATCATTTATATGAAATAAAATCGTGTGAATAGCATTATAAAAGGCTGATAATTGATTGGTTCTCACATAAACCAATGAATTTCAATCATAAATAGTCCTTTGGATTGTATGCATAAGTCACTACTATTTATTCCAATGTATTTGCATTATAAAATAATCGAATTTGATTGGTCAGCAAATTTTGTCACCTATCTTTGCGAGGTGTGAACATTTCGCTTAGATCTTCGAACTTAATCCTAGATTCATCATTTGACACCTACATGCCAATTTCCGTATCTCTACGACTTGCCAATTCTTCAATCTATTCGGACAAACAAACAAACAAACAAATCCTAGTGTTTTAATATATAAGATATATATATATATATACTATATATACTATATACAAGCCTGTTTCGCCTGCTTGCGCTGCGCGGCTGGCGAACACTTTGTGTCCACCGGAGGCGCCAATAGAGCGCCTGGGGTCACATTGATTGATTAAAAGGGAGAAAGTATCTCTAAATACGCCTGTCCTACTTTTATAATCGAAATCGCACGAAAAATTAACAAATTTGTCAAATTTTAGAATTTAGATACGTAATGATGACGTCATAACAGAGTGATAAGTCAACATTTTTTATGATAGTTGTATATACAGGGTGACACATAAGTTCTGTTCCAAGCTTCATTATGTATAAAATTTCTTATACTCAAACGATCTTAGTTATTATGGTCCTTAGAGATTGTAATTCGAATATTTTCAATGATTTTAAAAGATTTTTCGATTCTATGACTTAGAAATGTGTTTTGTATGGTGAATTTTGAGAAAAAAAAATGTGTCCTGGCACGCAGCGAAATCGCGAATCAGGGCTCACTGCTTCTGTAAAAAATGTCTTCATAATCGATGTCCCATGAGGATGTAGCACCAGGTACCATTCATTCGCCATAGAAATATTTCATAAATCCACTGAATTCGTTATCAGAAACGAGAAAAAGTTCAGTCGCAGTTCAAATTAGGTACATTTTGCAAAATTCCCCAAATGGCACTTTTTTTGGGCCTTGATTCACGATTTTGCTGCGTGCAAGGACACATTTTTTACTCAAAACTCACCATACAAAACACATTTCTAAGCCATAGAATCGAAAAATCTTTTAAAATCATTGAAAATATTCGAATTACAATCTCTAAGGACCATAATAACTAAGATCGTTTGAGTATAAGAAATTTTATACCTAATGAAGCTTGGAACAGAACTTATGTGTCACCCTATATATACAAGGGCGCTTCGCTTGCTTGCGCACTGCGGCTGGCGGACACTTTGTGTCCACCGGAGGCGCCGTTTGGGCGCCTGTGGTCACAATTGATTAATTATATGGGAGATAGCATTTCTAAATACGGCTGCCTTACTGTTATAATCGATTTCGCACGAAAAATCACCAAATTTGTCAATTTTTATAATTTTTATGCATAATGATGACGTCATAACAGAGTAATGAGCAATCATTTTTTTACTATAGTTGAATTATATGTGAGAGATATTAATACACACATTCTATCATAGTTTCAGCCTTCTATCACCTAAAATGGCTGAGTTTTGGTCAAAAAACACAGATAAATATGGTGTCATAGTAAACATATCCGTTTTAAAAATCTCGATTAGTCACCATATGATTGCGCAATAAGTTTTATTTGTGACAAATTCAGTGATTTTCAATGACCGTTTAAGTGCTTTTAGTATAAGTGTTTTTGGTTTTTAGCATAGAATTGGGATGTGAATGGGTTAATACGAAAAATTTGGAATCTTTTCATGGATTGCTGATACATTCCAGTATCCCTATAGAAACGTGTTGTGGTCATTTGTGGTCATATCTTAAAAGCCACAAGAGCTACACATTCAAATGTAATCCCATTTGATTGCGAATAGACGATTTCCTATTAAGTACTAATATAATTTATTTGTCTAAATTCAATGGTTTATCAGTTTTAAGACAATTTATCAAACTGGTCACTTTTGCTATTTTGTCGAATATCTCATAAACAATTGAATTTAGACGTAAAATTATATTAACTCTTAATAGGAAATAGTCTATTCGCAATCAAATGGAATTAAATTTGGATGTCTAGCTCTTGTGGTTTTCTAGATATGACCACAACTGACCTTGCAACACTTGAATGTATGAACATTCAATGAAAAAAATTTCCAAATTTTTCGCATTAACCCATTCATATCTCAGTTCAATGCTAAAAATCTTATAATAAAAACACTTAGAAATGCCCTTCAACGGTCACAAATAGAACTTATTGCGCAATCATATGGTGACTAATCTAAATTTTAATAACGGATATGTGTACTTTGAAACCATATTTATATATGCTGGTAATATATTCCTAAGCTCTATTGTGCTTGGTTATGATTTACGGCAACTCATGTATTAGTTCAACCATCTTCTACCACATCCCTAGTCCAAAATCTGCAAGTTACTGTGTGGCCTTACATGCAATAGGCTATGATTCTACATATTTTCTGATCAAAGTATACTGTCTTCACTTGTCAAGTTCCAATGTCAATGAAGCTAAGTCCAAATTTCTCAAGAGTCTCGTCTTCTGATATTTGGAGATGTTAGTATTTACAATCACTGTAGTAGATGATTAGTTGATCCTCTAGTAGTAGCAGCATAGTAGTTTTGTGCATCATTTATTCTTATATGTCGTAGGTTATACTTTGCCCTAAGCATCAGACATTCTCTCCTGAATTAATGGTAATGGCTTGTCAGCACAAGATCTGCTATGGGTTTGAAATTTTAACCTCAAGAGATTCAACCATTGTTATTTATAGTATGCTTCTAAGGAAATTTAGAACTCCCCCAGGTGTAATTAATATGATAATGCCTGTAACCTAACCACGACTGCAATAATGAGGTAATATTTTAATAATAATGGACATTTGTCTCAATCTAGGGATGTTTGGATGTATTCATATTATATGGATCCTGCCATATTTCGCGACACATTTCTGGTTAACAAGTTTCACAGCGAAAATCATCGTTGTTAACATCTTTTCGATGAAAACCTGGGCTATAAATGGAATGAAAGTATAAATTCAGAAATTTGTGAGCTATTATCTTCAACCCTTCGAAGAATTGCAAAACGTATATGCGAGTTGAAAATGTATTATTCACAACTCGTTATTTTTTAGCGAGATGAACAAAATTGTTATTATAAAAACCAAGAATTGGAAGATAATTTTGTATTTTATTAGTTACCAACATAAAATTGAAATCATTTGTAGATAAATTATATGTTAATTTCTAAATTATGGAAAATTAACACAGGTTAGACAACTAAAACTTCCATCATTAGTAAAGCGGTCAGAAAAACCAAACACATTCATTATGGAACCAGTCTCCACATGTATCACATTGAACATGTGTTTAACTGAACTTGCACTTTTTCCAACTAAGCGTAGATTGGCAAGTTACACTTGCATATCAGATTGATGATAAATTGATTTGATTATGGTAGTTTCTCTGTGCATACTCCAGGTGTACTGCTTATTGGATATAGAGTTTTTCGTTCTTCAACTATGCATCTGATACAATGGTACAACATTACATCCTGATTCTATGATTGTGTTCAGGATCAATACAGGCAGCTATGCCTGTAGTCACAGTTAGTGATAACAAGCCACAATCAAAACTACCCTTCTGCTGCTGTCTATTAGGACCTGTTAATAAAAACTGGCGCGATTTGTCGGCATACAAGAATGCCAGTTGTATACCTAAGTCTCTACTTGTTTTTCTCATGTACAGAGTCGTATAGATATATTCCACTTTTACCATCGTACATAGAACATACCTAGTGTTTGCTAAAGGAATATATCTGTATACTAGGGCTATTGCGTAAAGCTTTCAGATATCGAAGTTTCTACAAATATTAACAAGCGGCGGTTTGCGCGCTTGCGCTGCACGGCTGACGAAAACAAAGTCCGCCAGAGGCGGCATTCAGACGCCAAGGACACATTGATGAATTATAAGGTAAATAACATCTCTAAATACCTCTGTCTTACTGTTATAATTGATATCACTAAAAAATCACGAAAATTGTCAAATTTTCAAAATTTGATGAGTAATGATGACGTCATTATAGAGCGATGAGTTATATGAGTTATTTGTGATATTTAAATTACTTAAGTATATGTGAAGAATATTCATATACACATTCTATTTAGGATACCGCCCTCGAAAAACTTTGCCTGAGTAAAAACAAATAGCAAATATTTTTATTGTTAATTTCATTGTATTGCTGAGCAGTCTACCACCTAATCGTACTAGTTGAACGGTATTTATCTTGATTTTTATGAGTCAACCCCTAAAGTTTAGCGTTCCTAAAAGTTGTAAATTATTGGAGGTTTTTCAACGCATTCATCAATTAGTTTTTTACTTAATTAATATTGTTTAATTATATGGACTTCAAAATTGTTTTAGCTCCTTTGGAGATTCTATAACACAAATATTTAGAAGAAAGATCAAGAAGTACAATAAAAATAGCTCTAAAAGGGAATTTATTTCTTTAATGCTCAGGAAATGGCCGGTTTGATATCAAATATTTAGCGACAATTGTATCAGAAAAAAAATTCTGATCATTTTCTTCAAAAAATTATTCAGATACGATCATTTGTTAGTGAGTTATCGCCTATTATCGGCAAAGTTCGGGCATAATACCTCTCTATGGTCCCGAAATAGGCCGATGTCATATCTTAAGGATTATTTAAGATATATAATATATTATAATCATAAATGAAAGTATATATATGTGATAATATATCGGTTCCTCAAACATCTCTTTGTCAAAAAATAAATATTTCTCGACTTATCATTGACCTTATTGTAATACAAATTCTATGGAGAACTTTGAATATATTAGAAACTGTCGAATCTAATCAAGATAAATGAGTTCAAGTATTGCTATTATGCAAAACAATCAATACAATTGTCGTTAATAATGTGTCCAGAAGATTGGAGCACTTTCATAATTATTTTAGAATTTCTGGCCTTAAACCACCAGATTCGGTCAAAACCCATCCATTTAGGGTCCAAATTGAGATATCTCTATCTCTGTAAATATGAGCCCAAATTCTTAGTTCTCAATTCATAATATACTTTTTACAACGGTATATATATATATATATGATTCAATGATAATTATTGCACTACACCAATGGAATGTTATGTTTTAGATCTCTATCATGTGATTACTTATCATTTTTCGAAAATCTTAACTTGGAAAATAAAAGTCGTAGACTCTCGTTCTAACTTCCTAATATACTTTTTAGCAGCTCTTTATTCATTCTAAACTAATGGATTATACTTTGTATCGATAGGAATATGAATTATTATCCACAATTTGCTCAAAATATTGGGGGTTAGGGGCCTCAAAGATTTTTGTGGATTATTAGTGCACATTTGTTATTTTCCCAAATTTGGTTGGAATATATCAAATCATGCGGTTTCGAATGCGTAAGTATTTCTATAAGGAGATACGTGCCCACGTTTAACATCCCTTATAGCTCTCCTTTTATCGTATGCTGTAAGCCAAATCGCGGGTGGAATCCTTAAAAATTAAGTTTCCAAGGGTATAGATTTGAAGTCGTCCGTAACAATTTTCCGTAACAATTTAAGGGTGTAGAAGTGCCAATAGGGTGTGCTTGAGGTAATAATGATCCAATGCCTTAAGGATGAGGTCATGTGGTGTTGAAGAGTAAAATGACCTGATGTGCCAACTGTGTATAAAGTGTCGAAAGTGAGGGATGGGTGGGAAAGGGTAGCCACTTCATGAACTTCATTGCATAACCAGGGAGAATGATCAATTATTGGCTTAAGAAGTGGCCTGAGATGAGAAGAGACAAGGGTAATTATTGGGGTTTGTGGTTAGCGATTGGGCGTAGGAGGGTACCAAGTTGAATGAGAGTTTTGTATTTCGTATAAGGACGGTGAATACATCTCTTTGACTATGAACGTGGCCTTGTTTTTTTGGTTTGAAATATAATGTGGGGGGGGGGGGGGCGATCATCGGCTCTAAAATGTAAAATTTAATTTTAAAAAGCAAAGCAATGTATATACATTAATCGAGTTTTAATAGTAAGGATTACAATATGATAAATAATTAATTGTGGTATGGATCTAGTTTGAATTCAAATCAGGAAAATTAAACTGTCTACCCTGGAGTTTCGCATAATCAATGAATATTAATGACGTTCTACTGTATACATAAATAGAAATTTATGCTAAAGATTACTTGTGCGAAGATAGTATATTTTAGTCATTTGACATCAGGATAGCTGTGTTTCAGCAAAGTCTATGTAATACATTTAATTAAAAAAAGATTTTAATGTGGAAATGAGATACATAGTTTATTATTATTTATTTCAATATACATACTCACACAGATATGTATCTACGTATGTTAGATTGTCTCAAAATTTTATCAGCATTCAGTGTGATAGAAGTATCGCTGATAGTACGTCACCCGTCTGCATAGAGTTATTCAGATGCTCCTTATCTTCATATCAATGGCAATCATATCAATGGCAACAGAACTAAGTGGCAGTTTCTCTTGATTATCTTGTGGTACAAATGTTAAACCTTTCAAAAATGAATTTTTGGAATGATCTTAACAATCTCAGTTAGTCATTACTTTTTTCTTAAGATACAATTGCTAGCGATTGTGTTCATGCACTTTTGGTTGTACTCGTAATGATGTTAAATTTTATAGAGTTGCTAACAACCTTTTTAGATGTGTGCTCATTTGTAGATAATATCGGAATATTACTGCGTATTATTTACGAAATTAGAATATCATTTATGACATTCTTTGTCACATTTGACGGATATACATTGGAATCTTTTTTTGTTTGGCCACCAGACTTACAAAGATACTATATGCAAATACATACAAGTACATTATTGCTTAATAATATGAATTTGCGATACTATTAATTTGCTATTTGCATTTGCGAGTAGAATTATGCTTTGTGTCACATTATATAACATTTGGAATGCAAACCCCCTAATGGAAATTTGAACAGCCCACGATACGAATTTACTCAGTATATTACGAGAATATTTTTTGATAGTCCATCCAGCAACTCTAGAATGTGCTCATCAATCAAGGGCTTCGATTCATGTTTATTTCTTTATGACCTACCTTGTTTACTACACAAGGGCTGGGATAAACCTCACACAAGGGCTAGGAAAACCTAACAAAAAATATTGAAAATATTATCTCCATGTACTTAGGTTGTATTAAAACTTTTAGACTAGACAAAATTGTTGATAATTCCAGTAAGTCAAAAACAGATGTTCCAGCTGACTTTTGAATTATTTGTTGATTACATGAAATAGCGATTGCTCTAATGATTTGGCTGTAATTAGAAATTTCCAGGATACAAATGAAATTCCAAGTCAAATAAGCATAAGATATTGTCATTCGACTACTGTCGAACAGTAGTTATTCGACAAGTCGAATATGGGTATTCAATATATGGAATATGATGAAGTGGTGTGATGAGCTAAAATAAGCCTACCATTTAAATTGGATATCTATATAGTAACAAATTGTGGTGTAGCAGTACTTTAAACTCTCTGTTTGAAAACTCGTAATAAGTGAATACTAATAAGATCTACAACCGGTCAAGACTTCGTACACCCTCTGAGTTTAGTTTAGTTATAGCGATAAATCGTTGTTCCTTGATACTATTTGTAATGTCGAACATTCTTACTATTAAAATTCGACCAATCATAGCCTACTCTATATAAGGCTTCACAGTAACTAATGGATATTTGACCAGGGATGCACAAGGTGAGGTAATATATTAAATAGCCACAATATTTTTCCATAATCATAAATTTTATTCACAAAGGATCATGTAGTACTTACCTGTAAGAAATACTCTAAATTTGATTCTAAATAGGTTATCTACACATCCGAATTACTCATAATTGAAAGCCTCAAATCAATTTACTAACTACCAAGTTCTAAAATATTTACAATTGATACTTGGGCTACATGTTACTAGTCACGGCCTTTAATTATGATGGTGGTTAGTGATACAAAGTGGCAAAAATCGATAATTTTCAACATGAGAATAAGTAATTGTGTTGAAAGTTCCAAAAATGAGTAATCGGATGTGTAGTAGTTTTTTAATTTGAAATGAAAAATGGAATTTTGCTTACAGTTTAAGTACATATTCCTTTATGAATAGAGCCACTTTAATACTGTTTTTATGGATGTTTAAGTGGTGGTCAGGGTTTGGTTCAAGTACTTTTGAAAGTACTTAAGTACAAGTACAAGTACATTCAAAAGTACTTAAGTACAAGTATAAGTACTTTTACTACCAATTTCAATTTTATCATATTTTATGTAAATTTAAATTAATATACTAAGTGCGTACAATGGTTCAATTTTTTAGATTAACACAACTGTAAAGATAAAAGGATTATACTATTGCATGTTTTCCCTAATGAACATCAGTGTTTCAAAGCATTTGTCAGGTAGGTTACATCTATCGAGGCGATAAAATTTTCCAGCAACACTGAAAAGTCGTTCCACTGGTGCTGATGATCCTGGAATTGCTAAATATTTTTGAGCTAACAGTTAAAGTTTGTGGTAAGTGTTTTCATGATTTTTCCAGAAGTTAAGTGGATTAGAATCGACTGGAACACTAGGTTTGCTGAGATAATCGTCCAGTTTTGTTTCATCAGTATATGTACATACTGCTTCTTCATCATCTGATTCCTTAAATGAAAACAACTTGGCTCTTTTTGGCGTTGGCAGTTCATCTTGACATTCTAATATCACTGGTATGTTTTGTTTGTTCAATTGAACTTCAACCAACTTAGACAGAATATAACCTTTTATGAGATCCTTTTCAATCTATCTTTGCACCATTTTAGCTTAAACCTGGGATCTAGTGTACTAGTTATTTTGTAAATATCCCCAGATTCATACTTAGAAAGGTGGTGTTCGATTGATTCTGTAAGTTCTGTTACAAGGCCATTATAATATTTATCACAAAGTGTTGTCATTTGAGCTCGCAGGCCTCGAATGCATGGGATAACCAAACTGGAAGATACTTCATTCTCAATATAGGCAATTTTTGTTGCTTCCTCAAAAGGTGAAAGAATTTCAATAAGATCCCTCAAGGAGTTAAGTTCATAGGATGCTAACTTTCCCGTATTGAGAGTGCTAGTTTTTCTTTATCTACCTTTAGGATTGATTTAATCATTATGATTTGTGAATTCCACTAGTGAGCACACCTGACTGTAGCCGATTTTCATCTGATAGTATTTCTGTTGCAATACAGGACTTGTGTACATATGATATAATTGTTGATACTTTTGAGCTAACCTTCGTGAACATATCAGCATTGCTAAGACCATCTTTTACAACAAGTTGGAACGTGTGTGCGAAACAAGAATTACGAATTGGTGGATTCACCATGTTGTAAGCATTGTCAGTGATGATAGATAAAATTTTGTTGTTTATTTCAAATGAAGCGATGAATTTCGATTTCAAATATATATTACAAGCAGTATGCCTCCCTGATAACCTGTGACATGCCACCATAATGGAATTCATTTGCCAGTTAAGAATGAAGTGAACCGTAATACCTATGTAGCTCTTCGTTTCACTATTTGACCAGAGAGATCAGTGGTGAGAGCAATACTTTTAACTTGTTCAAGCTTTTTCATAAGTTGTTAATTTATCTCGATGGATTTCTCTGTTAATAGCTTATTCGACAAATGCTTTCTGCTTGGTATTTGATATTGTGGGTCTAACTAAAAGATAAGATTGCGAAACCTTGGACTCTCTACAATTGAAAGTGGTATCAGATCTCCTGCGATAAAGCTTACTAGTTCATCTGCGATTTCATGCTGACGTGCATCATGTGTAGGATACTTTTTACACAATTTAGATAGTAAGTTAAGTTTCTGTTGAGCGTCGATCTTTGGTTCTTTTTTACTTATGAATACTTCATTGAATGACAACGTTTTATGTATTTGATAAAGTTTGTTGTTGTGCCCAGAGAACCTGAAATCTCTTTATGACAATATTTATATTTCGCTTTGAAATTGTCATCAAAACTATCTAGTATATTGAAGTGTTCTAGTATTTTCGGAAGCTTTCTGTTAGCCATTTAATTAATTTGAAGTAAGCTTAAAGACAAATTTTGAGAATGAATAATTGATACAACCATAGGCGTCGTAAACTTTATTTCCTACCCTTGGACTTCCCGGCCACAATAATCTAGGGCCGTTCAGTCAGTTAACCGGGCCGTATCTTCAGCTGATCCAGCGTTACCGTCATCCAAATGGGCCGTAAACCCTTGATCTACATGAGGAATTAGTAACAGCCAATTACCAGTACATACTAATAGCACTAAGCTTTTTACCGGGTAGCACCCGGAAGACTGGGTAGTACCCGGGATTCCCTCTGGGCCGCCCGGCCATTGCCGGATAACCGGGTGGGTTACGACGCCTATGGATACAACATATATATATTATGTTGTTTGTTATGACTATCGAAGAGAAACCTAATGGTGCTACAATTTGATTCATTACTAACTTATTAATATTCGGCAAGAATATGCAAGTTACTTTTGATGACCAGTGCACAATGGAAGTAATTGAAAAGTACTTGGAAAGTACTGAAATTTTAAGTATTTGAGCAAAGTACTTAAGTACAAGTACAAGTACACACAAAATTGTATTTGAACCAAACCCTGGTGGTGGTCGAACATTTTGTCCGGTAGTGTATAGCAGTACCCACACTAAGGATAGCATTACCGATACTTCTAACGCATCTCATATTGCATCCGCAGAAAGCCATATACAACACATTATTGATAACATCCATAATTCCAAGTCAGATGATTAATTACTTGATTGTTCCGAAGTTTCTAGGCTCCAATTCATTCTATGTTAGCTTCAAAATAGCCTTGTACCGAATAAAAGGCGGAGAAATAACATACGGGCGCAAATATTGGGCCTCAAAGCACATCTGAGTATCTTCGGAACATGTCAATGCTAGAAAAATTGTATTCATCTTTTGGGCTTGATAACGATTTTGTTTCATTTCTTAAGCAAGCCACCCAATCGTTTTATCCTGAGCAGAATTATGCTATTATCCAAATGAATGAAATACATGCCAAATCAGACATCTCTTACAAAGGAGGCAAAGTGTTTGGTTCTAATCTCGATCCCGATAATCCTACTAAAACTGCATTCGCTATCATGGTGTCTCGTCTTTATAATAAATGATCCTGTATTGTCCGTTTATTGCCATGCGCTTCTGTATCAACTGGATATTTGATATTATCTGCTCTTGTGCTAAATATGTTGAGCATTGCGGGTTATTCTTTCATATCATCTCTACCGCAACTTTCCATATAATGTGAAACTTTTCAAATTGTTTTCGCCCATTTGTAAACAGGAGACCAGAGTACCCCATCCTTGTGATATAAACGTCTTTTTCTAACTTTTGATTTCGTGCATCCTGAATGCTATTCATAATAATTGATTGAATCAATAATCTGATAAACCTTTCCATATCCTGATTCACTTTTAGATTGTATTGTCATTGACCGATGCGATTACCCCTTGAACTTATTGTATGCTTCTTTTCGTGAAATCGGTATCCTTTATATAGTATTTCTGAGAGGAATAGTTTGGCGAAACTATTTCCAAGTTTGACCATAAAATTATGCTATCCTTCCTGTATCGAAATTCAAAATGTTAAGGTGCTAAAAATAGTTCATGAATCAACCATTTCTGCTTTGGCTATTCAGAATGACCAACGCTGTTCAACTTTTAAATCAAACACTTCCGTCTTCGTTGGGATTCTATTGTCTCTGTGGAAAATCGTTAATGTCATCGTACCGTATAAACATGTACGTTTGAATGACCCGATGTCTAAGCCTTTGACGTTTAATGACGACTGATTTACTTTTTAACTCGGATACTTTGTAGGTTAGATTCTTGGAAGTCACTTCCTGACAAAGGTGAGAAATCAAGTAAGCAGACATTTACTAGCATCAAGCATGCATGCCTCGTGTTAGCTTAAATTACAAATTATCTATCTTGGAAAATTCCTATGACCGCAGGGGCGGTCATGGGAATTTTCCAAACCGGGGCGAGGCGGGGCAAAATAAAAAAAATCCGGGGCCTTCCCATGATTTTGGCTTAGATGGTCGAATGAAATCCGGGGCCGCACAATCAAACTAGGGGCAAATGCCCCGGATGCCCCTCCCTGGGACCGCCCCTGCCTGAGGGTGGTGTAGACTCAAATCGCGAAGTTGACTTTGACCCATTTATGAGTGCATTATCAGATCTCTCTGCCATTGAATGTAATATTCAGGTCCTTCAATATTTAGCTTTTATAGCTAGTTATTCAGCACACCAATACTTGAAACGTGTCAATATTGTAGGATATGTCGGGATTTATTAACTATCGATAAGGATTTGCTTATTGATGAACCATCCTTTTCTCAGTTCAAGCAATTATCTCTCTCCGAAAGTGGAGGTTTGAAGTACTCTTCGGAGTTAATCCTAGAATCTATCGTTATAGTTTGGAAGATTTTTGTTAGCATCGAAAACGATAACGAACTGATGGCATTGTTTGTAGAAGGACCATCCATGAAAATCCTTGCCAATCTATCAATGAATTCTATTTTGGATGCCGATGTCTGTGCTTCATGGATACATTTATACCCGTTTGTGTTGTGAGTGGTCGTCATATCCTTCGAAAAATTATATTTGTTGCTAGTTGTAACTGTTTTTAAGCAAATAAACTAAAAAATATAATTCGATGGTTATTTCTAGAGGTATGGAGAAGCAAAAAATTGAAAAATTCCAATAATACATATTTTAGTCTATCAATGGTTGTACTCTATTATAGTAATTACTTCCTTTAGTGTATTTTATATGTTAGTAGAGATTCAAAACAATGAAATTAGTGTAAATATTTAGAAAAAAAAACAGATAGGCAAACCGATTAAAGATTTTCTTAACCATTAACCGAGATTGAAGGCAGTTAGCAGGTTAACTGGTTAAGGGTGGCCTTTCCTACAACAACAATCATTTGACTTTTTTCACTGATTTGTATTTTTTTTCAGTGCAGATTTGAATCGCAGAGTTATCTGTAAATTAAATTAATCAAGAAAGAAATATAAGTGAAAAGGAGTTATTTTTTTACCTTGATTAAATTTCAGTAAAAATCAGACACAATATTTGCACAATATAATATCCATTTAGAAACTTTCTAAATGTTTTCATTAGAGGGTCATCTAACTCGGTACAGATTACTTTTTGAAAATAAGAAAATATTAACTGAAACACTCGACCAATATTTTTTAGTAATTTTTACGTTATTTTTTTATAACTCCCTTTTGATTCGTAATCAAAAGGTTGTCTGAACCGGAGTTGCTCATCGTCGAAATCTATCAAAAACCGTGGAGTTTTCGTTTCTAGGTTGAATTTACGAAAGGTTCCCACTTATTGATGCTACAAAAATATTCTCAAAAATTAGATTAAAAAATTATATATAAATCCCTCAATCTCCATTAGTATTATGCATATCGTAATATTATACTCTTCGTTGCTTGGAATTTTGCTGCCTCATTTCCGGTTTAAGCTATTTTGAGTAGAGAAGCCATACAAGTTTGGGGTAGTTAATATAAATAGAAAAATCCCAGATTCAAATTAGGATATTATATAGCTTGCAAACACCCATATTCAACAACAGATAGCAGTCTTAAGTTAATAATGTGGTATATCAAAATTTTTCAATCCATTACTGCTTCAAAAGTGCGAAAAACCTTTCAGCATGACTGGTGCCCCAAAAAGACAACGTCCGTTAATATCCACCGGATTCCATATCTATGACTGGTATTCCAGATCATTATTTGAATATTTACTGAAATCGTGTCTAGTACTGAATTTCCAGTGTTTTGATATATATATTGACCATATTTGCAGATTTTTTTGCTGCATGTTCCTAGCAACGGCCAGGTATGTAAAAAATTTCCTAGCCACGGACAAACAAAAAAATCTCAAAATATGGTCAATATATATCTCAAATCGCAGGAAATTCAATGGACACGAATTCAGGATTAAAATGATAAGATAATCTGGCGGACCTAAAAGTACACATAAAAATGGGCCATTTCGCTTCAAAGATATCTCAGTGCCAAAATATTAGCATTTGAGTATAAAAAATCGATATAAAGTGTTTAGAACCCTTACAAGGATTTAGAAATGATAAGAAGGCGAGTTTGGTAAATTTCTGATAAAATCAAATTCCCCATAGGCAATCCCAACTTTAACAAATCCACCCTTGCATCACGCAAACAAAAGGCTACAATTGTTATTTCAATTCAATTTCTTTGACGACATTGATTGACGAGGTTTATTTGTATAATTCATACTTTCTCCATTGTATTCAAAAGAACAATCTCCATTTAGATTTTAAGTGCATGATACTTCCAAAACTCGAAGACTCCAAAGTATTTAGTAAATCCTATCATAACCTTTCAGTGTAGAGGTGAAGTAATGTTATTTCGACGGAATGACATCGAATATACCCTATATTTACCAACTTTTTCAATTTGTGTGTAAAATAAAATCTAATTACATGTTATCATTCTAAACATTACATTTCACAGATTATTTTACAAAAAAATGTCTAAAGAACAAATTTATAATGCATAAAATTGCAAAAGAAAGTTGTTGATTAATGTGACTATTTTGACGCTCCAAAATACTCCAAACCTAGGGGATTTGAGGTATTTTGGCGGCTCATAAAAGGTTTATTTATATTTGCGTGCAATGATTTCTATTGTGAGAGTGAAGCCGTTAATACTATTATATAGAAAAGGGGTGAAAAATTGTTCTCCACTTTTTTGCAGATGTGTGAAAATTTCGTATAGATCTTAGAACCTAATCGTAGCCATATCATTTGACACCTACATGCCAATTTTTATATCTCTACAACTTGCCAATTCTTCAATCAATTCGGACAAACACCAAGAAAAACATTTTATATAGTATATATATATAAGATAGATATATCTGTAACGAATTGATTGAAGAAACTACTAGACACAGAAAACTGATTTTTGTCGTTTGGGAGTCGTTTGGCTATGGCTCCACTAAGTTCTGACCTTAGACGAATTTGTCCACTCATCATGGAATTATGACGTCATTGTCACCTTTTTAACCTGCGGTTGGCTGTTTTTTTCTATTTATAGTAAGACAACAAATTTGTATGGCTTTCCCGCCAAAATTGGCTTAATCCGGAAATGACGCAACAAAACACCTCGCCTAACGCGGGTTAAATTAATTAATAGCTCAAAATTTAAGTTTTTCTGCTATAACTCAGCTATTTTTGGTGATAGAAGGCTGAAATTTAATTGACTGTGAATATTAATATATCACAAATATGACACAACTCTCATTAAAAAATTACTCATCAATTGTCCGAAATGCCCCAAGGGCGCCTCTGGCCGACACAAAGTTTTCGCCAGCTCTGCAGCGGAAGAATGCGAAGCGCACTTGTTTTGCTTCTACTTGAGATATTTTTTGCTATCTGTTCCTAGCCACGGCCAGGAATGTGCAAAAGAATTCTGGCCGTTATAGCACGGCAAGACAAAAATCTTTCCAATTATGGTCAATGTATATATCAAATAGCTGGAAATTTAGTGCTGAGCATGTAGTATAATGATGATATGGCACTGTTTAAAGAAGTTGCAGATGTGTGACTTTTCGCTTTAAAAATGTGTCGTTTCTAGAGCGACACCAGGTGATACAAGTGGCTGCAAGTGGCGACATATTAGCATTGAAGTTATAAAATAAGAATTAATCTTCAGAACCCCTATAAGAATCTAAAAATGATAAAAAAGCACTTCGGCCCATTTTTAATAATAAACTAATTTTCCTTGGAAAACTCCAACCTTAATTGCGTTACTTATATTTTTTGAAACTGTTTTATCCTAAACTTCCAAATAGACTTAAATTTCTTCATTCATTATTTTATGATGCCAATCTACTGCTTACAATAGCACATCTAAAGTTTTCATGCTGCATATACTACTTCTTTATTTTATAACTCCTATAAAGGAATGAATTTATAACATAATAATCAATCTTTATTCTAAATCCCATAAGGTAGTAGTTTGTGAGAACCATTATATTCATTTTGTATACAGTGTATTTGAAATGGCCGTTTACAGTAAATATACAGTCAGGGTCGCTTATTTTTTACCACCAGGGGACCAAAAAATATGTTCATAATAGAGATACTTCATATTAAGCGAACTTGATTCAATACAAATCCTATCTAAAAATGAAATTGGGACCAGGAGGTTAGTTCATAATAAACGAATGTTCATATTAAGCAGGTTTATAATAAGCGACCCTGACTGTATACATATATATTATACACGTGTGTATTTACTGAGAATACCTAAGGACAATCAGAATAAGCGTTTGCATTAGACTAATTCAGTTTTAACATTTCAGGTTTAAACTGATTTTTAAAAATTTCAGTTTAGATGTCGTTTTGAATAAATGAAATGCAGTATCAATTGGCATCCATTGCTCAAAAATTCAATACATGGAGAACAAGAGAAGGACAAGAAGAGTGCACCAAGTTCCTCAAAATAATAACAACTACTACTAACGAATTGCGAGACCTTCTTATATCTAAGACTCATCAGGTTTACTAGTTGCCAACATAAAGTCGACACTTGGTCCATATTATGAAGTTGATTTGTAAACTTTAGAATTGGAAAATGAAAATTAGGGAATTACCATGGATGCATGCTGATTCGCTAAAAATATATGTTATTATATTCTGTATTTGATACTGATAATGTCATTCGATGCTGGGGAATTAGGCATTGAAATTAGAGGCTGATAATAGTTTGAACTTGGAATATAGATGGATGCATTGCATTTAAGCAAAGTCCACCGCCTTCACGAATTAATGAACTTTCTCTTCGATGAATCACAACTATCGTTTGCAATCCCTGATCGTATTTTCCAATCCCGGGATTTAATATTTCACAATATATAATATGCCTAAGCAGGATAAAGGAAATTTATCTGTAAACCAGAATTTAATTGAATGACTGCAATTTTTTACTACTGGTAAGTCGCCTGGATCTGAACTTTGTGAATTAGAAGCATTTACTTCTTTGTCATTTTCGTCTAACAATTTTTTCCATCCTCCACTTTCGAGATTAACCTGGAAAGCAATTCGTTACAAGATATGTAAAAGCTCTTGTTAAAGTATCATGTTCACAGATTTGCAAAGGATTCGCATCAATGATATTTGGATAGTATCAATGATTAATCGATCAGGATTCCGATAAATTTAGATTAGTCATCATATGGTTGCGCAATAGGTTATATTTGTGACGAATTTGGTGATTTTCAGAAGCCGTTTAGGGACACTTCTAAGTGTTTTTATTATAAGATTTTTCGCATAGAACAGAAATGTGAATGGGTTAATGCGAAAAATTTGGAATTTTTTCATGGAGTGTTGCTACATTCCAGTGTTGCTATGGAAACGTGTTTTGGCCGGTTGGGGCTATATCTTGAAAACAGCGATAGCTAGACATTCAAATATAATCCCATTTGATAGCAAATAGGCTACCTCCTATTTAGCTATAATACAATTTCTGTATCTAAATTCAATGGTTTACGAGATATTCGACAAATTACCAAATGTGACCAATATGATAAATTGTCGAATATCTCGTAAACTATTGAATTTCACCAAATTCGTCACAAATATAACCAATTGCGCAACCATATGGTGACTAATCTAAATTTTAACAACGGATATGGGTACTTTGACACAATATTTATATATACTGGTAATACATTCCTAAGCTCTGTTGTGCTGTCAATGATTTAAGGCAGCTCATGTATTAGTTCAACCATCTTCTACCGCATCCCTAGTCCCAAATCCGCAAATTACTGAAGCCTTTGTGAAGCCTTATATACAGTAGGCTATGCTTCAATCAATTCGTTTCATATATATATATATATATATACACTAAATTAATCGAGTTTTAAAAGTAAGGGCATACACCAACCGGACAAATTATTACCACACTTGATTCATTCCCAAACAAATAACACTAAATCAGATTTTTTCATGAAGGGCAATACGTTCAAATTCAAAGAGATACTAAAAATCTGATTTCAGATTCGAAATCTACACATACTAATTACAAAAGGTTAGGAATGAATGATTAATTATAAAAATTAACTTGTGACTAATTTGAATGCGTATTATTCGAATCTGGAATCCGATTAGCAGTATCCCATACCGTTTAGAAGTAACCCTCTTCATGAATAGACCCATTTAGTATTATTTGTCTGGCAAAGAATCAAGTGTTGAAATACTTTTGTCAGGTTGGTGTATATACGTATATATATATTTTCGACTTCAAGACCAGAAGCTATATTTAGTATGGGAGTATTATAAATAAAATTTCTCTCTGGATACCCAGCCAAAATCTCGATTCAAGGTCCACTGCCTTTTAAACTATCTCTCCAGATTCCTCAAATTCTCTGAAAAATTAGTTCACATATCTTCCTAGAATATCCCAAATTTGTAGAAGTATATCGTTTTCAGAAATGTGCATATCGATAACAATTTGGATCATATTATTTGGTGTTGTGAAGAAAAGTGTCATTTGGGATGTTTTGTACAAATGTATCTAATTTCAACTCGAAAATGAATGACCTTTTTCTCTAAAACTGAATTCAATAGATCATTGAAAAAGTTTCATGGTAAAGAGAAGGTATTCGATGCTTAATTTTAATTGATTATCGGTTATAATTAACTTTTAGCAGAAGCAGTGGGGTATGATTTGTGATTTTGCTGTGTCAGGACACAATTTCTTTTTAAAATCACCTTACAAAATATAGTTTCGGGTATTACAATCGAAAAAACTCTTTAAATCAACGACAATATTCGATTTACAATCTCGAGCAACCATAATAAACAAGATTGTTTGAGTTTTAAACATTTTAAACGCAATGGAGCTTGTATCAGAACTTAGGAGCCACCCTGTAATATATCTATATATTTTACTGATCAATTGAAGAAACTGCCAGGTACAGAAAGCAGATTTTTTGCAATTTGGAGTCTTTTAGCTATGAATCTACTAAATTCTGAATTCAGACGAAAATATGGACTCATGACAAAAAGCAACAATGACGTCGCTTTTTTTATAGTTGAAAATTTCAGTTTTTTACTATAACTCAGCTATTTTGGGTGATAGATTGCTGTGTTATGACGTCATTACGCACCAAAATTTTGTGATTTTAAGTAATATCGATTATAACAGTAAGACAGATATATTTAGGAATGTTATCTACCTTATAATTAATCAATGTGAGCCTAGGCGCCCAAATCGCGGCTCTGGCAGACACTTTGTGTCCGCCAGCAGTTCACCGCTTGCAAGCGAATCGCGCGTGTTCTCGCTAAAGTCCCACTGAAGTTAACTGATACATTCATTTGCAATGAATCTGGATATTATTACTCGAAGTTTTTTACTCATTTAGTAATAATCTATGATAGCACCTTATCAGACAGTTGCTAATTCGGATTGATAAGATTACATTTGGATAAGAATTACTTTTGTTTAGATGAATTATTGCGGTTACGTATCAACTTTACAATAAGTGAAGAGAAGTAACCCTTTTTAGTTGAAATGTCTGACGATGTAACCGGATGACACTCCGAGCCTAGATGTATTAATGAGACTCGACTCCCTTAAATATTTAAAAGGTCAGAAAAAGACTCATTTACTGAGTAGAACTTGGAACTTTAAACTGTGTCATTATCCACCACGCTACAATAGATTGTCATTGTTATTAATGCTTCAAAGCCAGAACTTATGTTAAATATATTTATTATGGTGTATAGCAACAAAAAAGGTTTTGCGTATTTTCACACCTTTACGTATATACACTTTTTCACACCAATGACGAATTTTGAAAAATATGCTAGAGACTAGCTTTCAACGGTTGACAGGGGGTTTTTAGGGGTGTAGATTTAGAATATTATAATTTCGGATCCATATGAATTTATTCGTTAGCTTTGTTTACAATATTTATATACAGTCGACTCCGCTTAATAGGGCCACATCGGTCAGAGGACATTTTTCCCCGATTAAGCGGAGGACCCTATTAACCGAAAATATTTTGTATTAGCTTCTATGTGTGAGAGCTATTCCGGTCCTGCCAAACGTGGCCCGATTAAGCGGCTGACCCGATTAAACAGCGGCCCTATTAAGCGGAGTCGACTGTATAGTAAAAAAAATACCACAATAGGTTGGATTGAGTAATTCAAGGAGCCCGCAGGGCGACTCTGCGGATACGCAGTGTCTGCAAGCCGTACAGCGCAAGCAAGTGAAGCCCGCTTATATATATATATACGTATATATATAAACAAATACACATTAATTGAGTTTTAATAGTAAGGGAATATACAGTCAGGGTCGATCTGGCATGGTCAAATAAAGTTATAGATATTGGATTTCGGCGGATACTATCAGACGAGGTCATTTTTGGGTGACTGGACAACTTTTTCACACTTTTGATGGTTTCATGATGTCAAACACTTTGATATACAATATTTTTGAAGTTAAGTACTGCTATAAGTTGTTGAATAAGGATGTTTGAAGTTATTTAATATTAGGATACATTAAATACTAATGGAAATCAAGCCTTTCCGAAAAAAATTGCTTTGTGTTTTTAGTAAGGTTGCAACCGAATAAATAGTTCAATATTCGGTTAGATCAAATACTATCTGGCAAATAGCTGATATTCGATTGGGAACCGAATATCAGTATTCGTATTCGGTTAGGGAATATTCATGAATATTTATATCCAGTTCAATCGGTTTCAACCTTGGTTATAATATATTTTCTAACTAATTTACCTATCATATCCAGTCACTATCTAAAAATCGGTCAACATACAGTACTATAACAATTCACAGTCTTTTATTAAAGATTATTTATTTCAGCTGCGCAGTATTAGGAGTTATGAAGTACCCGAATAATATCAATATTTGTATTCGGTTAGAGTAGCCGAATATTATCAGTATTCGTTCGGTTCAGGAACTATTCATGAATACTGATATTCGGTCCAATCGGTTTCAACCTTGGTTTTTAGCAATTAAAAAAATCAATATTGCACAGGAGGTATCTTCAGTTACCATGCTCGTAGAGTAAAAAACCCGACGTTTAAGGAAGATCTCGTCAGGTAGAACAAATTATAGTGGCATATTTTTGATCGACATTTTGCTTTAGAAAAAAGTTAAAATATTTTTCTATCCGAAAATTTGCTTTGTAATATTGTAGCTATGAAATAGGATAGAAAGATATAATTGGGTTAAAATTGAAAATTCTATTCCTATCATATTATCTATTCAAACATTTCGTGCAATAATAATTAAGGAAAAGGGACATAAGTTATTGAAGTTTCATCGAATCTCCTGTACGAATGAGGTGACTTTTTTTAAAAATATTTTTTTCTTGCTTCATGAGCTCCCAAAAAGTTTCTTTATGAATCTAACTCATCGAGAACAGTTTACACAAAAAGTTCAGAGAGAAAATAATTAAAACTTCTCGAGTTAGTTCTGAAGGAACACCAATCTTAAAAAATGGCTTAAAATTCATTTCTTGATTAAGCTCGATTTATTGATAACCATCGTAAAATCCATAATATAACTAGAAATAAATTTCATAGAAATCTGCATCGATTTGAACTAAATCGCATTAATGAAGTGGCTATGCGCAATATCTAGGGGGGATGGTTGATGGAAGGGCGAGATCTAGGAGTAACAGAAAGATACCCACATACAGTTCTCAAACATAAATGTAGGCGCAATGATGAGAAATGATCAGTAAAACATGCCGTCCCACTTTGGTTGTACTGGGTAGCGCTAGGCCTTATCATTAAATAATAGCAGTTGGTAGATTTTTTATGATTTTTCTAGATAAGAGTATATACTGGAATATATTTGTTATGTTCAATAAAAAATGTCTCTAAATTTCTTATTATAGTACTTATTACATATATTCAATCAAATCGGATATTTAGTTGGAAGAACTAAATTTCACATTTCTAATGATAATCTCAGAATGAGGATGTTTAGTATAAGAATCTTGCAATCTACGCAATAGGTGTATTATGTCAGATTCAATAAATCTATCACAGTGAACCTGATGTTTCCGAATCGTTTTCCAACAAGCAACAAAGTATAAGCAGGCTATTCGAATAGGAAATATCTTATAAATAAATACGAAAATTCATGAAAATGGATTTGATATTAGAATCTAGAGAAAAGCTTTAAAATGCTTTCACCATTATTTTCAATCACAGTTAGCATTCATACACGTGTTATACCTTTCAATTTCATCAAGAATTGAAGACTTCATTTGAATGAAAATTTTCGAATTTTTTAAATTGCTATCATCAAATTCTTTAAAATATTCAATCAATTTGGAATTTAAAGAGCATAAACGTGAAAAATTTTGTCTTGGGATTATTTGCAGGAAGAGAGAAATCAAAGCCTCTGATGGGTCAATAATAGAATATATCGGGTAGAAACTAGAAATATTATCAATTACAAGTAATAGCAATTGGTCTTGATTTGGAGGATCTAGGAAATGAAAAAGAGCATTAATAATATGGTTGCCTTTTTTGATGCAAAGAATTTGTAGGGGCAAAATGTTGTGGCTTTTTTTAAATCCTATAGCAAATTGAAGTTCTTCTTTAAGGCAAAAATCCCGACTAATTAAGTCATTAAAATCCAAAAAATTGCTTAATTTGAAAGATAACAAATATATTTCCTCAACTAAGAGTAGAAGCTTTTTAAATTCTCCTGAGCAACCGAGGATGGGATGGCTAATCGAGTCACGTTCAAATCCGCTAAATTTATCCTGCGTCAAATGGATTAATATTTTAGGACCAGAAGATATAGGAACTCTTTTTGCACTCATTGAAATATTGTGTTGATTACCCCTTTTATTAAAGGTAGATTTAGAAAAATCATCGGATTCTTCAATTTCTTGACTCGATACTTTATTTGCAGGAATAAACTCATTCATCGGCATTTCATTTTGTTTGTAAACATCCTTTTGTAAAAATTTGATTTGCTCTTTAATAAGAAGGCGTTTTTCAGCAATTGTCATAAAGAAACTCCCTTCACAGGAGATTTTTTCATCGGGTTCACGAGCATCCATATTTGGATAATATATGGGTTGGCGGTAAGAATAATCCATCTGGTTCTATGATCTAAAAAGGACTGAGAATTTAAGGTTTAAGGATACAGCCTGCAAAAAATCCTTTGATTTTGATTGCAGCATATGTTGAAATGATATTTACAGAGATTGAGAGATATCTTTTTTTAAACCTAAATACTCTAGGGGTCCGAATAAACGGGGGGGGGGGGGGGGGGTGGAAAATTCTCAATAATTAATAAGCGGGGGGTCATGCTAATAGGATTTACTTATTAGGATTTAATTATTATTTAATTATTAAAATCAACAGAAAGAAATTGGAGCATATATTTACGCCTACGTAATTAGAATAAAGTACAATATTATAGTAGAGAATTCTAACTGATTCAGAACATCAAGTCAGGAACTATGGTTCGGTAAAAATTCAAGGTTCAATTAGTATAAAATTTAATAAACGGGGGGGGGGTGGAAACTTTTTCAAAAATTAATAAGCGCTGGGGGTGGTAATTTTTTCAAAAATTAATAAGCGGGGGCCCCGTTTATTCGGACCACTAGAGGAGAGTTTTTGACGGAAAATGGATGTTTCAAGGCGAGAGCTGCCTAAAGTTATTATGAAAGGATTCAAATTTTTATGTACACGATATTAAAAACAATTGTATTCATAGCCGCCAAGTGTGGGTACCTGGGAGGGCAGCACCCCCCAGGTTTGGAGCTTGTGGAGGGCCGTGGTGCTGGGCAATGGAGCAGTGGAGGTAGTTGTGGTATGGCAGGACACCACACAAACTTATAGGTTACAACGAAAACCCCAAATTATGTTAATTGAGTCTAAATATATATCCCAATTACATTTTTCTTCCACTATAGTCTAAGAATTTCTTACCCCTAGGTAACAACAAAAGGTGTATATCGATATTTGAGCATCTAAGATTTTAAAAAATTACCATTGCTCGCTTCGCTCGCTCTTGGCTCCCCAGGTTTTATTGTATTTTCCAAAACTTGGCGCCTATGATTGTATTGATTGTTTAGCACACTTGCCAAATTGGATAAAAATTTATTCAAAGTTCTCCATTAGAATTTGTATTACAGTAAAGTCAATCATAAGTCGAGAAATATTTTTTGACAAAGGGATGTTTGAGGAACCTATATATTATTGTGTATATCCTTTCATTCAAGATTTCGGCCTCTCTCAGGAAATATAGAGGTTTTATGTACGAACTCTATCTAAAAATACCATAACTCACGAACCAATGGTCGGATCTGAGCATTACTTTTTCAAAAATGATCAGAACTTTATTTCTGATGTGTTCATCGCTAGATATCTGCTATTCAACCAGCCTTTTCCGAGCATTATAGAAAGGAACTCTCTTTTAGATATATTTTGAAGGGAATTTAATGACCTTCTTTCTACATATGTGCATTATATAATCTTCAAAGGCGCCAAAACAATGTTTGATGTCCATTAGGGTGATCTGAGAACAATTTTTTCCCTTGTACCCTTTATTATCGGTTGCCAAAAGTTGCCACTATGTAAACAACGTTAGTATAAAATAAAACCTGATTACTATCAACTGCAGATCGCGAATTTTTCTTAAAGTTTTGATAGATATACCAAAATTCGGACGAAAAGTCCCTTTCCCCAAAATTGTTTCAAACAACTGTTGTGGTTGATATTTACTCAGAGTTGGCTTCACATCATTAAATTGAGTGGTACAAATGGAAATTTACCTATTAAATATCAATGGTATATAACGTGATCAATTGACCATGTTTCTATATTAGTGTTTAGAGCTATGTAATTTTTATAATATTGGTTCCCAAGATATTATTCAAAATATATTGTCGAATGTCGATTAATAGCTTATTATAAGCTTAGAAATAATGGCTTAACAATCAATAAATACACTTTTCGAATTGAATGTGGGGAAATCTATCCTGTTACTTAGTGTGTTTAGAATTTAACCATGCCTTTCATCATGACCACAAATTGTTGATGAAACCTGCGAAACTAATTGAACAATCCTTTCCACTGGCTGTGTATGGCATGGGTATTGGTAAATATTATTGAGAGGAATTTCAATAGCATTTAAGATATCCTGCTCACTCAAATTTTGTAATAAAGGAGGTGATGTTGGATCAACTGAATTCCAATCAACCATCAAGAGATAGTTGTCTGCGGAAAAGTTAATTATTGGAATTCTGAAGATTCTGAGGGAAATATTTTCCATTGATAGCTTCCTTACATCTAAAATCTTCTTGACGACAATTCCTCTGTTTATTTCTTCATCAAATATAGCCGCTAACAATATGTTTTCCACATGTGCCCAATAACGGTTATTCTGGAGAACAGAATATACAATGTTTCTGCATTCAGGAGAGAGATTACGGGCGAGAGATATTAATTTGAAAAAGTTTTTCGCACCTTGAGTGCATATCGAATGCTGTTTTATGCAGAACCAACCTGGAATATAAAATGCAATAATAAAATAAACCAAACTTTGAGATCCTCTGATGGAGATCTTTTTGAGATGAATAAACGAAAGGATCCTATTCGCTTTGGTTAGCCATCTAGCATGATGAAGCTCACCTGGTAATTTGTTGACAATACCACAGTTCTAGAGGTAAGATGTTCTTTTCTGAATCGACATGCCCATTTGATAAAGGTATTGTTGATCGCTGTTGAGTTGAAAATATACATCTTTAGAAATTTCATCAATAAAACCATTCATTGTTTGAAATTTTGATATTGCACTAACATAATATAGAAACATGGTCAATTGATCAAAATATATTACCATCGATATTTGGAATAAGCATAGCCTACTATACATAAGGCCTCACAACCAGGGTTGGCAGGTTTTGTCCACTTGGACAAAACCTAGTGGTTTTAACTAGGTTAAAACCGTCCCGTTCAAAACCTCTTGAGTGGACAAAACTGGATAAAACTGAACAAAACCTTTTGTCCAAGTTTTGTTCAGGTTTTGTCCAAGTTTTGTCCAGGTTTTGTCCAAGTTTTGTCCAAGTTTTGTCCAGGTTTTATCCAAGTTTTGTCCAGGTTTTGTCCATGTTTTATCCAAGTTTTGTCCAGGTTTTATCCAAATTTTGTCCAGGTTTTGTCCAGGTTTTATCCAAGTTTTATCCAGGTTTTGTCCAAGTGTTGTTCGTGTCTTCCATGATAAATAGAATACAAAATATAGTTATGGAAATAAACAGGAGTTAGCAAGAAAATCCATTCATTGTCCTCGCTCTCTTTCCATCCTAAACTGTTTCGTACCCACTGCAATGATTTACAGTTTCCATTAGGTTTTGTCCAGTTTTGTCCAGTTTTGGCCGGTTTTAACCGGTTAAAACCAGGTTTTGTCCACTGCCCTGTCCAAAACCTGTTTTGGACGGACAAAACCCAACCCTGCTCACAACTGATTGTGGATTTTGGACCAGGGATGCGGAGGAAGACCGTTGAACTAATGCATGAGCTGCCTTAAATCATTTACAAAGCACAATAGAGCTTAGGAATATATTATCAGCATATATAAATATGGTGTCAAAGTACCCATATCCATTGTAAAAATTTGATTAGTCACCATATAATAGGTTATATTTGTGACAAATTTGGTGATTTTCAGAGGCCGTTTAGGGGCACTTCTAAGTGTTTTTACTGTAAAATTTTTCGCATAGAACTGAGATGTGAATGGGTTAATACGAAAAATTTGGAATTTTTTCATGGAATGTTGGTACATTCCAGTGTTGCTATGGAAACGTGTTTTGGTCAGTTGGCGTTATATCTTGAAAACTGCAATGGCTACACATTCAAATGTAATTCCATTTGATAGCGAATATACTACTTCCTATTAAGTGATAATATAATTTCGACCTCTAAATTCAATAGTTTATGAGATATTCGACAATGTACCATATTGGTCACATTTGATAATTTGTCGATTATCTCATAAACCTTTGAATTTAGAGGTTGAAATTATATTATCACTTAATAGGAAGTAGTATATTTCCAATCAAATGGAATTACATTTAAATGTCTAGCTCTTGTGGTTTTCAAGATATGACCCAAACTGACCAAAACACGTTTCCATAGCAAAACTGGAATGTACCAACATTCCATGAAAAAATTCCAAAATTTTCGTATTAACCCATTCATATCTCAGTTCTATGCGAAAAATTTTACAGTAAAACACTTAGAAGTGCCCCTAAACGGCCTCTGAAAATCACCAAATTTGTCACAAATATAACCTATTATATGGTGACTAATCAAATTTTTAACAATGGATATGGGTACTTTGACACCATATTTATATATGCTGATAATATATTCCTAAGCTCTATTGTGCTTTGTAAATGATTTAAGGCAGCTCATGCATTAGTTCAACGGTCTTCCTCCGCATCCGTGGTCCAAAATCCACAATCAGTTGTGAGGCCTTATGTATAGTAGGATATGGTATAAGGTAAATTTCCATTTGTACCACTTCAATTTAATGATGTTAAGTCAATGATGAGTAAATATCAATCACAACAATTGTTTGAAACAATTTTAGAAAAAGGGACTTTTCGTCCGAATTCTGGTATTTCTATAAAAATTTTAAAATTCGCGACCAGTAGTTAGATAGTAATCAGGTTATATTTTAAACTAACGTTATTTACAAACATAGTGGCAACATTTGACAACCGATAATAAAGGATGCAGGGGAAAAAACTGTTTTCAGATCAGCCTAATGTCCATAATATTTAAAAAATGCCAAATAAATAAAAATCAACTGATTGGTTCCTCAAAAACCCTTAATAATTTTCAATTTTTAGTATCGCGTAACTTCAGCAGGCAAACTCAGAAAAATCAAAATAGCTACCTTCTAACTAGATTGATTAGATCAAGAGTCTCAAACTGGTGGCCCTCAGGTTGCTCAGAGGTGGCCCGCCAGCCAGTTGCGGAAAATATTATAATTGAATGAATCAGTAGTTAAAATTTATTCATTTCTATCATGGACCGGGGAAGATCTGGGGTTATGAAATTGGCGCACTATCGGATTCGAGTTTGACACACCTGGATTAGATGGTTAAGGATACCGTCCTCGAAAACCTTGCCTGGAGTAAAAAAAATTTTTTATTGCTAATTTCATTGTATTACTGATCGGTCTACCATCTGATAGCACTATTTGGACGGTATTTATTTTGATTTTCGTGAGTTAACCCCTAAAGTTTAGCGTTAAGGTTGGCCTTTCCTATGGGCATTTTGTTTTTTATCAAAAATTTGCCAAAAGTCCTTTTTAACCATTTTAGGATAACTAAAGGGGTTCTAAACAATAATTTTGATTTTTAGAATTTCAATGCTAATATTTCGCCACTTAGAGCCACTTGTACCACCTGGTGTCGCCTAAAAAAGGA